>CM076576.1:408354130-408509538 GCA_034641835.2 Pinus albicaulis
CACTTTTTTTTTTTTTTTTTTTTTTTCAACTGCGGAGATGATTGGTAAACTTAATCATGCAAATTGTAATATTCGCTTACTTCTTTTTTATTTTTAACGTGAAATGGGATGAACTGCGGAGAGCATTTATAATATGTAATAGGCACAGTCTACGTCAGGAAAAATTGTTCAGGAAAAGATAGAAACACACAAGATAACAATTTAGAACCATTAAACTACATATGCTATTATTCGATCACCCTTTTTTTATTACATAAAATAAGATGTGATGTGGGCCTAATAACAACTTTAGTTTAGTGATGTAAAAAATGACATAAACCCAGACAGGCACACTTTATTCCTTCTTCCCCTCCTTATTTTGCTCTTCCGCTCAACATTCCTTCATTTAGGTATTCCCCGTCTCTTTTTTCCTGCCTTGGAACCCTCGGTAATTTAAGAAGCGTTAGGCGTGTACTGCGACAAAACCAAATTTAATCATGAATTTTAATAAAATTTAATACTAATGATTACGGCTCTTTTTACTTTACTGTTAAATCTCCCTTGCTTGGAACCACGGATCATTAAAGACGGGTTAGGCGTGTACTCCGACAAAACCAAATTTAAGCATGATTTTTAATAATAATTAAATTACTAATGATTAATAAAATATAAGTGATTACAAATTAAGAGTTCCATATTCCCAATTTAAAAAAAAAAATCATGTAATACCCACCTGTATTCAGTCATTTAATAGTTTAAGTTTAGAGAATTATAGATATACGGCCATTTTTTGGATTTAAACTTGTGTCTTGTGTCTCTTTTGGAGGAAAGATACTCTTAACCATTAACCCAATAACATCACAATATAAATTATCTTCCAGGTTGGCTAATAACATCCCAATATACTTTTGTGTTTGTGATTCTTCATCTAATAATACAACCAAAGTTGCTTGTAATGGCATTTATTTAAACCCAAGTTTATGAATAGATATGTGGTTATTCAACATTGTATTGTGTTAATATTGTTAATTTATTTTGTCTTAAGAGAAAACTGTGTATTTTGATTAAAATTATTGATATTTTGGGTGATGTTTCATCTATTTAATAATAGAAGATTAGTAATGACTCATAAAAGTGACTGCCAGAAAAATTTATTAAAAAAATTGATTGAATAGGAATGGAAGAATATTTTAATAAAATTTCTTTATAACAAAAAATTATTATAATGATTGGAAAGGAATAAAAGAAAATTTAATTAATGATTAAATGTTTTAAATGGAGAAAGTAATTCACATTAAATTTAGTAAAAAATAAAAAGAGAAAAGTTAAATATTATATGATTATTAATATTATTATTATTTATTTCTTGTCAATTAAAATTTTTAGTTAGTTACTTAGATAACCTATATTTTTAATATGCAGTTAGGTTAAAAAATGATTTTTAAAACTAATTAAACAATTTATTAAATATATTTATATTATTAATTAGTTAAATTTAGTTAATTGAAAAAAATTATAGATTATTCATATTAAAAATATTATTGTTATTTCTTATATTATAATAATTAGTTTTAATAATAATTTTTTTTTAGGTTTTGTTAATAAGACATGCTTTAATGATTGAAATTTAGATCATTTGGATACACAAAGGATTGCCCCTCAAGGCTATTAATATTAATAATATTATTTATCTAGTACTATTATTAATTTTAGTGTTTATATTTATAACATTAATATTAGTTAAGTGTTATAAGTAATATTTTTTATATAATATTAATGTAATTATTGATATTTTTGTTACTATTGAATATTAATTGTTAATTAAATGTCCATAACTATTAAAGATTATTTAGGTGGGATTTATTAAAATCACTATAATTTATGATATGATCCATCTTAAATTCAAATCTATGAAGCACAAATAGGAATCAAGTTGTAACTATTTTTTAATTTTAATTATATATAATTAAAATATATAGTCATTATTCTTAAATTTTAAATTTTGTTGGAAATAATGAGAGGGGGGCGGGTGATGAAACGACATTTCATGCCCAGTTCAAATTTACCTAATTTAAGATTTCATTTCATTTACTTAATTTAAGATTTCATTTCATAATTAGCTTCATAATTAGCTTGAATCAGTACTTCATTAGCATGATATTGTGTTATAAACCATGCGCACCATTAGATATAAAATCATGTAAACTATAAGTATGCAAAACATATAAACACATCAACACATGAGGACACATATTTTAGATGGAAACCCAATGTGGGATAAAACCACCGCCATTGTCATCTATGTCATCTTTCTTAGTGACCAAAAAATCTTGTAAATCTTGTACTAGAGAAAACTCTTACCAATATGAAGACTCCTACCTACGGGGGGCTACAACCTCTACAAATTATGTAGCTATGACTGAAAGGAAGTTATATTCCCTAACATGTTTATTGGCTCCTACTGAAAGGAAGTTCGTACTTCATCACTAAAGGCTACAACCGACAACACCTTCATTGACCACGTTTCAAAATATTTCACATTGGATCCACTTGTCTCAATCAACCATCGAAACATGTAGTCCACCTTTCATCAAATTTTCAAACGAGACCCACACCCAACAATATGTTGAAACTGAACACCAAAGCACTGCATCATTGAATCCCAATAAATTGGATCACTGAATAATTGAATAAATGAATTCTAATCACTGAATAACCAATTATAGCTTTGCAATCATATCACTAATGATATCAATATACCAAGCCATAACCAAATCATTTTCAATACCAAATCATAACACTATCAAGTCATATTAATTGACCAACACATTCATCACATTTACTATATCAAGGAAATCTATCATAAATCATGCTAGATGCCAAATCAATCCAAAAACCTTTTGATTATTATAATTATAGATAATAAGCCATATACTATCCATGTCACAACCCTATCAAATCTTATCGAAAAACTGTTGACTAGTAAGTCACAAGCTTTCAAGGATAACGTTCAAAACTTTACACACAGTCGAGCGAACACCAAAATCCAATCTGAATATAAGATACTTCACTATCAAGAAACAAGTTCATAAAATTCCTATACTAGATCACAAATTTTCTAGCATATATATCAAATCCATAAATGATCTATGTGCCAACAAACTATTATTGCAAAGCAATACGCCCTTAATGATTCCAACCCTTCTCTTTACTAAATAAAATCTCTGAATCATTAACTTAGTGAAACTATAGTTCCTAGATAAATCAAATTTTCATGCATAATCCTCTTTCTCATTATAACATTCCAAACTTCATGCTTCAAATATCAAAAACCAATCATCCAAGACTATCTCTTTATTCATTCATCACTTCATATATTGTTCAAGTTTTTGCTATAGTGATGACACAGACAACCATGAACCTAAATCAAGGAGAAATCATATATATCTATGCTCTTTAAAGCATATTTTGATCTCTACAAATATAGTCAAGGAAACACATAGATATCTGCAATATATGAAGAAAACAAGAAACTTTGTCCATGAATATTATTTCTCAGAATTTTGTTATGTAGGAGTCAATCCACTTCATTCTCTGCATTCATTCCTTCTCTGCAACACCAGTCAACACAAGCATAAAGCAACCAATAGTAGATCCAAAAGGTAATTCATTATCATATCACATTCACTATATATAAATGGTAACAATCAAATGTTCACCATATTTGAATACAAGGTATCATGTTGATTCATGTATACACAAGTCAAAAACACTAACTTTAGTCCACAAGGAAAGCATACACCATCTCTAAAAATTTAGACAACTGCATTATATTTTTAATACAACCTTGAATATAACCTTTGAGAAAATGTTGTTCACATCATCCAAGTTGCAAAAAGACACGCAACCAATAAAGACAATTTCACAAGTGACAAGAGACTCTATGAGCACTTCATATGGGCACGATGATCTTTTCCAAACAATTCAATCATTAATTTTTTAGTGTAACCTACCTCGGTAACCTCGTAGGAAAATCCATGGAGTTAGGAAAGTTTTTCAACATTTACCAATGTGTAACATTATAAATTAATTTCTATATTCCCTCATTAACCATTAGAGAAATATTTAGCAAAAGAAATAGTGAGTTACACAACCATTATCTATCCTTGTTGTAGCATATTAACTTAAATTTCCTTCTATAACCATGCATCGATTCCATGACTATTTTAACTCAATTAGTAAATCTCATAAGCGATAATATAAAAATCACATCATGAAATAAATTTAAATCATGAGAATGACACAATGAACAATCACATCATTAGACACTCATATACCCTAGAAACCCCATAGGGTGAAAACCAACAAAAGTTTAATTTTATTATTAAACACTAGTGAGGGTTTTAACCCCTCATTAAATGGTTATAAGGGAGTACATCCATCAACCATTGTCATAAAAATTACATAGAGTAATAATATTAAATGAAAGATAACTAGTTATAAGTTATTACAATCATCATGATACCATTTACCCACATATCCTCAATCTCTATCTTTGTGGTCAGACTGTTTCCTTTAGGGGGTCATCCTGCAATTAGAACTCCTAAACTTGCATGGACTAACAACTCTTTATCTTCCACAATGTTCAAATTGAACGATTATTTTCTCAAGTCACCCTCCTTTCCTGCCATTGTTGTCGTCAACACACTTGATATCATGATTAGATAAAATATTAAAAAACCAATAATCAATATTAATCTGTGACATTTCCATAACTATTTGTATCCATGTATAAAACATAAATTAATTGACATGAAATAGCTTCTTTAACATCATTTCACATGCATTAGTAACAAATAAATCAATATCAAGCCTCATATTTCCAAAAAATGGGAACAAAATATTGCACGCACTTTCATATTATTTCCAAAGGAAAGCTAGCATACTATATAATAATATTGTGCATGCATAACAAGCTTTAAAGATAACTATCCCAACAAGAAATTTCCTTTGTGCCTACTCTTATGTTTTCTTTTCAAAAGGGATTAACACAATAGATTGTATAGTTATGCATGTCAATGCATGTTATTTAATAACATAGCTTGTTCTTCTTGCATGTAAAACATATATCTATTTCCAAAAGAAATAAAATAAATATTTCAATGAAAAATAAACACAATTATTTTGAGGGATCAAATGCATACCATTTATTTTTCCATGCATGGAATGGGAGATTTCCATCTCATCCAAAATATTTAACCTAATAACTATACTTTTTCCATGCATGCAAGTGTATATGTTTCTATAAATAATCTTACATAATAAAGCATGTGATTACTAGTTATCCTCTCCAAGAATCTAATCTAATAATGCATACAAGGATATATTTTCTCTTATATTCTTTTTGAAGAGTTCTAACACAATAAATGATTCCTCACATATATATATATATATATATATATATATATATATATATATATATATATATATATATATATATATTTCAAGGAATTTAACACCCTAATTTATATTTTTCCAAAAGGTAGCTAACTCAATAGCTATTATGCATGAAATAAAAATATTTTCTTATCATTTCACACATCAGTGAGATTTGTAATATTTCCTCAAGAAATAACATGAATAATAAACCCTTCTCAAATAACACAACCAATTTCCTTTTATGCAAACGTTTTATGTCAACTTTTTCTCACAAAATTTATTTATTTCTTTTTGAATGACTCAAGGTCCTCATGCATGTAAAATCACATAATCAATTCTAGTAAATCAAATCTACTAGATAGTTATTCATGTGCACGTAAGCACATACACTTTTCAAGAGTCCAATACTTGTCTTTAAATTTTTAATGCATATGCATCGTGAGAAAATATTTGGTAATATCTTAAATGAAATAAATGAATTTCTTTTAAATAATTATCAACACAATTATTATGTCTATATCTACATAAACAATTATTTTTATCCGATTGAAAATTCAAATAGAAGCACTCTGTTTTACTCTGTTTTTCCTATTTTAGTCATCCAATTTGGACGCAGCTTACAAAAATTGGAAACAAATTTCATAAAACCAAAAGATATTTTTGTTTGGAGCAGGCTTATTAAAAATAACCTCTTATTTTTTCATAGGTGTCATGTTTTGAAATATTTAAATGAATCTTTTCAGCTCATTTTTCTAGATTTAAATATTAAATAATTTCTTGTTTTTGTCATCAACTTTGGACACAATTTCCAAAATAATGGAAACTATGTTTGGAAAACCCAAAGATTTTTTTTTTTGTGGTGAATGCAGTGTGGACTGTGCAAAATATTAATACTAATGTTGTCAAAAGAGTGCAGCTCTCTATGGCCATGAACCTGGCTCAAAACGTAGATCCCATGGTTCAGTAGATCAAGGATGCCTTGAAGCAGTAGTTCTAAAAGATAAAATCCTATTCTCAATTCATAATCGAGCTGAAAAATATTAAGCAACGATAGAAAGAATCAGTTTGGGAAGTTGACCAATGACTGAAGTAAACCATCAGCGATAGAGGATTTGCTTATGATGATAATTAATATAAGGAGTGGTTCATTGCCATGCTATTTCCACATCTACACAGACATATTGGTTAGTAGAATATTGATTCTTAGAAAGAAGCTCTAGAAATTGGTATGAAATTGGAAGTTGCGCCTAGGGACGATGCTTAATTTGGAGCACTACAAATTCAGAGCCAATTAGAAGCTATGCAGTTAGAAATTCGAAATTTGTTAAGAGACCGAGGTAAAGAAGTTGGCGTAGATGTCTAGTGCATACGCTGCAAGGGAACTAGCCACACTAAAGATAAATTCTCTCTGCTGTCGAACTATATGCAAGCTGGGGGATCGAATCCAATACAACATAGAAATTTTGCTGGGCTTAGTACCCCCACACTATGGTGCACTGATTGTAGGGTGGTTAGGGGACGTGATAAAAACCACTACCCATGGTTAGGAGCCTATGTACTAGAGTTGAAGCAATAGTGGTGTAGATTATGCTCTTTATTTGTTCATGATGAACACTGCAGTAGAACATTTGACCTACTAATAGAAAATACGAACCTTTAAAAAGTGCAGGCCGACCTTTTGTTGCCAGCATTTCCCTCTGGATTAGGAGGATCCCTAGCAATGGGGCAGGGAGGAGGGAGAGGTGGAGGTGCGGGTCAAGGGTGAGGGAAAATAATTTCTTACAACTCTTAAGATGTTGGACACTATGCATGTGACTTCCCAAACCCTGCGCAATAATATTGTAAGTATTTTAGGTAATTTGATCATGTAATTGAAGATTTTCTTGTGCTAATACCTAACATGCAAGAAAAGCAGCAGACATTGACACAAAACATACAGATAGTTAAGGCTGAGCCGTGCGACAATGGTTGAAGTGTAAAGTTAATTTCATGCAGTGGTGTTGCCATAGGAGGAAATGAGGAAAAGGATATCGCAGAAGGAGGTAAATAATCTCCAGGCCCTGTTAGAAAATGGCACGGAGAAAGAGGTGCCTTGAACATAGACCAAGGCCATGAAAAAGGTTTATAAGCAAAAGAAGAGAACTGGTAGGGAGCTGCACATGATTATGCAGATTGGAGAGTATGAGATAGTAAAGTTTCTATTATGGGAAAAGGAGATGTAAGTGTCTTAACAAGGAAAGGAGAGAAGAAAACCATATCAGAAGTTTACTATGTGCCTGGAATGAAATGTAACATCTCAAGTATTGGACAACTTGTTAAAAAGGGGTACAATGTTGTTTTTGAGGATGATGTATGCACCATCATGGATAAACCACCAAGAAAACAATGTATTACTGAAGTGAAGATGACAAGGAACAGAATGTTCCCTCTCAGGATGAGGGAAAATTTGAAGAATGGAGAAGAAATGGCAACAGTGACACAAGAGGCTTTCCAAAGAGAAGCAAAAGATGAGAATTGGTTATGGCACTTGTGATTTCGACATCTCAACTTTTGAGGTCTTAATTTGTTACATAGAAAATTAATGGTTAGAGGATTACCATTGATTGAGAAACCAGACAGCCTATGTGAAGGTTGTATCTTGGGTAAACAACACAGACAAATTTTTCCATCCGGGAAAAGCATAAGGGTGAAGGCACCCTTAGAAATTGTCCACTCAGATTTATGTGGACCAATGCAAACACCATCACTTGCAAGCAGCCACTATATGTTAACTTTTATTGATGATTTTACAAGAAAAACTTGGGTTTATTTTTTGAAAAATAAAAGTGAAGTGTTTGAAAATTTCTGCAATTTTAAAGCACTTGTGGAGAACCAAAATGGGCAACATATCAAAGTCCTAATAACTCATAGAGGAGCTGAGTACATCTATAAATAATTTTTGCATTTTTTCAGAGAAAATGGGATTCATAAGCAACTTACAGGAAGGTACACTCCGCAACAAAATGGAGTTGCCGAAAGGAAAAATAGGACAATCATGGATATGGTAGGGATTATGGTAAAGGCAAAACATTTGCCAAATGATTATTAGGTTGAAGCTATACATTCTGTAGCATATATTTTGAATATATTCTCAACAAAAGCAGTCATGAACAGAGTTCTAGAAGAAGCATGGAGTGGCACAAAGCGAGGAGTCACCCACATGAAATTTTTTGGTTGTGTGGCTTATGCACACATTCCAAATCAGCTAAGGAAGAAGTTGGACAGCAAGGGGGAGAAATGTATTTTTATTGGATACAGTGAGGAATCCAAAGCTTATAGGTTGTATAACCCATCCACCAAGAAGTTTATTGTGAGCAGAGATGTTCAGTTTATTGAAGAGGAAGCTTGGGATGGAAGAATTGAGAAAATAGTGAATGTTAAAAATTGTTTGTCTCATGATGACTATAAAAGTACTTCTAGTTATGTTTTTCACATCGGTTCGGGAGCCATTTCATGGGCTCCTAAGAAACAGCCTATTGTAGCATTATCTAGAGTAGAGGTAGAGTATGCGGAAGCTACAACAGTAGCATGTCAAGCAGTATGAATGAGAAGAATGTTGAGAAGTTTATGCCAAGAGAAAGAAAAAGGCACAGTGATTTATTGTGACAATAGCTCAGTTATTGCATTATCAAAGAATTTTGTGTTTCACAAAAGAACAAAACACATTGATATGAAGTTTCACTACATCATGGAATTAGCAAACAATGGAGAAATTTTTTTAAAACATTGTAGAACTCAGGAGCAGTTTGCAGACATTCTGACCAAACCTTTCGGACAGAAAATTTTTGAATTTTTAAGGAAATATTTGGGTATGACTGATAACCCAACAGCTGAATTTAAGCTGGAGTGTTGAAAATATAAATCCATCTACAAAGTCTGTGCAAAGGACACTGTAGCTTCTTTCCAAAATTGTTTCAACAACTCTGTCACAGAGCTGCTTGCTATTATCGGTGAACAGTCAAGTTCGGAGTTTGAAAACCTTACAGTCCTTTTAAACTGTAAACACATCTTTCATATTGTGAACAGAGCATTTGTTTTTTGAACGCAGGAATTTGAATTTTCTTTTAGAGGATGGTGGTCCCCGCAGGCCATGATAGTAGCCACATCCCACCGTCAGTGCAGGACCATGTGGAGCAATGCGATTCGATCGCATTTTTTTTTGAGCTGGGCCGAGAACCTCAGATCTGGACCTGAAGCTGTTATGAGCAGGAATGGATAGATATTTCGAGTTTCTTTTTGGGCATGTATGTGGAGTCCATTTTCGGACCTGAAACTTTATAGATGCTGATTGATAAACCATTTCGCATCACAAAATACGCCTACTTCAGTAGCCCGAAATGTAATGCGAATTTCGCATTGCAATATGGTTTAGTTCTTCATTGAAGTCTGAGCGTATTGTATTGTTATAAGGTTTTGTTTTAAATGCTTTTTTGTTTTCATTTACGTCTTTCGTAATATGAGCTCGGTGGGCCATAGAGATACATAGTTTTAGTTTTATTTTATAAGTTTTATATTTTGAAATATATGCTACGTCATATATAAATGAAAAGGCCCGATAGGTAGAAATGTGTAATGTAAAATTTTTTTGAATACACTACAGTGTAGTGTTGAAAAATAGTGTGAGAGCCTAAGGGCTATTTGTAAGAAAAATAGAGTGTATTTTCTGTAATGGAGACAGAGCTTTAAAATACGCAAAGTGTGTATTTCTTTTGTAAGAGAGAACAAAGTATTCTCTAGCACTACGTGTGAAGCAGTGTTTTTTTTTTGTATCAGTTTATGTTTATTTAATAGAAGAAAGCATTTTCATGCAAACTTTGTCTTCCAATGAAGCAAGAAAATTTTTGTTTTAATTTCTTTATGTTTATAGGAGAGTATTTTTCTCTCTTTATTGTTCTGGAATTCTCAGAAATTCCAACACTTACAGCTTTGCTTAGTCTTATCCATCTCCATGCTTGTTGTTGATTTTATTTCAATTAACTCATTGAATATAATTTAATAATTTATGAAAATAAGAGTTCATTTATAGCTACCAGTCAGGCTAATAAGTGCTTGCATGCATTGTCACATGCTAGGCCATCCTAAGATAATTTTTTACTATTTCTGAATTTTTAGTTCGAAAATTATGTTGCATTCCATTCTTTGATCTTGCATGTTCAATTCAATTACTCGTTTGAGGTATTAGTTGAAAATTTTATGAACTTCACCAAGAGAAATGAGCCACACAATGTCATATGGGCCAAGTTTTACACCGTAATATTTTTATATTTTAAAAATATTGACAAACTACTTGTATTAACTGATCAAACCCTAATACCAAAAATCAAATATATTACAATGTCTTATGATAGTGTGTCCAGATTATTGATGCCTAATGATCTTATTTCTTACAGACTGCCACAAGATATAGTGGAGGCTAGCACGGTAGGTAAATTTAATGCAATAATACATAATTAGTTATTTCAGTAGTACCCATATCTAATATGCATGATGGAGTAGTATGAGACCCATAAAAATGCCTAATTGAACCAATGCCTCCACTGCTCTAGCAAGCTTCTCAGAAGGACTTAGTACATCCTTTGAAAGTATTTATCTACTAAAGGATCCTAGGCTAGATCTATGGTAGTGATATGTCAAATGGGTCATCTTAGATATCTAGCAACTGTTGTTGTTTCTTTTGTGAATATTTTGATCTCGGTATTCTCATATGTAGACTCTGATCCTTTTCAATATTTTTGTGTGATAGACCTCAAATCCACCAATACCCAGACTATGTATCTCAATGGATTTATCTATAAGGACCCTGATAATGTCATTGTTGATGACTTTGTCTATGATGGAACAAATATTCCAGGAAAGGAATATGCTACTAGATCTTTTGGGACCTTTGTGACTGCCCTGCGATTTGTAGGGCTCAACACTCTAGTCATGTCTCTCATTAGGGCGAATATTGAAACTGGTGTTGTGAATTTCCCCCACCTACATCTAGAACCAGAGAGATTGGGTATTTTGTGGAGGAGAATCTTTATTCTAGGGTTGTCACATCACAAAAAAACCTCTGTGCCAATATTCGTGATTAGGGTGATGTGATGGTGTTTCCCAAAATATTGGTGCAGTGTCAGATGAGTGTGAGAAATAGTCCTATTGATATTGTAGGGATATTAAATATCCAGAATCCACAGACCAAGAGGCTCCCATTCACTGTGTTTGGATCAGTTTTCAATGATGAGATTCTGTATAAAGTTTTTTCATCTCAGTAAAAAGGAAGTGAAGTCCTTGAAAGCCAAGTTTGGCCTTAATGTCTAGATGGTATCTCAACAATTTTTTTCTTGTTCAAGAGGTAACTATGTTAAAAATAATGTGTGATATTACCAGATGCTACAAATTGTAGCTGGTTATTTTTGGTCTACCGGGACAGTTTCATAATTTTTTATACTGCCTACCCAAGCTTATGTTATTTTATTTCACTTTCCCGCCATGAGAGCTGTTTATCGGCAGGTATGCCACTTCCCTAAAGTGTTATTTTTTTTGTAGTTGGATTCCACAAGTTTTAATGATTTTTCATATTATCCTAATGAAAGAATTGATAGTTTCACTTTTTATCCTATGGCACATTTTTAAAGTCAACTTATGGTTAATCATAGGATACCACCCTCTTCTATATATATATTGTATCTATAAGTTCTTGTGGTTACATGGTTAATTTCAAACTATCATAAGCCCGTTATATTTGATGATATTTTATGAAAATTTTGTTTTGATCCTAAAAAGAAGATTAGAATATGCTTGCAATGAGTGCAAGTCCTTGTAAGAAAATAATATTCAATATTTTTGGTTTAACATCAATGATTCTCTAATAGTGATTTGATAAATACTTAATGTATTAAATTTTCAAGAAATATAATTCAAACATGTTGTGTTGTAGAGAAACAAGTGTCTGTCTCTACATACTATAGCCATTGCTTAATATGATGTATCTTATGACCATTCACAAACCATAAGTGTATTAATTTGAACTAGAACCGCAACAAAAAAGGTTATATTTATGAAAACCTATCCATATTCTTCCCTCTAGTTGTCCATGCAACATATTTTCTCCACATATGCAGAGAAAGAGGATAGTCTAATATATGAAAATGGATTTATAATGGATAAGGGCATTGGTGTCAAGGGTACAAAATTTGTTCTAGGAATATGGGGAAGATATCTCAACACTTTCTGAACAATTCCAACTTCATCAATCCTTTCACCAAATCCTCTAGTAGTATTCACAACATCATCTACATGAAGAAAAATTGATGCATTGTCTTCTTCTTTAGGAATATTTAAATTTTCAAATTGTAGTCTATATGTTTTAATCTTAGCCCTCTTTACTTTTTCATTTACTTAATAGCTTCCTTGAATCTTGTTCCAATTTTTTTTTAATAGAGTCACAATGTGTTACCCTGAAAAATTTTGAATCATCAAGAGCACTTAGAGTGGAATTCATTGCTTTGGCATTATTTACAAAATCATTTTTATCATCTACATCTATTGGAAGAATTACTAGAAATTTATAGCCATATAATGCATAAATCCATACATCAACCCCAAAATACATTAGATATAACCTCGTTCCTATCTTTTGAGAAAGCATAATTTCTTCCATAAAAGAGAAAGGCTCTATCTAACAAGGAGTTATCCTTATTAGCCATTTTCTCTCTAATATTTACCTTCTAGTAGTTATACTCGTTTTCAAGGTACCTACTCTCACACCAATTATGGTATTCACAATTATAGTGAGAGGTTTGCAAGGTTGAGTGAATCAATATACTAGAAATTTTTACTTACATAAATATCGAAACATCATAAAACATAAATCTCATAAACTAAACGAGTAAAACAAGATATACATGGAAACCCTTATATGAGAAAACCACAAAACTTGTTTATATGTCCAAATCTTGTAGGAACCAACCTGCAAGGGACACCAATCCCCTTAGCTACTTTGTAGGTACCTACCTATAAGACACACCAATCCCATCAGTTGTTTTTAGGCACTAACCTATAGGAGACACTAATCCCCATTGTTTCTATGTAGGCACCGGACTATTATTATGTAAATTTGTTGGAACCAACCTACAATGAACACCAATCATCTTTGTTTCTTTGTAGGCACCAACCATAGGAGATATCAATCCCCTTTTTTGTTTTGAAAGTAAAAACCTGAAAAAGGCACCAATCCCCTTTTCCACTTTATATTGAGTGTGTTGGCAACTTATTGTCTTTAATTTCAAGTTCATAGGGAGATTTCTGAGTGTGCATTATCATGTTGCGCTATTGAAGTGGTCATTGATTGTTGAATGTAATTTTAATAGCTTGATGTCATTATCATCTATCTTTGAAGGAAATACATTGTAAATTCCTTAGTTCAAATTAGAATGCAAAGTCTACAATTTTTTATACTTTGTTGCCCAATGGTATATGGAAATTTTTATAACTTCCATAAATTGAGGAAAAAATTGGGTTTGAAGTGCATTAGTACAAGGAAGGTTTTGAAAATGTATGTGTGTGGAGCATAGGTCATTCACTAAATTAGAGTGAGTCATTTCCAGCCCAATGGAGAAGGCCAAAATCTATGATAAAGGAAAAGGCAGTGAGAGTCAAAAGCTGATAAGTTAGGCTCTTGGTTATAATCCCAAGTCATGAATAATCCATCAATAAGTGCTCATGAGCTTAGAACCCACCATACATTCCTCACTAGTCACATCGTTGAATCAAGAAGCTTGAGAATATTTACAATAGGATGAGGTATAGGCTCATTCAAAAGTTAACAGGAAGGTACCCCCATGGTGGACACTATCATGGCTTACTGTCAGCTATGTGGTAGCATATAATTAGTTGTGGAATACCCCCATTTATTGTACAAAAACTAAGAAGGGTCCCCCACACGATACGAATCATTTCCTAGATGGAACATTTAGGTGGACCCCATGTGATGTGGGTAATATATGGCGATGACATGAAACACATGTGGCAGTGGTGATGATGTGGATGAAGAATCTAACATGACATCTTGAGTAGATGACACATGAACCCCACTTTAGGTGTTTTTAGGTACAAAAATTCAACAGTTGTAAGTTGACACATGACAATCCCATGAAATGTGGAATGTTGTAGTTGGTCAATACAAATGACGTAAAACCACATGGCAACAAAGGTAGTAGGCGACGTGACATATTAGAATGCCTAGTTTGAGGATTTTGTAACCGATAACGAAATATTGCTAATGGGCAGTGATCATAAAATAGGAAATAATATTCGAAAATTAATGGGACAAGCTTAATGAAAGGTGATGTGTTTACCTATTTGACCACCTAGTCGGAAGGTGTTGTAATAATAAATGAAATTGGTGAAAGAGAAGTGAGAAATAGATAGGAAACAATCTATGGTAATTAATGGGTCTAAATCAATGACAAGTGACATTTTAGTCTATTAGACGAGCGAATCGTAGGTTGTTGTAACCATCAACAAACTTGGTTGACAAGTGACGAGTGGTAGATAGGAAATAATCCATTGAAACTAATGAAACAATAGCATTGTCAATTGAAATATCTATTTTTTTCATCACCTGTAGATGAGAGGCTTTCCATTACATGTGTGTCTTATCTGATTCGTGATGATATGGAAAACGGAGAAAGAATTATTAATCCTATGATAAACATTGAGGTCACATGGGGCTAGGTGTTAAGCACTCAAGGGAGACACAACTAGATTTTTGGTTGCAAAATTTATTAAAGAATTATGTTGAAATTGGTCGAGTGTCAGAGATTTATGCATATTAAATGGAAACAAAACTGATGTGATATCAAAGTATTCATATGAAAATTAATGATCTAATTGATGTGGATGAGTAGAAAAACTAAGGTAGTTTTTAGGTCAACTCATGATACCATGGGTGAAAACCATGGATTGATACCCATGGTAATAGATGCAAATTGACAATTAGGATCTCAATGCACATGTAAAGGAAAAATTGTTCAAATCAAGAAAAACAAAGGGACACACTATGAAGGATTAATGGAGATGTTGTGTGTCATGTTTTATAGATAAAAGTGCCAAATATTAAAGATTGGAGCGAGAAAAAACAAACTTGTGTAGTACACAGGTGTAAATGTAGATTCATTGAAATTTGGAGGTGTTGCATAAAGGATAAAATATAGATACAATGAATTCATGATCCAATGATTACAAATATGAGATCAAAAGTGTTGAAATGTAATGAGTAGAGGATGAAGGTGAGCAATATCAGAAAACCAATGCTGTTGTGAAAATAAAATTTTAAATGTCCTATAAAGAATTGATATCTAGAGCATATATGCAAATATAATTTTCATTAGTATGATTTTATGATAAAGGTGCATAAGGAGAAGCATGTCGTTGAGACTAAATCTCATATGGGGAGTTTGATATCACAATTGGAGAACATAAATTTCGAATCGCAAAACGATAATCATGAATTTTCAACCCAAGATCTACATCATCAAGGCTTCAAGTCGGGACCAAGGAACTACTACATTCCAAATATTGATATGAGGGAAGTTGACAATAATGATTTTGTAACATGGATACTTCAAATGGAGCAATGCTTTTATCTACACCAAGTGGCATCCTTACAAAAGGTAAATATTGCATCTATGTTTTTAGAACCATACCAACATGTATGGTATCAATGGATTTGTGAAAGAAAAAAATGATTATGTTATACCTTGGTTAAATTTTTAGAGGAATTAGTGGCAAATATATTATGGGGATATTTAGGGCAACCCATCCTTTATTCAATTGAAAATTCCTTGAAAAAAAGGTCCTATTATAGAGCACATTCAACAATTTCAAAAGTTTATTCTTAGAGAAGAATATTTCATAGGATAACTTGTTAGGTCTATCTATGGGTACTTTAATGTCAAGCGTCCAAATAAGGTTCATTTCCTTGAACATAAATGTATATAACGTGCCTTCAGTCTAGCAAGGAAAGTTGAAAGTTAAAATATGGCCACTAGAAAATTAATCACTAATAACTATAAAGAAAATCAGGCTCCCTTTCCTAAATCGAAAAAGTTGAATCGTAAAAAAAATGGATCGAAGTAAAGAAAAGGGACTATGTTTTAAATGTGACAAAAAGTATAATAAATGGAATAAATGTACAGAGAAGAAAATATTATACATATGCTTGGAAGATGATGAAGATCAAGAAGGAGAAACTTTACAAGATCTAGAGCTCGAGGAAACTACTCCAACATTTTTTTGTCATGCATTAACTAGTATCAATAATCGACAAACCCTCGAGATACAAGGATATACTGAAAGGAAAAGGGTAGAAATGTTGATCGATTTTGGTAGTACCCATAACTTCATCAATTACAAATTGGAAAAACTTCTTAACTTATTTGTATAGTGAGCACCAAAATTTTAAGTGATGATTGCAGATGGTGGTACCACAAATTTTTTAGGGAAGTATAATAAGATTAAGTTGAATATGGGAGAGTATTTATTGGCTAGTATCATGATTGCAATACAAATTGGCAGTGTTCATCATGTTTTTTAAGGGTTCCAATCGTTACAATCATTAGGAAAAATGGCCCTTAATTTCCAAGGTATTTTCATAATATTTTTCTCATAAGGAAATTGAGCTTAGAGGTATCCCAGGGAAACCCAATAAAGTGATAAGCTATAATAAAATTACAAAATTTCTAGAAAATGGACACTGAGGTGTAGCTGGACAATTGTGTTCATTAGATGTTCAAGCATCTCTAACCGCTACTCCAATGTATCTTCTAAAAGTTATCAACTATCATGCTAAGGTATTTGGAGAAATGTTGAAGGGTCATCCACCTATTCGAGAAGATGACCATGCTATTCATTTGAAACTTGGAAGTGTACGACTTAACATTAGGCATTACAAATATCCACATGCACAAAAGAGTGATATTAAGTGTATGGTTCAAGAAATGTTAGAGGCTAAAATCATTCAACTTGGCCAAAGTGATTTCTCTACACTAATGGTAACGGGTTATCAAAAATAATAATTCATGGTGTATGTGTCCACACTACAGACAACTCAACAAATTGGCAATCAAAGATAAGTTTCATATTATTGTCGTTGATTAATTGTTAGAAGAATTGCTTGGAGAAATTTCCTTTACTAAGTTGGATCTTCATTCTAGTTATCATAAAATCAAAATGACACGAGAATACATTCCCAAAACAACCTTCAGAACACACGAAGGTCATTATGATTTTTTTGTTATTCCATTTGGACTTACAAATGCACCTTCAACATTTCAAACCTTGATGAATTCTATTTTCAAACCCTTTCTATGGCACCAATTTACAATAAATTTTGGGAAGAGAATGTAAACCATGTCGACGAGGTCTTAACACTATTGGAAAATCAAAAACTATATGAAAAGCCTTCCAAATGTGCTTTGAGGTTCATGAAGTTGAATATTTGGGTCATATTATACCATGTAATGGTGTCAAGGTGGATCCTAACAAAATAAAATATGAGGGAATGGCTTGTTGGCATGCCCACAACTCCCCTACATTTTTAGCTCGAAAGAAGGGGCCCCCATTACAATTTTTATAAACTTTTCCCTTCTAATTTCATTTTTTTGGCTGTTTATTTTTCCTATCATCATTGTTCAACTTTTATGCTTCTATATTTTGGGTTTAGCATGATGTTTTCATCACATTTGTTTCTTTTGATCCTTGAAATTGTAATTTTCATTGCTTGGTATTAATTGGTTTTCACTCATCAATATCTCCCCGTTTGCATATTCTTTTACAAGAACTCTCCAATAATTCATAATTTTCTTGGTTTCGATGATCAGTTTCAAAGTCATAATTGCATTGAGTTTCAATTATTTTCTTCACCACAAACATATGGGTCACCCTATTCAATATGGGAAACATGTATATATCTAAAATAATTTTTATTAATAATTAGAATAAAAGCCATCATGCATTTAACATCACAACACATATGTATTAGTGTTAATAAGTAGAGATATCAATCTTGTGTGTGTGTTTATATATATATATATATATATATATAATCCAAAACAAACAATAAATAAATATGAATATTGTAGATATTTACCATATTATATACCTTTGAGAATTATATTATAAAATAAACTTTATGTCATATATTGCAAGCAAATTCAAAACTTAGAATTCCATAAACTACCATAATAAATATGTATATATTATAAAACTACCTAGGTGTTTTTATTATACATGGAAACCCATTCACATATATCATATAAACACGTGGGGGGGTGTAAGTGATTGCATTTTTAAAAACCATTATATGAGGCACATATAAGAGTTTGTAGAGGTTTGATACATGATATACATATTTGAGATTATGTTACAAGGAGGAAATGACCAATTATTATTAATGTATATCCTTTTCTAGCATGTTTTAATATGATGAGAAGATAAATTCTTGATCAAATATCAAGCAATTCAATCTTCTGTGACGTCAAACATTGCCATACATCCACATGAAGCCTCATTTTCCTTGTCATATATCTGATGGGCCTCTAAATTAGGCATAGCTTAAGGCCCATTTAACATTTATTAAGCACATAAAGGCTATATTATATCTCCCCTTGTACGCTTAATAATGTTTTATTTAGCTTTAATATCTTCTTAGGAAGGTTTAGAGATAATTTCATATTTGTGCCTAATACTAAATATTTTTGAAGAATGTTGTGAGGATATTGGGCTGATTATGAAGATTTGGAGGAGGATATAATCTAGGGACTTGCTACCTACTATAGGAGGATCAATATTGGAGAGTAAATGAATAAAATATCATGAAATTATTGAAAAATTCTAGAACTCCAATGAATGAGAAAATCTAGTAATGTGTTCTTTATCATTTAATGCAGATTCCTGGTGTTGGGAACCAAATCCACTATTTGAGGGATTTTGGAGGGGAGAGATTCCTCCTTTCAAGGAGAATGCTTCCCCATCAATTTCTATAAGTACCAATTTGAATTGGCCTCTAGGGGCATGTACTTTTTTAGTATTCTTGTGGAGAAAACTTGTTGTTTAGTAACCCCACTTCATTTCTCGCATCGATGTACTTGGATTGATTCAAATAATGATGTTTGGTGTCATTTTTATCTTTTAAGCCTTGGTTTCTTCCACAGGACTCTGAGTCTCATTGGGTTTGGCCATCTCGGGAGCCTCAGAGCCCTAATGCACAATTTCTTGATGTTTTTTTCACTTCTTATTCACATCCATATTCTATACTTGTTTTTCTTATTTCTGTATGTAGTATTGATGCTTTTCTTGTTGTAGGATTGAGTTAAATGATTGAAGTGAGTTATTTTTCAGGTTATTTACACATTCACAAGAATTATTCATTCTTATAACAACTTTTGAAGGTCGTCTTCATCATTGAGCTACTTGGATTTGGTTACTAGTTCATGAATATAGGTTTTTTGGAAATGTCTTGTAGCGAAATAGTAGTAATTTTCTGCTATTTTTTATAATGGGTTAATGAGATTCATTTGGGTTTATTCCACTTGTATTGGATCATAAAAATATTCAACTTAACAAAAAAAATGTCCCTGTTTCATTTGCACTTGATTAGCCTAGGAATTTGATAGGTTAACTAGCTCTCTAGTTCTTGAATTTCTGGGTTTTAGAGTAGTAATTTTATGTTATTCTTTAGCACATGTCAACAAGGGTATTTTGGAGTGATTCCACTTGTAATGGAGACCTAATACATCATAAATAATAGTAAAAAATTCCCATCCAATTTTCATTTGATTTACTCAGTCATTCAATGAGTTATGTCCAAACAGAAATTCCTGAGCAAAAAGAAAACTTCGTGTAGCACTCTTGTAGCACATGTAAACTAGATCGTATTTGCTCCCAAAGCTTGGTCTTTTCTCTTAGGATTGAATCATGAATCCTTGGATATAAATCCATGATTGAGGAATAATAAACACCACTTAGGACATGCATTTTTACAAAGCATATTAGACCTATTTATTTGAATTCATGCTCTTAGGATTTCAATTACAAATTGTTGTTCTTACCTAGGATTAATTTCTTTTCAAATCAACACTTCCATTTCTGCAATTAGCGTAGGCTTTGATTTCATATCATTCACTCTATTAAATCATATCAACAAAATAATGACACATTGTATGTTTCACATATAGTGTCAATAACTCTTTAGTTTGTATGAACCCTAGGTTGATAATTAAAGTTGGTCTCTTTGGGAGTTGCAACATTATTGTTGAAATATTGAGGATCATCACTTTTTTGTGCCGTTGTCAAGGAGGTGTCAAAGTATTAATTTTTTTCTTCCCTATTTGATTCATTTCTTTTCTTTCTGCAAAAACAAAAATATTTTCATTAGGCAACATTGAAGGATAGAGCTCTTAAATGGTTCATGGGTTTTGGGACTAATTCAATAAAGTCATGGAATGATACGTAAAAGATATTTCTAGAAAAATATAAAGAACATGATATTAAAGAAGAAATATTTAGAATGAAAAGAAAACAAGATGAGATCCTTGAGGATCCAATAGAGAGATTTGTGTATAATGTCTAGAGGGAAAAATTACATCATTTAGGATTTGACAAACTAAAAGCCCTCTTACTTAGAACAATAAGGTATGAGTGGACTAATCTCCTAGATCTCATGAGTTGGAGATATGTATACCAATTATCATTTAAAGAAATTTGTGAAACATGAAAGCACATATCAAGAGGAAGGGCAGGAGTAAATAAATCAGACTCAAGGTCGAGGTTGGAACGGGGTTCCCTAACCTGCGTTTTTGGTATAATTTTGTAATAGTCAGTCTTGCGTAGAGGTTTTCGAGTGGGTCAAAGCCCCTAATGTTTTGTAATGGTTTAAAGTGTAGCTCTAGGGTTCGCAAACCATGGTTTGCAAACCATCAAATAGGAAAGGCTACGATGTTATAAATAGATAGATAGTTGGGTCTAGTAAGTAGGTAAGTCAGAAGATTGATGCTACGTGCGAATAGTTATGATCTTTCTGGGTTGTTTTTTGTAAGGAATCATGTTGGATGTGTGCACGAAGATCCTCAGTCTTGCTATGTGTGAACCCCACTAGGCTTTGTGAGCAGGTTGTGTTTGGGTTGTAAGTGGATTTTTTATGCTAATGAATGCATAATATATTTGAAGTACCTTTGTGCTATCTGGATTGATTGTATTTACTACTGAAGCACATCTGTGATATTTGTTTAAGCTGTGAGTATATTTGTGATCTGGAATTGGCTACAATTATAATATTCTTTGATGGTATTTGCTAATGCGTACATGGATGTGAATGTATTGATTAAATTGGTTAACGATAATAGCTTGGTTATGGTTATGTGCTGATTATACTGTTAAAAGGGTTGTAAATTGACTTATTTTGTGTGAACCTAATAAGTTGCAACATAAACCTACCTTAAATTACATACTCTTTCCCAGGGTGTGTAAACCTGGTTCTAGTACCCTCCCATACTACTTCGGGTGATACCTTGGCTTGCGAAAGTAGGTCATTTCTGAAGGGGCTAGTAGTATAGGGGTTTGTTGGCAAACCTTAACCTCCGAACCTAGGTCAAGACCCCTCAAGCCAACAAATGGTTTCGTTGCCAGGACGGGGAGCATTTTGAGAGAGATATCGAGTAATGCCAGGAGGCTATTGGAGATCTGAGAAACCAAAACTTGAAGATTGGTTTGAAAGAAAGATTTAAGATTTTTTTGTAAAGGAGAATTGTAGCGCGAAGTTGACAGCTGAGAAGTGGAAGAATAAGTACATCTCCACTGAAGTTTATGAAATTTTCTTTGCAAATTTTGTGCACGAGCTTCAGGAGTGGTTGGAAAGGCTCGTAGAATTTCGGATGCGTTGGAAGGACAATCAGGTTATGTAGTGGACACCATAATTGATTCAACAATTGGAAGAGACTGACAACACGATCACCCATACAGTCGATCATTGGGTGGACAGTGCGCTAGGGGGATTTGTGATGGAATTCGCAGTTGATCATTTTGTATCATATTCTGAGGCAGAGCAGAGATTATTCAAAGGTTTCAGAGGTAAGTTATTGCGAACGTTTCCATTACTAATTAAAATATTATTGTGCGAAAAAGGCGTTCTATGTAGCCACACCCAATGAATGACCTTTGATCAGAGCGAGAGTACAACACAAAGTGGGAAGTACTACCAAACCAATCGAGAAGGGGATAGATCCATCAATATTTTTTTAAGAGAGTTGGCTACGCACGAAGGAAATAGTCCTCCAACTACACCTCCTTCAAGTCAGCATAAGGGTAAGAACTCACCCACACCTCTGCCACCACCAAAAGAAGATATGGCCACACACATGAAGCTACCCACCTTCAAGGGTGTATGAGATGAAGATATGGATAAATTTTTGTTTGTAGTAGAATTAGTATGGAATGCACAGAATGTGGCTACTGATGCTGTAAAAAGAGCGTGGTTATCCCTCACCTTTGAAGGAAGGGCCTTGGACTGGTATAGGGGGTATGTAGGCCAACATGCGGATCTGTCTATTGAAGAGATTAAGAAAGCTTTAAAACAATAATTCCAGAAGCCTAAGTCCTAATCGCAGCTAGTAACTGACCTAAAAGACTTTAGACAGGGACCTACTAAGTCTGTATGGGAATTTGATCAGTGGTTGAAGAAGGTTATCAGCGATGGGGAATTTCAGTATGATGATAGGCATCACAAGGAATGGTTTATCACTATGTTGCTACCTCACCTACATGAACCTATGGGTTAGGAGGCGATTGAGATGCAAGAGAAATCCTTGGAGATTGCTATGAAACTAGAAGCTATGCCATGAGATGATGCCCAGTTTGAGGTGCAGTAGATCGAGGGATAGCTAGAAGAAATGCACCTTGAAATCTAGAATCTGTGAAAATAATGAGGGAAAGAAGCTAGTCCAGATGTATGGTGCACACGATGCAGGGTATCTAGCCACACCAAGGATCAGTATCCTCTGCTGGAAAACTACATGTAAGCTAGGGGACCCAGCCCATTGCACCCTAAAGAGGCTGCGGGACCAAGTGGTCCACTGTTATGGTGCACTGACTGTCATGTAGCTAGACTACATGATACCAACCATTTCCCCCGTCTTGGTGCATATGTTTCAGAATTGAAGGAATAATGATGTTGATTCTGCTCCTCGGTGGGACATGATGAGCATAACTTTCGGACCTATGATTTGATGATAGACCAAGGGAACCTATACAGGGTACATGCTGAACCTTCTACACCACTATCCCCCTCAGGAAAAGGAGGTTCCCCAGCAAGAGGCATGGGAGGGGGAAGGGGTGGAGGCACAGGTGGAGGAAGAGGGAAATTGATCTGTTACAACTATGGAGAAATAGGGCACTTCGTAAGAGACTGTTCGAACCCTACATGACAATATTGCCAATATTGTAGAAAATTAGACCATGTGCTTGAACACTGTCCAGTATTGATAGCAAAAACGCAGGGAAAACAACAGACACCTACGCATCATGTGAATAGGGTTAACGCAGAGCCGCGTGATGAAGGACCAAGTATTAATTTCATAATGCACAACATCATGGCTACTGGAGGAGCTAATGAGAAAGTCCTGGCTTAACCTCTTATCCAAAAAGCAGTTGTCAAACAGGAAAGCTTGGACCTAGAGAAGGACAATGAAACCTTCGTCGTAGCTCACAAAGACTTTACTAAGGATGAGCCGTCTACTTCGAAGGCTCCAACAAACCTGAGAATAGATGACGAATTTAGACCATTTCTATAGGCATGTATGAAGTCTCTATGCAACTAGAAGGTAGTAGAAAATCTTCAAGCACTAATAGACAGCTGCGCAGAAAGAACTGAACCTCCCACAAAATTTAGGGATGTTCACAAACTATACAAGCAGAAGAAGCGCACTAGTTAGGAAATGTGGTTGACGACGTAGATCAACAACTATAAAATGAATCAGGTCATCCTAGATCTGGGATCAGATGTGAACTTACTTCCCAATAAAATATGGCAGCGGATAGGATAACCTAAGCTGGAATGGTACACTATACAGCTACGCATGGCTAACCAACAGAAAATCATACCATTGGGGAGGTCGTCAAAGGTTACGGTAGATATTGCAAGAGTTACGGTATGCACAGATTTTGAAGTCATTCAGATTGTGGAAGATGTGGACCCTTATCCTGTGCTCCTAGGACTGGATTGGGCAATATACATGGAAGGAATTATCAACCTAAAGAAAAGAAGCATGTTTTTTTAGAATGAGGGTAGGAGGGTGATAGTCCCACTAGACCCTACGAAAGGAGAGCGGTATATAGAACCGATGCACGAAGAGGAGGATGTGGATCACATTTATAAATTAACCACTCAAGATGAGGATTGGATCAATCCTACAACTGTTTTCATGCTTTGCTGGGAGAAATATAGTGAATGCCTCTTTGACTCCGATGGGGACATAAAAAGCTGGAAAAATCGGTTACATGACGTATCTACGCTGCGATGTCTCAAAATCATGAAAATATTCTGATGTATCTCCTCAGAGGTAAGAGAATTTCCCTACTTTGATGGTTCTGGTAGTATTAGGGAGTTTTTGCAGACATTTGAAGCTGAAGTCCCAAGGGAGCGAAGGATGTGGGCACTTAACCTAGAAATGCACGTAACCCCAGCACGATGGTGGGAAATGGATAAGGAGACATTCCAGGATTGGGAGGAATGTCCCAAGAGGATGGTCCTGCGGTTTGAACCCCCTGTTCCCCTGGGCATAAAGACTTTCCTTGGCCCATGAGACTCGCGCGAGCACTTGTCTGCATAGATGGAGGAATGGTATGAGAGAAATACGAACAAATGGGTCCACCTCTTCATTCATGCCTTTGGGCCAATCCCCACTGCACAATATTTAGATGAAAAACTACATCAGTGCACCCACCACTGGGAAACCCTAAAGGACGTGTTTGTAGGGAAGTTTGGGTTGATAGGTGGAACGAAGGCACTTGAAGAAGCCCTGCAGGATATAGATGCTTTAGTATTTGATGAATCATGCCCTTGTGAAGCATATGGGGCACCAATGGGGGATTTGCATATGCAGGCTATTGTCAACTGCCACAATCTATCCATAGAGGAATGTGATGAAGACCTGCTAAATATCTCTATCTCAAAGTCGGAGGGAGAGCGCGCAGTTGTTGGACACCCACTGCAGACCGTTGAGGTGACTAAGCCACTTAAGCTATGATAAGTCAACATTGGAACAGAGAAGCAACCTAAGCTAGCTAAAATTGGGGACTACTGTGATGATGATACTTTTGGAAGAGTCACGGAACTCCTCATAGAATACCACGACCTATTTCCTATGAAATTCATGGAACTAAAATGGATTACAGGGGACCTAGGGGTCATGCGCACCACTTTAAAACCAGATGCGTGCCCTATTAAGAAACGACCTTATCAATTGAACCCCAAGTATAAGTAGAAAGTTAAGGAAGAAATTGACAAAATGCTAGCCACAGGTATCATTGAACTAGTCAAACAGTCAGATTGGGTAAGCCCTACAGTGGTTTAGGAGAAAAATACTAAAGGATAAATACAGATCTGTGTCGACCTGTGCAAACTAAATCATGCCTGCATCCATGATCCCTTCCCCACACCATTTTTTGATGAAATTCTTGATAGTGTGGGAGGGCAAGAGGCGTAATCATTCACTGATGATTTCTCGGGCTACCATTAGATCAAGATCACACCTGAATATCGTAGAAAGCTATGTTCATCACCAAATGGGGATCCTTCTAGT
The DNA here is from genome assembly GCA_034641835.2 of Pinus albicaulis. Classification (NCBI taxonomy): domain Eukaryota; kingdom Viridiplantae; phylum Streptophyta; class Pinopsida; order Pinales; family Pinaceae; genus Pinus; species Pinus albicaulis. The sequence continues at coordinate 408,380,428 of CM076576.1, forward strand.
ACACTGTCATGCCGTTTGGGCTCGGGAATGCCCCTACCATATTCTCATGGGTGGTAGTTGAAGTATTCAAGGAGTTCATCCACAAGTTCTTGGAGGTGTATTTTGATGATTGGATAGTATTTGGGCTCGTAAATAATCATGTCTCGAACCTGCGCATGATGTTAGATGCCTATAGGAAGCACCATATTTCCCTGAATATTAAGAGGTGCATCTTTTGTTTACCTTTCAGGATCTTGCTAGGCCACATATTCTACCGACAGGGACTAATGGTGAACCCTGCCAAGGTCGTAGTTATCATCAACCTAGTAGTCCCTACAACTGAGAAACAACTACGTTCTATCCTTGGACATACAGGCTACTACCAGAATTTCATTCAAGGGTATGCACTAACCACATCACCCATGGAGAAGTTACTAAAGAAGGATGTTTTATTTTTTTGGGACGCGAAGTGTCAGAATAGCTTTGAGTTACTCAAGGAGAAGATGGTCTTTGCACCTATCCTCATATTTCCTGATTGGGCAAACGTTTTCCATGTTCATTGAGATGCGTCAAGGATTTCCCTAGGAGTTGTCCTTATGCAGCCTGGGGAAGGAGACGTTGATCATCCAGTTGCATTTTCTAGTAGAAAAATCTCTAGTGCAGAGCACAACTACTCCACTACTGAGTGCGAGGGGTTGGCCATGGTATATGCCCTGCAGAAATACTGGAATTATCTATTACGAGGGCACTTCAAGATGTTTACATATCACTCAGATTTGAAGTACCTAGTGAAAAAGCCTATGCTGGGGGGGAAGATTTGCCGATGGCTGCTACTATTCCATGAATATGACTTTGAGATCATTGTGAAGCCAGGGAAGCTAAATTTTAGGCCAGGCCACTTATCCTGAATCGAAAGTGGTGAAGAGCCAACCAGCCTAGAAGAAGGATAGCCCGATGCATAGCTATTTTCTATTAAGGTAGTTGACGCGCACTTCGCCGACATCAATCACTTCTTAACTACAGGGATGGTGCATGTAGAGTATTTGTTACAGCAAAAGAAGGAGTTGTTAACCCACGCAGCGGATTTTACCATCATAGCAGGTCATCTGTGTAAACTAGGAGTTGATGAGGTGTTGCAAAGATAAGTTTTGGAGCATGAAAGACATGTCATCTTAGCAGAAGCCCACGGGGGCGTAGTAGGAGGTCACTATGCAGGGAAAGCAATGGCACAGAACATCTTGAGAGATAGGCTATGGTGGCCCACACTGCATAGAAACTCTCACGACTATTGTAAAGATTGCGACACATGCCAAAGGACAGGAAGGTCATCACACAGAGATGAAATGCCCCTGAAACTGCAGATGGCCCTGCAAGCATTTCACAAATGGGCCATTGACTTCATTGGGATCATCAATCAGCTAAGGAAGAAGACAGGTGCACACTACATCATCATTGCGACTGATTATGTAATCAGATGGGCCAAGGTGAAAATTGTGAAGGATTTCACTACAGATACCATTGCGCACTTCATTTTTGAATATATTATAACTAGGTTTGGCTACCCAAAGATCTTGATGAGTGATAGAGGTACGCATTTTTTTAACGAAACAATATAGGCCTTGATTGAAAAATTTCAAATCCACCACGCGAAAATCAGCCTGTATCATCCACAGGAAAATGGAGCTATAGAAGCTTTTAATAAAATCTTGGAACATACACTGACCAAGGTCTGTAATGTTTATCACAGTGATTAGGACATGCACATGCCATCCATCCTTTGGGCCTATCAAACCACCTGCAAGAAACTGACTGGAAAAACACCATTTCAAATGGTTTATGGAAAGGAGGCCATTATGCCCATAGAGTATATTGTTCCTAACCTGCACATCACATCCTTTACAAACATGGCAGAGCCTGATATCATGGAGGATTGGTTAGCACAGAAGGGTGCGGAGCTGGAATCACAGAAGGATTCGTAGCAGGATCTGGACATAGAGGGTCTGGATGCAAAGGGTGTTGACTCCCTTCATGGTACAAAAAGGACTAGTGACCCTATTAAAGGCAAAAGAAATAAAATATTCACCACAAGGCCTAGCATGTTAACTGAAATTACTCTGACAGAGAAAGACCTGGAGCAGATAGAGGACGCAGTTAACCTTGCCTCTGAATATCAATGGCTTGCTTTCGAAGAGCAGAAGAAGGCCACAGTCGCTACACTTCAGTCTCAGCTTTGAGCTCTGTAGCTCAAAACCGACACTCTATAGACAAGCATGGTTCAGACAAGGTTGCCCCCAGTAACTGGTAGTGAATTAATCATCACATCGGAAAGACGCCTCTGCCCTCTCCCAGGTGAAAAATTCCTCTTCAGCCCATTTTCCTTGGGAGCGCAGATCCAGGCCTGTGCAGATGTACAATTGGATTTAGCTTGACTACTGCATGAACCACTGCAGTTCCTCCATGCATCCATTTTTTAGGAGATTCAACACAGAGAATGTTGAGTGCACCAACAGCTGAGTACAGCTGAGCAGAAGATTGTGGAGAAAACCGCTGAAGTATCCCAGGTGCAGGCTGGATGCACCCTCGCCGCCACATAGTAGACTGAGTTGGAAGGCTTAATCATTAGGATCTGTGCAGATGTAACTGAGGATATACCAGCATCTTCTACCCCCCAGGCCAAGATTGAAGGACTTTTTGCAGCCCTAAAGTCATCGAGGTCTGATATTTAGAGTGTCAAAACAGATATGGAGCAACAAATTGCTGCCTTACAAGCCAAATTGCAGCCAGAAACTCCAGCCCAGCAAGCCGTGCTGGTCACAGAGGCCACCAATGCTATTACCACTCAAATTTCTCATGGTGCAGATTTTTTCGAGACAGCTATGAAGCTATGGTATAAGGTGCAACGCGACCCTCTCCTCTATGATTTTACTCAAGAGTTGCGTGAAAAGGAAGAATATTTTGAATAGTTCAAAGCTACCATGTCCACCTTGATTCCAGTTCAGCGCCTAGCCCGAATGCGTACCAGCCACACATTTAGAGATGACATTGAAGAGTTCCGCCACAAAAATAAGGTTATGAGTGACAACCTTAAGCCTTGTGCTAATGAAGCCCTCAAGCTCTCTTAGGAATTAGATATCACAGTCAAGCAACTAAACCACACTTTGGAAAGCGTCATTACTGCTACAGAAGGTCCAACTTCAGAGAATTTCGTGGATATTGCTCAGAACACTGCTACGCAGAATGAATGAGTGTTTCCCCCACTGGTTGATGTGATCAACTAGCTTCAGGTGAATATGCAATCCCCACAGCTGTAGTGACTTGGGACAAGTCACAAGATTGTTGCGGGGGCATGATAGAACGAGGTTCCCTAACCTGAATTTTTGGTATAATTTTTTAATATTCATTCTTGCATAGGGGCTTTGGGGTGGGTTAAAGGGTAGCTCTAGGGTCCACAAACCATGGTTTGCGGACCATCAGATAACAAAGGCTTATATGTTATAAATAGATAGATAGCTAGGTCTAGTAAATAGGTAAGTTAGAATATTGAGGCTAAGTGCAAATCGTTAAGGTCTATCTGGTTTTTTTTGGATAAGGACTCATACTGGTTGTGTTCGTGGAGATCCTCAGTCATGCTGTGTGCGGACCCCACTAGGCTGCGTGCGCAAGCTGTGTCTGGTTTGTAAGTGGATTTTTGATGCTAATGAATGTGGCATATATTTGAAGTAGCTTTGTGCTATTTGGATTGACTGTATTTATTGTTGAAGCGCATCTATGATATTTGTTTAACCTGCGAGTACATCTGTGATCTGGAATTGGCTGTGATTATAATATTCTGTGATGGTATTTTCTGATGCACACGTGGTTGTGAATGTATTTATTAGATCTATTAATGATAATAGCTTAGTTATGGTTATATGTTGATTATATTGTTAAAAGGGCTGCGAATAGACTTATTATGCACGAACCTAATAAGATGAAACACATACCTACCTTAAATTACCTACTCTCTCCTAGGGTGCGGAAACCTAGTTCCAGCACCCTCCCATACTACTTCGGGTGAGACCTTGGCCCGCAAAATTAGTTCATTGCCGAAAGGGGCTAGTAGTATAGGGGTTTGTTGGCAAACCTTAACCTTCGAACTTGGGTCAGGACCCCTGAATCCAATAGTTAGTAAGTCAAGTTGAACTTGGAAATTTGTTTGATGACTTTAAAACATAAATTCTTAGCAATCTAAGTAAAAAATTAAAAATTTTAAGAATGAAAAATGATCAAAAAGAAGATTTTGATATTTGTGTGTTGCATGTAAAATTAGATGCTATTAAATATTTCCCATAATTACCAAGGTTGAAGGAATTTTACCGATACGACAATGGAGCAAGTCAATAAGCAAAGAATTTATGTTATGTATCTCAAAGAGGATCATGGTAACCTAGTCAACCTGATATGATCCAAGAAACTAATTCACAATTTCAAGGTTATGCACATCCATCTCAAATTAATTGAAACACACCCTTTCCTTGGAAACCTTGGCCATCTCAACCCCAAAAAAAATCTTGGAAACAAGGTTGGAAAGAACCTTATGGGATAAATACACAATATCCTCAAAATTTTCCTCAATATCCTCCATACCCAACTCCATGCTATCCCTGCCATCCACCTGATGGGCCTCTAAATTAGACACAAATCAAGGTCCATGTAACCTTTCTTAGGAACATAAATGCTATATTGTATCTCTCCTTATACACTTAATAATGTATTTTTAAGCTTTAATATGTTCTTAGGAAGTTTTAGAGATAATTTCATATTTGTTCCTAATATTATTTATCTTTGAAGAATATTGTGAGAATATTGCGCAGATTATGAAGATTTGGAGGAGATAACTTAGGGACTTCCTCCCTAGTACAATAGGATAAATATTGGGTGATAAATGAATATAATTTATCATGAAATTCTTGAGAGATTATGGAACTCCAATGGTTGAGAAAATCTAGGAATGTGCTCCTTGTCATTTAATACAATCTCCTAATGTTGGAAACCAGATCCACTATTTGAGGGATTTTGGAGGGGAAAGCTTCCTCCTTTCAAGGAGATTGATTCCCCATCAATTTGCATAAGTACCAATTCGAATTTTCCTCTAGGGGCATGTTTTTTTTCCTGTTATTGTGGAGAAAACTTGTTTTTTAGTAGCTCCATTTTCATTTCATGGTGGGATGTACTTGGATTGATTAAATAATGAAATTTGGTGGAATTTTTAGCTTCTAAGGCTTGTTTCTTTCCATAGGAAATTAGTTTCCTTGGGCTTGGCCATCCTAGAATCCTCTTATCCCTCTTGCAAAATTTACTTATGTTATTTTCACTTCTTATTCACATGCATCTCTTATTCTTGTTTTGCCTATTTTTGTATTTATTATTAATGCTTTTCTTGTTGTAGGATTGAGTTAAATTATTGAAGTGAGTTATTTTGTAGGTTATTTATAGATTCAAAATAATTATTAATCCTTATAATAACTTCATAAGGTCATATTCATCATTAAGCTACTTGGATTTTGTTACTAGTTCACGAATATAGGATTTCTAGAAATGCCTTTTAGCAAGATAGTAGTAATATTATGTTATTTTTTAGAACGTGTTAATATGCTTAATTTAAGTTAATTCCACTTGTATTAGGTCATAAAAACATTCAATTTGATAAAAAAATTACCCCACTGAATTTTCACTTGATTAGGTTAGGAATTTGAAGATTAACTAGCTCACTAGTTCTTGAATTTCCAGTTTTTAGAGTAGTAATATTTAGTTGTTTTTTGGCACATGTGACTAGGGGTATTTTAAAGTGATTCCACTAGGAATGCAGACCTAATACGTCCAAGGTAATAAAAAAAAAATCACCATACCATTTTCATTTGGTTTACTTAGTCATTCGGTGAGTAATATCCTAAACATGATTTCCTGTAGCAAAAACAGAACTTCTTGTAGCAAAACTAGGACTTCTTGTAACACTCTTGTATCATATGTAAACCTGACAATATTTTCTCTGAGAGATTAGTTTTTCTCTCTTAGGCTTGAATCATGACCTCTAGGATCTAAATCTATTATTGAGGAATAATAAACACCACTTAGGACATGAATTTTTACAAAGTAGATTAGGCATATTTATTTGAATTCGTGCTCTTAAGATTTCAATTACAAATTTTTGTTCTTTCATATGATTAAATTATTTTCAAAGCAACACTTCCATTTCTTCAATTTGTTTAAGCTTTGATTTCATGAAATTCACTCCATTACATCAAATCAACAAAATAAGGACACATTGTATGTTGCACATATAATGTTCATACCTCTTTAAGTTTCTATGAATCATGGGTTTATAATTAAAGTTGGTAGCCTTGGGAGTTGCAACATTCTTATTTCAATATTGAGGCTCATCACTTTTTGGCATTATTACCGGGGAGGTGTCAAATTATGCATTTTTTTTTCCTCAGTTGATTCATTTCTTTTCTTTCTACAAAAACAAAAAAATATTTTCATTAGGAATATTTCATTTCAAAAATAGAAATTGCGTCGCATTAACATTCTCATTCAAAAAATTTAAAAATACTTCTCCAACACAACCCCACCCCCACCCACTTGATCACGTGGTGTATTAAGACCCACATCACCATCCACTTTTGCAGGTAGAAGAATAAGAGATGGCAGATAAGGTAAACGAAATGGATGGAGATGATGAAAATGAAGATCCTATTGAGTTTCGCGTTCAATATATTGATATCAGTGTGCATATGAAGAACATCCCTCCATATTTCCTTCCCAACTTCCATGATATGAGGTCAGAGGATCTGGAAACCTTTCTTTCTGAATTTGAAATACTTTGTAGATCTTATGGTTACTTACTAAACACTCAAAAGTTGAGATTTTTTCCAAAAACATTAAAGGATAAAGGTTTTAAATGGTCGATGAGTTTATGTACTAATTCAATAAGATCATGGAATGATATGCAAAATATATTTCTGGAAAATATAAAGATCATGATCTTAAAGAATAAATCTTTAGAATGAATCAAAAACAAGATGAGAGCCTTGAGGATCTAATATAGAAACTCATGTGTAATGTTAAGAAGGAAAAATTACATCATTTAGGATTTGACACACTAAAAATCCTCTTACTTAGAACAATTAGGGATGAGTGGATTGATCTCCTTGATCTCATGTGTAGAGGAGATGTATAGAAATTATCACTTGAAGAAATTTGCGAAACATCCAAGCACATATCATGAGGAAGGGAAAGAACAAGTAAATCAACATCAACATTGGTAACTCAAGTTCAACTTGGAAATTTTCTTGATAACTTTAAAATAAAAATTCTTAGCAATCTAAGAGAACAATTAGAAATGTTAAGAATGAAAAATGAGAAAAAATAAGATGTTGATATGTATGTTATCCATGCCTAATCATATTCTATTAAATATTTCCTATCATTACCAATGTTGAAGGAAGTTTATCAAGAGGACAATGGATCAAGTCAATCACCAAAGAAGTTATGTTATGTAGCTCCCATAGGACCATGGAAGCCTAGTCAAAATTTTATGGTTCAAAAACCTAATTTACAATTTCAAGCCTACACACATCCATCTCAAATTAATTGGAACAAAATCCCTCCTTGGAAACCTTGGCAATCTCAACCCCAAAACCAATCTTGGAAAAAAGGTTGGCAAGAAACTTATGGGAAAAATCCACAATATCCTCAATATTTTCCTCAATATACTCCATACCCAACTCCATGTTATCCTTACCATTGACCTCCACAACAACCACAACCCCAACCACATCCATATCAAAGATCCACTCCCACTAAAATACCTATACCACCATTTCGAAACCCACACAAGGAAGTAGCTCATCCCACTTACAATGTTGAGGTACAATACTACCAAACATCTCCTCTTGATCTAAATGGTCTCCATATTATCTTAGGAACAGTATTGGAAAAAAGTGATTCTCTTAATCTAATTGAAGGACAACATCTAGAAGAAGAAGATTCAAATGAGGAGATCAAGAAATCATGGGTTGCACTTGATGGAGAGAGGACATCATAATCAAAGACTAAGAAGGTTCCCTCATGTTTACCATAATATCCTCCATGTGTTTAAGAGAAAAATCAACAAAAAGAGGAATATTTGAATTTCATGGTAGAAGAGGACATAGAAAGAGATCAAAATGTGCAAGTGGACCAGGGGCATCACAAAAATATTGAAATATGGTTCCAAGCAGTCATTAAGTTGGAGAAACACACTCTTCTTCAACAATACTTGATATCATATAGGTCAAATAAGTTGGTCTCTCATATTCAGGTACATGTCAAATAATTTCTTTCAAGCCTACACATGATTATATATGTCATCTTGATGTGCACATGGCTCCATTGGAAGTATTCCTATACTGGAAAGGTATTTTTTTTTCAAGTAGAGTAGGATAGAAAAAATAAAAAATTAATAAACATAATAAAGAAAATAATAATATCTGAGATGAAAACATCTTTTGAGGCACATCATATTGACTCAATGACTAAAAACCTCCATGAGGCAGTCAATGGGTTCCAAAAAAGAGAAAAAAAGAGAAAATATAAGATCATAGGTGAAAACATCCTTTGAGGCGCCTAGGTAGACCTACTAGTTTAAAAGCTCATTGAGGTAGCTAGTAGGCCTAACATAAGAAGAAAAAGAATGAAAAAATATCAAGTATGTCTCTCTAATCAATGAAAGTTCTCTCCAACCTTTGCAAGCAAGAAAAACAAGTCGGAACCAAAAGAAAAAGTTGGTCAAAAATATAGTCAAAGGAAGTCAAACTTGGACTTCCTCCCTTTCTTAGATTCTCCAAAAGGACCAAGGTCAATGCAAATCCATTACCCTCATCCATTTCCAACATCCATCCATCATTTCAAATATTTTCTCGTTCATTTTCCTCATTGTCTTAAACTGCTATAGGAAGTCTTGTTTTTGCTATAGGAAGTCATGTTTTTTACCAGAAATTTGTTTTTATTATATATTGAAAACCATGCATCAATTTTTCAATTTGTTTCATGGGGGGGTGCATATGAATGATGGTAACAAGTTCAAGATATTTTAGCAAATTTTGGTGCATAGTTTGTGAGAAATGGACCTCCATCACCTACAAGTGCATAAGGATGATGGTAACATGCTTAAAAAATTTCAAGTAAATCATGTTGGGTGTGTGTTATATTTTGGACCCTATTTTAGGTGGGCAGACTTGCCTGTGGTTTTGTTCATGGGTTTTCACATGGTATTTGGGCATGATAGTTTTCAACCCATGGTATTTTGTAGATCTAGTCATGGGAACTACGGTTATGTTCTAATCCAGGGTTAATGGATTAGGGTTTATGAATGCTTCAACATATATATATATGTGTGTGTGTGTGTGTGTGTGTGTGTGTGTGTGTTGTAACCCTAAAAGGAATATAATGAGAAACCAAGCTAGTAGTCTTGATTTGGGATCAAGGGGAAAAATCTCGATGTATATATGTTTTATGTTTATGCTCTCGCTATTTTTTATTTACTATCTTTAAGAATTCATTTGCGAATAATTTATAAGGTTAAAACCTATATTTGGTATCAAATTTATTTCGGTTTCAAGGAGGTACATTTTCTACTGGGGTTTTTTTTTTCTCGGGCCTGAGGTAGACCCTTTTTAGTGGGAGACCTATGGAATCGATTCTTGTGGTGAAAGAAGATGTTGAACACTAGAAAGATAGAGATCGAGAAATTTAATGGTCAGAGTTTTCATTTGTGGAAGCTCAAGATGGAGGTTCACCGAGTGGATAAACATCAGTGGATCGTGGTAGATATGGTACTAAATTGTAATATTCCAAAATTTTCACCTGATATCTGGAATACTAGAGTTCTTAATTTTCTCTATGAATTAAGTAAATAAAAGTGTGGATGGACCCATAATCCTCAAGATGAATGAATATCCACTTTTTATATGTGAATGTGGATTAATTAAGCCTAGATATACATAATGAGGTAGTGGATCCACTACTAATGTCAATGGAATTGGAGATCATGTCTCATTAATGAGATAGATTAGGGAGGTTGATACAATCAACTAATATCTTAAAGGGGTCAAACAAAAGATCATTGAGCATTCGTGATGAGATGATGGAGGAAGTTTTGCAATTAATACACACATGATGGAGAGGGTGTACATTGCACCTAGAAATGATGGATGGCTTGGGAAGACAACACATTCAAACATGGAGGATCTTGTCCACATACATAACGTAGTTTAGATGAGGGCCAAGGCATGGGAAGGCTCATAAACTATATAATGAATATGAAGGAAAGATAGAAGGATGTTGAATATTATCATTGATATCTAATCTATTTAGATCTATAATTTTCATGTGGCATTCCATTGGTTTCTTGGGTTGTTTATCAAACATGGCAAGTGTTGTTTAGCATAGGGTTTTCCTGGTCAGGAATCCCACCACTTTATATGAGTAGCTCTGGAGAGAGGGTTGTACTTCATTCTACATCAAGAATTGGTGCCACTTATCTTTTCCATCATCTACATAACATATACCTTCAGGAATTATGCAATTTCTGAAGATCAGTTTGGAAGGTGGAGTTTGTCTTTAGTATTTCAACTGGAGAACCGGTGTAGGATTATTCCTATCACCTTGGGCTTGAAGATCAATATTCCTAGGGATTCATTTCAGATCTGGAATTAGGAAAAATATTATTGACCTCCTAGCAGGAGTAATTCCATCTAGAATTACATTGTCCATTATTGTAGATCCAAGGGAGGAAGGAAGTTGCTAGAATTTCAGCTAGTAATCCTGTGAGGGATCGTCCCCTCACCTTGCCATTAGTATTTCCATCAGCCTAGAGTTTATTGAGGTCAATTTCAGTAGGTGTAAAGCCTCTCTTTCTCATACAGCATAGTTTTTATGAGCACTTGTGTAGCAGTAGTTGCAATCATTATTGGAGGATTGAGAAGCTAGATCTAGAGCTTCTAGCTTGTAGATCTAGAGAAGGGATTAGCCCTTTAAGCTTATATCTGATCTTATGACATATTTCATCCATCTATTTATCATATCTAGCTTCATATCTATATTCCTAGCAGATAAAGAATCAAACCCTAGGAGGGTGATTTTCCAAAGTTGTAGATTTGGAAAATCCTATCTGGGTTATCTTGGGTTCCCATCACATTGGCCAGATCTTTAATCTTGGCATCATCAGAGCTCTTGAGCTCCCTAGATCTGCATTTCCTTTTGTAGTAGTTCATGCATATCTTTAGCAGAAGGGAAAACATAGTATTTCTTCCTGTAAGCTCACCAGTTATGGAGTGCTAGTTGCAGCACCATTGTAGGGTGATTCTAGGCCTTCTCTTGGGCTAGATCTACTCATATTTTGTACATTGTGTAACTGATTCATATCCATATAATAAAATGGCTCAGCTTCTCTATATATTTTTATGTTTTCTTGAGATTTATTGCTTACTTAGTTGCAGTTCTCATATTATGTTTTAGTATTGCTGCATTCTCCCTTTGGGGATATTATAGTGGTATCAGAGCATGATCTTTGGCTCAGCTTGTGGAAAATTCATCTTTTGCATCAAAATAAGAAGTAGATAGATGAGATCTATCATGGAGGAGGATATTTTTTCCATTCCTCTCTTTAGATCCAAGTAAGATCTCAGCAAGGAGGTCTATCAAATGAAGGGAGAAAGGCAAAGGAAGGATCCAAGAAGAAGATTTGAAGAGGAAGGCCCAAGCACTTCCTATCAACAAAAAAGGAAACCAGAGAATCATAGATCTCCTCATGGATCTACTATGCCCACTTTATTCAAAGAAGGTGAGAGGTATATAAATGAAGAAATAAGAGAACCTAACACTCATGAGACTCTCAGTTTGTATCTTGAAGAGTACAAGGAAAAGTCTAGAGCATTCATAGAAAGTTTAACTCTCCAAGAATTCTTTGAACTCAAGGAAGAAAGAAGATCCTATAGCAGCAATAGAAGGAAGTGGCACAATAGGTTCTATTTGCCTACATTTGACAGATCTTCCTCAAGCATTTTTAAGGCTTGGAGGAAATATTTTGACACATTTTTCATGCTACATCCTGTTGTTAAAAAATAGATTGTCCAAATTGCAACACTTCATCTTTTAGGTGAAGCCAATGATTGGTGGTTTAGTCACGTGGAGCATGCAAAGGTGACTAAATATTCAGATTTATTTCACAAGTTGAGGAAGAAGTTTGATGTGAAGAAGAAAAAGATGTGTCACAAAGAGACATTTCCTAAGGAAACAAAGGAAGATGTCAATCTTGTCACTCTGGACAAGAAGTCACTACATTCACCACCAACGGAAAAAGTACTTGCATCTAGAGAAAAGACACAAGATACCTTGTGAGATAGTCTTGAGCTCTTGACACATAGAGTCTCATGCATGATCCGAGAGATGCATGAGGAAGAGGAGGAAGATTCCATTGTTGGTACATTGGTAGAAGAGAATCCATCTCTTTTACTAGCAGTTGGAGACACCATTGTCCCAGTTGGAGGAACTCTCATGTTCTGTCAAGAGGTTCCCACACATCAGTTGATCCAAGGTATGCATACACATTCATAATATATTGTTTCAGTAGATCTTATTGAAACTTATGGAGACATACCATCAGGGCCAATGCATAACCAAAGGTTAGAACAAAATGTGGATTTGAAGCAACGACATATCATAGTGCAGAGGATCCTTCATCTAATGAAGGAGGAGATTAAAAGATATCCTAGTTTATCATGGATGGACTACATTCAACCTCTTGATTTGAAGTGTATAGTTTTATAAGAAGGGATGAGCATTATCCTATGTACAATGACTAGTTATGAGATCAATATTGTACCTTACTTTGAGATAGCATATGTATTACCATGCAGATCTACAACATTGTCATTTAGTAGCAGTGATAATGAAGAGGCCCCATTATTCTTGGAGCATTCTAAAGGTAGCTTCACTCATGAAGCAATGGATATTAAGACGATGAATGGTAGACATCTTGAGATGAGAAATATTTTCTCCTTTCTTGATCATACCTTTTCAATGAGAATTTCACAGCTCAAAGAGAGACTTCTACTTGTAGCAGATCCAAAACCTCATTGATTTTGTAAGGCCATGGATGAGAAGAAGGTCTCATTAAGAGATCTCAATGGAGGTGCACTTCAAAATATCATGAAGTGAAAATTTCTTCAATAGTTTGAGGATGTTGGTGTCCTACAATGGGAGGATACCAAGTATTTACATAATGAGATCCACCATCCATATTGGATGAATGGTTGATAGTGTGGAGCAAGGGGTTGCCAAACCACTTGCAAATCTATGATACAGGCCAACAATAAGCATAGCTATGCTAGTTTCTCTTGGGTGAGTATGATTACTACCTAAAGGTTCATATTTTCTTGTCTCATGCCTTGTGTGTCAATGATATAATGCATAAGAAAAAGGCATGGTTACTTTGGTTGTTGATGAGAGAGTTTGAACATCACATGATATCTCTTATGTACATGAATTTACTCTTGTTTGGGATATGTATCATATATTTACATGTATTTATGTTTGGGATGTATCTCATGTTCATGTATGTACTCGGTTTTGGGAGAAAGAATAACTCTCACATGATGTGGCATAAAGGATCTTGTTTGTATTATGTTGATGAGACATTGTATACGTCCACTTATATATTGTTGCTCCATGAATTGCATTATGATAATGCAAGGAGGCAGCAAGAATCCTTGTTTCTATGGTTACTATTGGGAGAGTATGAGTTGGATTCTTCCCATACATTTCATGACATTGTTGGAGAATGGAAACATGAGGCCTTACATTGTTGGCTTCTGTTGGGTGATTATAGATATTTTACTTGGTATAATAATGATGTGATGGGGCAGCAAGATGCCTTGTTAAGGTGGCTTCTCTTGAGAGAATATGGTCACTACATTTGGTACAATGATGATGTATTATGGAAGAAGGAGGCATTGTTGTGTTGGCTTCTTTAGAGAGAGTATGGCTCCCATATTATCATTAATGATTTGGCATGGCAACAAGAAGCATTGTTGCGGTGGCTTATTTTAAGAGAGTATGTCTCTCTTACTTGTTTTCATGATGATCTAGCATGGTAGCAGAAGGCTTTACTGTGTTGGTTGTTATTAGGAGAATACGGTTTGACATTGTTCATGTTTTCCAATATGTATCTTCTTCTTGTTGATCACTATGTTGACGTGATGTTTGATTCCTACATGGCCAACAGGGCTAATGATGTGAGCATTGATAAATGCAATCTACTCTATGTATCATGGTTTGGAGAGATAGTTCATGGGTTGGGACTTTCCACTTTGGGAATGAACCACTTCATCTTATGTATCTGATGTATAAAGAAGAACTTTTGTCATCATATGGTTGCCACTTGGAGATTCATTGATGAGGAAGGGTGTCTAACTTTTTAGTTGGAGGCCATTCTAGACATTCTAGAGAGGCAGCTTTGGAGCTGGACATGCATGACACATTGTGACAAATGGGAAGACCTTACACATGAGGATGCAATTTGGAGGGAGGATGTTGGCTGTAGCATCCACTTTTGTAGTTGCTTGAGGGCAAGCAACATTTTACTGGGGAGGACTGTAATATTCCCAAATTTTCACCTGATATTTGGAATATTAGAGTTCTTAATTTTCTTAATGAATTAAGTAAATAAAAGGGTGGAGGGACCCATAATCCTCAATATGAATAAATATCCACTTTTTATATGTGAATGTGGATTAATTAAGCCTAGATCTACATAATGAGGTAGTGGAGACACTACTAATTTGAATGGAATTGGAGACTATAAATCATTAATGAGATAGATCATGGAGGTTGATACAGTCAAATAAGATCTTCAAAGGGGTAAAACAAAAGATCATGGAGCATTCATGATGATATGCTGGAGGAAGTTGTGCAATTAATGCACACATGATGGAGAGGGTATACATTGCACCTAGACATGATGGATGGCTTGGGAAGATAGCGCATTCAAACATGGAGGATCTTGTCCACATACACAACACAGTTTAGATGAGGGTCAAGGAATCGGAAGGCTCATAAAATATATAATGAATATGAACGAAACGTAGAAGGATGTTGAAGATTATCATTGATGTCTGACCTGCTTAGATCTGGAATTTTCATGTGACATTCCATTTCTTTCTTGGGATGTTTAGAAAATATTGCACGTTTTGTTTAGCACAAGGTGTTCCTCGTTGGGAATCCCACATCTTTCTTTAAGTCGCTCTATAGAGAGGGTTGTACTTCATTCTACATCAAGAATTGGTGCCAATTATCTTCTCCATCATTTGTAGAACATATGCCTTCAAGAATTACGCAATTTCTGAAGATCTGTTTGGAAGGTGGAGGTTGTCTTTAGTATTTCAGCTGGAGAACCAGTGTAGGATTATTCCTATCACCTTGGGCTTGAATATTAGAATTCCCGGGGCTTAATTTAAGATCTGGAATTAGGCCAAATGTTATTGACCTCCTAGCAGTAGTAATTCCATCCAGAATTATGTTTTCCATTATTGAAAATACAAAGGAGGAAGAAAGTTGCTAGCATTTCAGCTAGTAATCCTATGAGGGATCATCCCCTCGCCTTGCCATTATTATTTCCATCATCTTGGAGTTTATAGCAGTACATTTCAGGAGGCATAGAGCCTCTCTTTCTCTTACAATGCAATTTTATGAGCAGCTGTGTAGCAGCTGCTGCAACCATTATTGGAGGATTGAGAAGCTAGATCTAGAGCTTCTACCTTGTAGATCTAGAGAAGGGATCAACCCTTCAATATTAGATTGGATATTGTGACATATTTCAGCCATTTATGTGTCAGATCTAACTTCAGATCTATAATCCTAGAAGATAAAGGATAAAACCCTAGGAGAGTGATTTTCCAAAGTTGTAGATCTGGAAAATCCTTTATGGGTTATCTTGGGTTCCCATCACATTGGCCAGATATTGAATCTTGGCATCAGAGCTCTTGAGATCCCTATATATTCTTTTCCTTTTGCAGTAGTTCATGCATATCCTTAGTAGAATGGACAACGTAGTATTGCTACCTGTAAGCTCACCAGTTATGCAGTGCTAGTTGCAACACCATTGTAGGGTGATTCTAGGCCTTCTCTTGGGCTATATCTACCCATCTTTTGTACATTGTGTAACTGATTCATCTCCATATAATAGAATGGCTTAGCTTCTCTGTATATTTTTATGTTGTCTTGAGATTTATTGCTTACTTTGTTCCAGTTCTCATATTGTATTTGAGTATTTCTTCATTCTCAATTTGGGGATATTACATATACCAACGTCAATGTCAAATGAAGACTGGGTGAAGTTGGATCATAGGGAAAAGAGCACAATACATTCATGTATCTTAGATTTTGTATAGTTGAATTTATCTGGGGAATGTATGGCGAAAACTTGTGGGTCAAGTTAGGGACTTTATACTAATCTAAGTCTCTGGTGAATAAATTGTTCCTAAAGAAAAAACTTTATAACCTAAGGATGAAGGATGGAGACTTGGTGACAGAGCATTTGAACGCCTTCAATACTGTAGTAAGTCATTTTTCATTTGTTGGTATTAAAATCTCAAATGAATATAAGTGCATCAATTTTTTGTGTTTTGTACAAGATTCATGGGACATCCTGGTTATTGCAATAGGTAGCTATACAACTAACTTGAGTTTTGATGAAATTGTCTCAGCCTTGTTGTCATAGGAATTGAAATGAAGAAATATGGAGGGCCAAAATGGATATGCCTTATATGTATGAGGAAGGTCCTAGAACAGAAAAAAAAAATAAAAAAAATAAAAAATAAAAAATAAAAAATAAAATCGAGTGGGAGATCTGAATGTAGAGGGATATTTTAATGTCCAGGAAATCGCGTAAAGGTGTACTAGAAATGCAGAAAGGAAGGGCACTTCAAAAAGGACTGCAGATCTAAAGCTCCTGAGAAAGGAAAGGGGTTTGAAGATGCTCCTTTTGTAGAGGAAACAACCACCTCATATGAAGGTGGGGATGTGTATTTGGCTTCTTTTTCAAATACACATGTAGATCACGAGGCATGGTTGATTGACTCAAGTAAATCCTTTCACTTCACTTCCCATGGGGAGTGATTTTGTGAGTATGAGAAGTATTATGGTGGTGATGTCTTCTTATGGGATGATAGGAAGGATAGAATCGTCAAATGTGGAAAAGTCAAGCTGAAGCTGCAAGGTGGAAGGATTAGAACACTTCCTAGGATTCGGCATATTCCTCCATCAGCTAGAAATCTGATTTCTGTAAGCAAGATGGATGATGCAGGTGTAATAATAGTGTTTGAGAAAGATACCTGAAATATGGTTTGGGGAGCACTAGTATTAATGTGGGGAGTCCATATTGGAACATTTTACAAGCTTCAGGGTATCACTGTCATTTATGGGTGCAATATTCTTGTGGTTCCTGAAAGTGAAGCGGAAAGCCTAGCGGTCTCTAGAGAAAATACCATGATATGGCATCAAAGTCTTGGACATATTAGAGAGAAGGGCCTTCGAATACTACATGGTAATGGTATGGTAGAAGGTATGTCTAATTTATCTCTAGATTTTTATTTCTTTGAACATTGCATATATGGCAAGCTGAATCGGGTGAGTTTTCCTTCTCATGCTAAGAGGGCGAATAAGATATTAGATTTTTTGGATAGTGATGTGTTTGGACCTCCATCAGTTCCATCAATTGGTAAGTCTGTGTACTATGTTTCATTCATAGATTACTTCTCAAGGAATACATGGATATATTTATTGAGGAAGAAATATGAAGTCTTTGACATATTTAAGGAATTTAAGGCTCTAGTGGAAAACTAGACAACAAATTATATAAAGGTGTTGAGGACAAATAATGGTGGAGAGTTCTGCACAAAGGAATTTGTTGAGTTTTGTAAGAGGTGTGGTATAACACGACAGAATAATACTCCATACACACCTCATCAAAATGGATTTTTAGAAAGAATGAATAGAACGCTGATGGAAAAGGCAAGAAGCATTCTCAATGGTACCGGGTTAGGACATGAATTTTGGGTAGAGGCAGTGGAGACTGCATGCTACTTGGTTAACAGATCACCTTCATTAGCGTTGGAGGATAATACTCCACATGAGTTACGGACTAGTAAGAAACCCTCTCTTTCACATCTGAGGGTATTTGGATGTGATTCATATGTACATGTTCCAAAGGAAAAAAGGACAAAATTGGATAATAAATCTAAAAGGTGCATTGTTATTGAGTATAAGGATGGTTTTAAAGGTTAGAAGCTTTGGAACCTAGAAACAAGGAAGTTTGTTCATAGTCGAGATGTGTTGTTTAGAGAGGTGAAAGATGTTTCTAAACATGAAGTCCTACCAAAGGAACCTGAGAAGATAGAGTTTGAGCTAAAGGAGGATGAATCAGACTCTACAATAGAACAAGATTTAGAAGAGGAAGAGCCACAAATTGCATATGTGAGAAGATCAGTTCGAGAAAGAAGGTATAACGAAAGGTATACTCCATCTGATTTTTGTTGAAAGTTTTCTTTAAATATCACTGATGATGATCCTAGAAATTTTAGGGAGGCAATGGATTCACAGGATGGAAAAATATGGAAGGAGGTCATGGTTGATGAAATTACATCCTTGCACAAAAATGAGGCATGGGATTTGGTGGAGTTTCCAGATGGAAGGAAGCCCATTGGGATATAGTGTTTGTTTAAGAGGAATATGAATGTAGAATGCAAGGTGGAGAAATACAAAGCTTGGTTGGTAGCAAAAGGTTATTCCCAGGTGTCAGGAATTGATTTTGGTGATATTTTTTCTTCTGTTTCCAAGGTTACTTCTATTAGATTACTGTTATCTATTGATGTTGTATTTGATTTTGAGGTAGAACATATGGATGTGATGAAAACATTTCTTCATGGGGATCTAGAAGAGGAGTTCTACATGAAGCAACCTGAAGGCTTTAGGGTGAAGGGTAATAAAGAACTGTTTTGCAAGTTAAAAAAGTCTCGGTATGGTTTAAAACAGTCACCAAGGATGTGGTATCAAAAATTTGATACCTATATACAAGGACTTGGCTTCACTAGAAGACAAGAGGATCACTATGTGTATTTTAAATTAATTAGTGAATATGTTATTTATTTGGTCTTCTATGTGGATGATATGTTGCTGATCGGAAATGACTAAGAAATTATCCAAGATTTGAAGACCCAATTGTTCTCCAAATTCGATATGAAGGATCTTGGTTTTGTAAACTATATTTTGGGCATGGAAATTAAGAGAGATCAAGCAAAGAGGAAGCTCTGGTTAAACCAGAGGAATTATGTCTAAACAATATTGTAGAGGTTCAATATGCAAGTTAGTAAATGGGTGAAGGTTCCTATTCCTGCAGGTGTAAAGCTATCTAATGAACAATGTCCCAAGATAGAAGAAGAAGAAGAGGATATGTCTCATGTTCCATATGCAAGTGCAGTGGATAGCCTGATGTATGCAATGGTCTGTAGTAGACCTGACATTGCACATGGAGTGGGAGTATTAAGAAGGTTTATGTTAAAACCAGGGAAGGAGCATTGGACAACAGTGAAGTGGGTTTTCAGATATTTGCGTGGCACTAGTGATTATGGATTTTGCTACTAGGGAAGACCAAGATTGGATAGAGTTTTGGAAATCTTTGGCTTTGTTGATTCAAACTGGGCTAGAGATCTGGAGCAAAGAAGATCTACAAGTGGGTATATGCTTAGCCTCTTTGGGGGTGCAAGTAGTTGGATGAGTAAAAGACAGTTTGTAGTGGCTCTTTCAACTGTAGAGTCAGAATACATGGTAGCCACTCATGGAACCAAGGAAGCAATTTGGTGGAAGAGATTATGTTCAAGTATGGGGTTGGTGCAATGAGCTATAAGGATAGACTGTGATAGCCAAAGTGAAATTTTATTGGCTAAGAACCCCGCTTATCATTCAAAGACAAAGCACATTGATGTTCAATATCACTTTTGTGAGAGATATGGTTGAGGATAAAAAGGTGTTACAGGTAAAGGTGGACACTTTGAAGAATGTTGCAGATACATTGACGAAGTCCATGAGCATTCAAAATTTCTCTTAGTGTAGAGAAAAAAATGGGTGTTTCAGAGATGAACTAATGACTATGCTCTGTTGTGGCCCCCTACGGAAATAAAACAACAAGTGGGAGAATGTTGGGTGTGTGTTATATTTTGGACCCTATTTTAGGTGGGCAGACCGCCTATGGTTTTGTGCATGGGTTTGCACATGGTTTTGGGTCATGATGGCTTTTAGCCCCTGCTATTGTGTAGATCCAGTCAAGGGAACTATGGTTATGTTTTAATACAGTGTTAATGGATTGGGGTTTATGAATGATTTGGAATGTATATATATGTCTTATAACACTAAAAGGAATATAATGAAAAATCAAGCTAGTAGTCCCAAATTGGGATCCAGGGGAATTTTTTGTGTATATATGTTTTATGTTTATGCTCTCGCTATTGTTTATTTTATGTTTTTCATAACTCATTTGTAGGTAATTTATGTATAAGGTTAAAACGTGCAAATCTAGTCTATTTTTTGATAGTTATGGATAAAACAAGTCTGCTACAAGGGGCCTATCCTGAAATGCCACAAGGGTGATGTAACTACTACAGGAAGTTATAGTAAGCTAAATGTAGGTGGATCAAGGAAAAAAAAAATCACAAATGGCCTTGATGTGTAAAAACATAAATGAGGAAATTATTCCCATCATTTTCAACCACATTCTCATCACTCCATCTTAAGCACAAGGGATTTTTAATCTAACCTCACCTTTTTTCACCTCTGTAAAATATTTTTTTCTAAAAAAAACACAGACTTCCTTCACTCCATTTTTCCAAGGCAACACCACTTCCTTATAATTCCATCCCACCATCACCCTAATACCACTTCACACTCTCCCTCGTCACTCATATAGATTTGAAGACTAAAACAAGTAGAGAAAGAGGTTGCTACAAGAAAAAGTAACTTCATGTAGCAAGTCCTATGTAAGCTCCAGAAAATCTCTGAAGATGGTTTTGACCAATCATGCAGACCAATAAGACTTGTGAGATGAATATAAAGAAAATAATGACACTACAAGGGGGATCCTCCACCAGAAAACATACATGTGAATACTCAGCAAGATACTTGCACACACACAACAAGAAAGTTAAGTTAAAACACCTCAAAAAGAAGGAAGATGCAACAAAGAATCAAGAAAAAATACAAATGCAGTGATGCAACTCCGAGTCCAACTCCAGCTCCAACTCCATCATATATCAACCTTCAAAAACTTGAATAAGAAGTAAGTCTCATGTATGCAACTCTCTAACCTCACCCTTAGAATCTATTCTAGCTTAAGAAAACATTAAAAGTATGAGAAGGAATGGTTTTTATAGCGAAAATCAGTAGTGGAGCATCATCGACCTTGTCTAGAAGTTAGCTTCACTTTTCCACCAAGACACACACATACACACACACACACACACACATGTGGGAGAGGAACAAGACAAAAGTGAAGATGACTTGAGAAAATGGGTAGTAAGCAGTTAGATGTGATGGAATATAAAGATTTACAAGGGGTAACTGAGGGAAAACTCAGTTAACCAAACAAAATATTCCGAGTCAATTTTGCATTCAATTAACAAAAAATTGAAAAAAGGAGGAAAAAATAAAAAATAAAAGGTGGACCCACCACCTCTTGGCATGAAAAATTTAGCTACTAAACGTGAAACAGATCTTCTACTCGCAAAATATTTGGTACAGGAAGTTGCTACAGGAAAAAAATGTTTGCTACAAGAAGAACATATTTTCTATAGGAAGGACAGATTTGATACAGGAAGGAAATGTAGAAATTTTAGTACGATTATGTATTGCCTAGATTCTCCTGATCTAATAATTATATGCCACTGTTAAATATAGAATCGTTTCTACAAAAATCTTGCGGAATTTAAAACACGATCACTGTTAGGTCCCTATATTACTTGTATAGTCCCTTATTATTGTTAGTGTAACCCCCTTATTGTTATTATTTTACCCTTGCAACCCCCATATTTTTATTATTTTGCCCTTAAATTATTATTGTTAGGTCGGCTAGGATTACATTGTGGCCCCACTAGGATTACATTATGGCCCCATGGACTCCTCTATATAGAAAGGAGGTTTTGTAAATTGTATCATCCAAGAATTTTTCATTTATGTAATGTATTGAAGGTTTCACCCTCGAAGTGGCTTATTTCTAAGGCATTGATATCTCTTTTCTTCTATTTTTGGAGTTGGTTACACAACATTTGGTATCAGAGCTTTGGATTCTAGGGTTTCGCTACTCTAAATAGGTGATCGTGGAATTTTCGCTATAACTTTTTTTCTACGAAGGTTCAGAATCTAAATTTTTAGGGTGCGAAGCTGAAATCCTGAGGAAACTCGTCAAAAAATTTCAGAGGTTGGTTCACAATATTTTCAGAGATATGATCTGTGGAAGGTAGTTCTTTTTTAGGCTCCCGAATTTCATCTCAAAGAGATGATCGTGGGAAAAGTTTCATAACTCTCTCTCTGAGCATCAGATTGGAGTGCCGTAAAAATTGGTCACAAGTAAACGGACTGTAGTTTCTTTGTTATCAATTTCAGAGCCGAAGGACAAAACAGTGACACATGGAAAGCCGTACAAGTTCACTCTACTGAACCAGTCCATAATTAGGTCATTGTGGGAGATTAGACATAACTTTGCCTTGGAGAATCCAAATCAAGTCAGAACTATGGCATTCAAAAGATAATTTAGATGCCTACTTCAGTGCTGAATTTCAGATATTGAAGACCTGCAATAATAGAGATAATCCAATTTCAATATCAAGCTCCTCAAAAGCAAGAAAAATGTGTGTATTTTTTTTTTCCGAATTGCATAAGTCTTGTTTGAAGAATCAATTTGAATTGATTCCAAGGGCATATTGTAGAATATATATCAGTATTAGGTTCTAAAAAATAACCCGTAAAAATAATTCAACACCCATTAAGCCTTTAGAAGGCTCTACTATGACTCATGAAGATGAAGAATTGCAACATGATCTATCAAAATTACAAGAGCAAGTGTACCAAATTTCTCTCTCGCAAAGAACAACAAAAAATGAAATCGAAGTTTTGAAGAAAGCCATGGAAGCGAAGATGGATGGTGTGAAGAATAATATGGATGGTTTGAAGAAAGGCGTGGAATCTAAGATAGATGGCATGGAAGCTGGCATGGAATCTAAGATGGATGACATGGAAGCTAAAATGGAAAACATGAAGAATGATCTAAAACAGACATGGAAGGTTTGACAAAGTTAATACAAGAAATGTTTCCTAATGGTGAAAATATAGTAGAGGAAACTCATGATGAGAACAAAATAAATGTTAATCATGATTTCATAAACTCTAATGTTGGTGGGAAGAACCACCATATTCCAAAAATGGATATGAGGATTTTGGCAAAAAGGATCTTTATGTATGGAGACTGGATCTCTGAGATGGAGAAATATTTTGATCTCCATAATGTGCAAAACACATAAAGGTACACATTGCAACTTTACATTTAGAGAAAAATACATTTGTATGGTATCGATGGCTTTTCTCTCATAAAAAAAATTGTCACTTGGTCAATTTTTACGGAGGAAATGATAGCACATTATGAGGATACAAAGAGCAACACTTTCTTTAGCCAATTGATAAATCTCAAAGAAGAGTGTTCAGTGGGGGAGCACATTAAGGACTTCCAAAAATTGAATATAAGGGTAACTGATATTCCAGAGGAACACAGGATTGATCTCTTCATAGATACTTTAAGGGATAACATCCAACATGAAGTTCGGATTTTGGAACCTAATTCATTGGAGAAGGCATTCAGGTTGGCAAGAAAAATTGAATGTAAAATTATGGCGACAAGGAAACCTACCACTCACTTCTATAAAGAAGGAAGTGTTGCTACGCCTAGATTTCCACAACCTACAAGGTTGACACCACAACAATTGGAAGGAAAAAGAGAAAAAGGGCTTTTCTATAGTTGTGATAGCAAATACACTAAAGGTCATAAGTGTGCTGAGAAGAAATTATTTTACATAGATTGTGAAGAGGAAGAAGAAAATGAACAAGAAGAGGATATACACCACGAACCAACTGTAGAAGAGGAAGAAATGAGTTTGACCATATCGTGTAATGCACTGGCAGGAATCACCACTCCTCAAACTCCAGATGTAGCATCCACTACCTCTCCAGATGTAGCATCCTCTTTCCTCCACTTTCCTGGAAGAGGAGTATCCATGGCTTTACAACCCTCCATGTGAAACTTACTCAGTATCTCGCTTGCATACTTTCCTTGAGACACAAAAATTTCACCATCTTGCTACCATATTTCCAATCTAAGGAAATAATGAAGGAGGCCCATATCCTTCATCTCGAAATCCTTTGCAAGGTCCTCCTTGCAAGAGTTTATCAACTTCTCATCACCAGTCAGTATTAAATCATCAACATAAAGAACAATGATTAAAAGCTTACCCTCCACCACAATTTGGTATAGGTTTGCATCCACCTCACTCTTGGTGAAGCCAAGTCTAGTGAAATGGCTGTCGATCTAAGTGTACCAAGCACGGGGTGTTTGCTTCAGCCCATACAATGCTATTTTGAGTCTGCACACATGCAACTCACTGCTAAATATCTCAAATCCTTCAAGATGCTCAATGTACACTTCTTCCTCAATGATCCCATTGAGAAACATAGTCTTCACATCCATCTGATGAATGTGCCAACCCATCTGTGCTAAGAGAGCAAGGATGGTCCTTATGGAAGAATATCGTGTGATAGGTGAAAAGGTTTCTTCATAATCAATCCCCTCGATCTGTGAGAAGCCCCGAGCCACAAATCTGGCCTTATATTTCTCAACACTCCCGTTAGCAGCTTTCTTTACCTTATAGATCCATCTCGAACCTATCACTAATTTATCAACCGACCTTGGAACAATTTACCAAGCACTGTATCTGAAAATGGATTCATACTCCTCCACCATTGCATCTACCCATGTGGGCTCCTTCACTTCTTCCTGAAAGGAATATGGTTCAGCCACAATACATTTTCTCATGAGAGCCATGTATCCATTAAATCTGTCAGGAAACTACCTTTGTCTGCGCTGTAAAGTAGGGGCTCCTACATTCTGCGCAGCATCAAGTCTCAGCCTATCAGCTTCTGTGGTATGCCTTCTGCTAGTTCTGATGTTTGGCTTTGCTTGAGTGGACTCCTCCACTCCATGAACCTCTTCCTATGGCTGATCCACATCTAGAGACTTGTCATTGGGAACCAATAGTTCCTCCTTTGCATGCACGTCTAGCTCCCTCTCAATCGAAAAATTTATGACTTTATCCTCATTGAATTTTATATCCTGTCGCACCAGAGTCATTTGACTATTTTGAAAATATGCACGATAATTATGGGTTGTTTCTATATACAACACAAATATCCCAACTTCAGCAGTCGACTCTAGCTTCTTCCTATAATTCTTTGTCACATGCACATAAATAGATGAGCCAAAAATATCAAAGTGAGAAACATCTAGTTTCTTACCAGTAAAAGCTTCTTCAGGTGCACTCATGCCATGTAGTCTATGAGGACAATGATTTTGCACATAAACTGAAGTGTTTCATGCTTTCGACCACACATGCATTGGTAGGCCCTGATCATGCATCATTGCTCGTGCCACACCCACGATCGTTCTGTTATTCCTCTCCACAACCCCACTATGATGTGGTTTATGAGGCGCTACGAGTTCTCTTAGAACTCCTTATTTGATACAGAAGTCTTTGAATTCATTCGAGATGTATTCTCCACCATTATCGCTTTGTAGAGACTTCACTTTCTTCCTCGAATATTTCTCAACCAATTCCTTAAACTCACAGAAATTTGAGAATGTTTGATCCTTCTTCTGCATGAAGAAGATCCAGCATTTACGAGAAAATTCATCAACCAAAATAACATAATACCTATGTTTTTCTATTGAATAAATCAAGAATTGTCTACACACATCTGTGTGAACTCTCTCCAGGATCACCAAAGCATGGTTCTCCTTTTCATGAAAGGTAGAATTTACATATTTCCCCATGATGAAAACCTTGCACTAGTCTAATTGAGCAAGTGTTCCCATTGGAAGCCCAATAGATATTTGTTACATGAATTTCAAGGCTCCATGATGAAGAAGGCCTAATTTCCTATGCCATAATTCGCCCTCATCCTGGATCACCACTTCTTTTTCCTTTCCCATCATGGCAGCGCAACCATCTACCTCCAGCTTGTAGAGATTCTTAACTCGAATCCATATCCTCTTGGTTTGACTCGTTGTTTTATGTCGTAGGAAAGCTTTTCCATCACAGAAAAAAACGTCATAGCCTCTATCCTCCAACTTCGCGACTGAGACAAAGTTTTTATTTAGACCTGGAACATGCATAAAATATTTCAATTGAAATGGTTTACCTGAATCCCTCTCAAAGGTAATGGTACCAATGTCATTCGCATTGTATCGTCCATCGTCGTCCATATCTATATGCATCTGGAGATCTTTGTCCTCCAAGTCACTAAAAAGCTCCTTATCTCTCATCATGTGGAAGGAAGCACCGCTA
This sequence comes from Pinus albicaulis, assembly GCA_034641835.2. NCBI lineage: Eukaryota > Viridiplantae > Streptophyta > Pinopsida > Pinales > Pinaceae > Pinus > Pinus albicaulis. The sequence continues at coordinate 408,407,139 of CM076576.1, forward strand.
TCAAGATACCCCATCGATCCCATTGTGCTTGATACCAAGCATGCGATCAAAGAGAAATCAAGTTCAAATTGCGAGGCAAGGGCCTCACCAGCTGCAGCTCCAACAACATTCTTGTTCTTTTTCTTCTGTGGCCATTTAGTGGTGAGATTCCCATGTTCGTGATAGTGAAAGAACTTCACTTTGGACAATTCCAGCTTCTTACCTTTAGACTTGGATTTTGAGTGGAATTTCTTCCCCTTCCCTTTCCTTGCCTTGGAAGCCAAAGCACAATCCTCTTCATCATCATGCTTTGATGAAGAGGCATCTCAAGTGTTCCTCTTGAACTCCTCCTACACTAGATCCAACCACAGTCCTTCCCAATCTGGTAGTTTTTCCCATCCGTTGAAAGAGTCTTGATAACTGTGCCAAATCTTAGGAATTCCAAAGAGATCTAAGCTCACCAAATAATCATCAACAACCATGATTTCCACACTCTCTAGTTCATCTCGACATTGGACAAACGTTTTGAGATACTTTTGAATATTTTCACCCTTTTCCATCTTGATCTTTCTGATTTTATCCTTCAGTGCCAATTTCCTATGGTCACTACTACTTTCGAAAAGATCTGGCAAATCCTTTCACATAGCATATGCAGTGGCTTTCCCATGAAGTCTTGAGACAATATGGTCTCATACACCTTCCAACATAATCCTTCTCGACTTCGCTACTTTCTTTTTCTATGCGTCAAGTAATGCAACATCCATCGAAGTGGGCTTAGGAACATCACTTTCCTAAGCTAATGGTATGATAGATGAGTAAACATCGAAATTTCATACTCTAGCTGCAAGCCATTAAAATCTATTTCGATGTTTACTCATCTATCGTACCAATAAATTCTTGCCGCAAATTCGAATTGTTTCCACCAACAAACTCAACTCCTGCTTCAAAATTGCAATATTCTTTGCTCCGATACCATGTAGAAATTTTACTACAATTATGTATTTCCTAGATTCTCCTGATCTAACAATTATATGCCACTATTAACTAAAGAATCGCTTCTACAAAAATATTGCAGAATTTAAAACATGATCGCCAATTTCAAACACATGAAGAGATATTAATCACGCATAACATAGATTTTTTTACCAGGAAAGCATAAATAGAAGAACCCCACTATCATATATTATGTATATATAATGGATCATGAAACAATATCATACAAAAATTTAATCCAAGAGCTCTCAGTACAATATATAATCATCTCACACTGTCATACAAAAATTGGCATATACATGCGCCAATTTACTGCCTCCTGACAACCTACCTCCATTGCACAATACCTACTAATCACCATCCCTGAATGAATGATATCCTACTTCCCTTGACTACGCAATCCTCATTGGAATCTCCAATTTGTCTGTGGTTGCATGAGTGCACCCACTAATGTCACAATTGATAGTCAAACTGTCCCTTTCACCTATCTCTCAACTGGGTCTCCACTGGATCTGACATGCACGTAGTTAATAGTAGTAAAAATTTAGTTGCATGTGATACCACTGCTTGTGAATTAATTAAATAATTAATTCATTGTTCTCTCACTAGTGTATGTTTAGTTACAACTTGCACAACTGAGTTAAACTACTTTACAACTCACATAACTACACATCTAACTCTGTTACAACTTTGAATCGCTCAGTTACAACTAATTCCACTTGCATGTCCCACCAACCAACCTTTTAACTCAAATTTACCACAGCTAACTAGTTTTCCACTTCAGTTAACTATTTCCAAGTGCTCCATGAGAATAGATTAATATTTATTGTCCAACTATTATTAAGGAATAATAATAGTTGACATGCATCTATAAATAGACATGAGATCTATAAATAGACTTCGCACATACATATAAAAATAGAACTTCATTTCTAAATATAATTTGTTCAACATCTATAAATAGACATCCACTATAAATAGAATTTTCTCATCCATTCTAAAAATAGACTTACACCTAAAAATAGCCCAAGGCTCAATCCTAGTGTAGGTGCTTAATTTTCACTAGGATCATCATCTTGTTGAATCTCAATAGGAAAAATTTGCTACAGGAAGTTAAAAAAGGGATGCAAAAGAAAAATATTGCTACTAAGGTGTTCGGAAATGATTAATTAATTGTTAAAAGGAAACACAATAGAGTTGCAAAGGATTTTCTACAGACATTTTGTGTTGCATAATGGTAAATTATCCAAGGGTGAAAGGCATTAATGTTAGTAGATTAGTTTCACATTAGTCCTTTCTTTTTATTTAGGTTATTCACCATAATTTCTCCCTCTATAATAAGAAAGTGCTTTGTGTTAAGTGTTTCCAATTTCAACATTTAATGGGAAAATAAAATTGAGATTTCTAATCAAGGGTGTTCATACAATTTTAATGAATAGTATGATGTGTCCTGGCCAAGAATCCAATATTCACTCTTGCAATTCAAAACCGAGGCCACCATTATCAAAATTATTCCTTTTTTAGAGCTGATATAGGAAACTTCGTTTCCTATAGCATCCCATGTTTTACACTAGATTGCTTGCTTTTTTTCTTGAGAGAAGAATTTTACATAGGCTAGAAGGCAAAGGCATTGTGGGAAAACATCATTTGTGTTGTGGGAGGTATCAAGGACACATAAACTCATATAAATTAAAATATTAGTGGAACAAGTAAGAACCTAGCTTTGCACATAAAATTCACAGAATTCATAGTTTGCAAATATGGGGAGAGGATTTAATAGGAGAGAACCCATCAACATAGAGAGAATCCATCAACATCCTGAAGTGCTTACCATTTTCTAAAATTGCGGTGAGATGGGATTCTTTGAAAGGATAAGAGGGTATGATTATGAGGTTTCACTTGAGGCTGCATTCAATTTACAAGATCCAAGTGGACAATAATATGAACCAAAATCAAGGTGTTAAACTAAAAAATAGGAGCCATTACAGTTGAAGAATCACCTGAGAAAAAGATGCATCCAGAGCCTACATTATAAGTTCAATGGGAAATTGAGATAGGGGAAGAAATGCAAAAAGGATAGTAGAAAGAAGAGAAAAAAGAGGAGAAACACATGTGCCAACAAACATAGAATGAAATATGGCAACATACATGAAGAACCACATGGCAAGGATGATGATTAGAATGCTCAGAGCATGAACAACAGTTTCAGTAGGGGGTATGATGGGCCTCTAAATTAGACACAAATCAAGACCCATCTAACCTTTCTTAGGTACATAAAGGCTATATTAAATATATCCTTCTACACTTAATAATGTTTTTTAAGATTTAATATTTTCTTATGAATGTTTAGAGATAATTGCTTATTTGTGCCTAATATTAACTATTTTTGAAGAATATTGTGAGAATATTGGGTAGATTATGAAGATTTGGAGAAGGAGATAATTTAGGGACTTGCTGCCTACTACACGAGGATCAAGATTTGGGAATACATGAACAAAATATCATAAAATTCTTGAAATATTTTGGAAGTCCAATTATTGAGAAAATCTAGGAATGTGTTCATTGTTATTTAATACAAACTCCTAGTGTTGGGAACCACATCCACTATTTGAGAGATTTTGGAGGGAAAAGCTTCCTCCTTTTAAGTAGATTGAGTCCCCATCAATTTGTATGAGTACCAATTCAAATTTTCCTCAAGCGGCATGTATTTTTTAGTCTTATTGTAGAGAAAACTTGTTTTTTAGCAGTTCCATTTTCATTTCTTGTAGGGACGTACTTAGAGTGATTCAATAATGAATTTTTGTGTCATTTTTAGCTTCTAAGGCTTGGTTTCTTCCACAGGAGTCAAATTTTCCTTGGTCTTGGCCATCCTAGGAGCCTCATATCCCTCTTGCAAAACTCTTTATTTTCTCTTCACTTCTTATTCACAAGCATCTCTTATTCTTGTTTAGCTTATTTCTGTATTTAGTATTGATGTTTTTCTTGCTGTAGGGTTCAGTTAAATGATTGAAGTGATTTGTTTTACGAGTTTTTTACAGATTTAAAATAATTATTCATCCTTATAATAACTTTGGGAAGTCATCATCATCATTAATATACTTGGATTTGGTTAATATTTCACAAATATAGGATTTCTAGAAATGCCTTTTAGCAAGATAATAGTAATTTTCTGCTATTTTTTGGAACATGTTAATATGACTCATTTAAGTTTATTCCACTTGTATTAGGTCATAAAAACATTCAATTTAATAAAAAAATTCATCCCATTTCATTTTCACTTGATTAGGTTAGGAATTTGATAGATTAACTAGCTCACTAGTTCCTGAATTTCTAGTTTTTAGAGTAGTAATTTTATGTTATTTTTTAGCACGTGTGAACAGGGGTATTTTGGACTGATTACACTTCGAATGGAGACATAATAAATCCTACTTAATATAATAATTGTCCCATCCCATTTTCATTTGATTTACTTAGTCATTCAGTGAGTTATCTCCTGAACAAGACTTCCTATAGAAAAAACAGAACTTCCTGTAGCAAAACGAGGACTTTCTCTATCACTCTTATAACACCTATAAACTTGACTAGCTTTTCTCCTAGAGCTTGGATTCTGTCTCCTATGATTGAATCATGCCCCTAGGATGTAAATCCATGGTTGAGGAAGAATAAACATCACTTAGGACATGCATTTTTACAAAGTATATTACGTACATTTATCTGAATTCATGCTCTTAGGATATCAATTACAATTTTTTTTTCTTTCCCAGGATCAATTTCTTTTCAAAGGAACACTTCCATTTCTGCAATTAGTTTAGGATTTTATTTCATGACATTCACTCCATTACATCAAATCAACAAAATAATGACACATTGTATGCTGCAAAAATAGTGTCGATACATCTTAAGTTTTTACGAACCTCAGGCTTATAATTAAAGTTGGTAGCCTTGGGAGTTGCAACATTCTTGTTGCAATACTGAGGCTCATCACTACCTCCACCATAACCACAATCCTAACCACATCCATCTCAAATATCCAATCCCACTCAACTACTTGTCCCACCATTTCCAAACCCACGCAATGAAGTATCTCATCCCACCTACAATGCTAAGGTATAACACTACCGAACATCTCTTCCTTATCTAAATGGTATCCATCTTAGCTCTGGAAGAGTATTGTAAAAAAATGATTCTCTTGATGTCATTGAAGGAAAACATCCAAAATAATATTCAAATGAGGTGACCAAAGAATCATGGGCTACACTTTATGGAGAGAAGACATCAAAATCAAAGACTGAGAAATTTCCCTCATGTTTACTACCATATCCTCCATGTGTTGAAAATAACAATCAACAAAAAGAGGAAAATTTGAATGTCATGGTAGAATAGGACACTAAAATAGATCCAAATGTTCAAGTGGACCAAGGGTATCAAAACTATATTGAAATATGGTTCCAAACAATCATTAAGTTGCAACAACACACTCTTCTTCAACAATACTATATATCATCTCAGTCAAAGATGTTGGTCTCTCATATTCAGATACATGTAAAAGCATGTATTTCAAGCCTACACATGATTTTATTTGGCATATTGATGTACACATGGATTCATTGGAAGTATTCCTATACTTGAAACAGATTTTTTTTTTTTCAAGTAGAGTAGGATAGGAAAAAAATAAAAAATGGAAAAAGAGAAACAAGAAAAGAATAAAATTTCAAGTGAAAACCTATTTTGAGGCACTTTAGATTGGCTCAATGATTGAAAACCTCCATGAGGCAGCGAATGGGTTGGTAAAAAGTGAAAAAAGAGAAAAATGAAATATCTTAGGTGAAAATCTCCTTTGACGCAACTAGGCAAACCTATTAGTTGAAAACCTCATTGAGGCAGTTAGTAGGCCCAACAAAAAATGAAAAATGAAAAAATGACAAGTATTTTTTTTTTTACTCCATGTATATCTCTCTAATTAATGCAAGTTCTCTTCAATCTCTGCAAGAAACAAAAAACAAGTTAGCTCCAAAAGAAAAAGTTTATCAAAAATCTAGATAATGAAGTCAAACTTGGAATTTCTCCTCCTTTACTTAGATGCTGCAAAAGGACCAAGTTCATGCAAATCCATCACCCTCATCCATTTACAACATCCACTCATCATTTACAATCTTTTCTAATTCATCTTCCTCATTGTCCTAAATGGTACAAGAAATCTTGTTTTTTCTATAGCAAGTTATGTTTTTGAGCAGAAAATTATATTTATTGTTTCTTGAAAACCATGCATCCATTAGCTGATTGGTTTGATGGGGAGATGCATATAAATGATGGTAACATGATCAAAAAATTTTATAAAATTCGAGAGAACACTTTTTGAGAAATCGACCCCCATCCCCTACAAATATTTTTATTTTTTATTGAGATTTGTGCATCCAATGCCCGAGATTGCTTATGCTTAGGTTCATAAGGATGATGGTAACACGTTCAAAACATTTTAGGTAAATCCAGTTTTCCATTTGAGATTTATGGATAAAACAATTCTGCTACAAGGGGGTTGTCCTGAAATTCTACAGGAAGTCATGTAGATGCTACAGGAAGTAGATCTGATTGGAGAAAGAGGAAAAAATTTCATGTATCATTTAGAAAATGTTGAGAGAGGTCCACCATAGAATAATTATTCATTCTCCACACCACTTGAGCTCTTCTCCACCCTCATTTTCACCTTTGTCCATGAAAATAACCCATTTTCACTCCTTCTTTCATTAATTTCACCACAACCAAGGTTTTTTATCCTTGTCCATAGATTAATAATGAATTATCAGTATTTTTGGAAGCATTATCTGAAGGATATTGTTGTTATAGAATGGTTTATTTGGATGATACGGGAAGAAATACATGCATGTAGCAGTCTGAAATTGCCTTATAAGACCACATTAAGAGAAATAGAATGATGAACCAGTCATCATGAAAACCTTGAAGAGCCATTTCCTCAAATTTTGGGTAGCTACAGGACCTCTGTAGATTGCTACACTATCATTTTTTATCTCAAACAACAACCTTTGATCCATGGTGGCACCTATATTTTGATCACATGAATCATGGAACTTCAATAAAAAATCATAAGATCCCATCCAATGAAAAATGATTGATGAAAGTGACATTTGTACCTAAAATAGAATTCCAAAAAATTCATCAACTTTCCAACAACCTCATGAAATCATCAATTCAATCATAAACAACAACACTCACATCATGAGCATCTCAGCAACACCATTTTAGCCAAGGATGTGAGGCAACAACAACAAGAACAACAAAAAAACCTAAAATACCTCCATATCCATGGCTATCAGTAATAGGACCTCCAACAAATTATCATATGGAACTTCAGGATCATTAGTGGCAGCTTCAGAACCACCAAAGGGAGCTTCAACAGTCATATTATTAGCCTCAGTATCACCTGCTAAAACACATCAAGGGTAAGGATCAGTCATGCAATCATCTAAACCTTTCCTATGAAGTTATCTTAGCTTGAAAAAAATTTAAAGTGTATGAAGAAAAAGGTTTTTTTATAGCCTAAATTAGTAAGAGAGAAAACTAGGCCTTATCTAGCAATTAGCTTCACTTTTCCACCAAGACACACACACATGTGGGACAGGAAGAAGAAAAAAGTGAAGAGCACTTGAGAAATTGTGTGGTAAGCAGTTATTTGTGATGGAAGACTAGGAGTGCCAAGGGGTAATCGAGGGCCAACTCAATTAACAAAAAAAAACACTGATGTTATTTTGCATGCGATGAAAAAATAAAAAAAATTGAAGAAAAAGAAGATAAAAAATAAAAATTAAAAAGTGGACCCACCACCTCTTGGCATGTAAATATTGGTTGCTACAAGTGAAATAGAGCTGCTACAAGAAGTTGTTATAAGAAAAACAGAGCTTCTATAAGAAGTTGCTACAGGAAGGATAAATTTGATACATGAAGGAAAAACTTGCTACAAGAGGGAACAAAGTTGCTACAAGAGATAGGAAGACTGCTATAGGAAGTTACCATAGGGCTTCAAGAGGAAAAATTGCTACTATGATGTTGGACAATGATTAATTAATATCTCCAATGTATAAAGAAACACAACAAAGCTGCAAAGGATATGCTACAAACATGATAAATTATACAAGGGTGAAAGGATATTGACCATCATTTTCCTCCTTTGTAAGAAGAAATATCTCTTTGTGAAGTGTTTTCAATTCCATAATCTAACGAGGAGAATATATATTATTAATTAAGGATGTTCATAAGAATTTAATGGATAATATGATGTGCCATGACCAAGAATTTGTATCAACAGTAAGAGGCTTGGAATTCAATGAGAATGACATTGGTATTGAGGTAATGGATTCCAAGAAATCCTTCTTTTCACAAGGTTATGTGACAAAGGAATACCGGGAAGACAAACCAAAATCAATGTGTTTCCCTCACAAATAGAAACATTACAATTGAAGAATCACCTCATAGAAAGAAGCATCTTAAACCTACATTAGAAGTTCCATGGGAAACTAAGATAAGAGGAGAAATTCAAATAGAAGAGTAGTAAGAAGAACAACAGGAGGAGCAACACATGGACCAACACACAGAAAATGAAATGGGCCAACATACATGAAGAACCACAGGACAAGAAGGATGAATATGTTGCTCATAGGGTGAGCAACATTTTTAGTAGGGGGGTATGATGGGACTTTAAATTAGACATTTATTAAGGCTTATATATCCCTTATTAGGCACATAAAAGCTATATTAGATCTCTCCTTCTACATTTAATAAAGTTTTTTTTAGCTTTAATATGTTCTTATGAAGGTTTAGAGATAATTTCATGTGTGTGCCTAATATTATTTATTTTTTAAGAATATTATGAGAATATTGGGTAGATTATGAATATTTGGAGGAGGAGATAATCTAGTTACTTGCTCCCTACTACAGGAGGACCAATATTGGAGAATAAATGAAAAAATTATTATGAAATTATTGAGAAATTCTAGAACTCCAATGATTTAGAAAATTTAGGAATGTGTTCTCTGTCATTTAATGCAGATTCCTAGTGTTGGGAACAAGATCCACTGTTCGAGGAATTTTGTAGGGGAAATATTCCTCCTTTCGAGGATAATTCTTCCCCATCAATTTTTATAAGTACCAATTTGAATTTTCCTCTCGGAGCATGTATTTTAGTCTTCTTGTAGAGAAAACCTGTTGTTTATCATCTCCACTTCCTTTCGTGCAGGGATGTACTTGGGTTGATTAAGATAATTAATTTTGGTTCCATTTTTAGCTTCTAAGGCTTGGTTTCTTCCATACGACTCTAATTCACATTAGGCTTGGCCATCCAAGGAGCCTCAAAGCCCTCTTTCACAATTTACTCATGTTCTTTTCACTTCTTATTGACACACATCTCTTATTCTTGTTTTTACTATTTATGTATTTAGTATTGTTGCTTTTCTTGTTGTAGGATTGAGTTAAATGATTGAAATGAGTTATTTTTTAGGTTATCTACAGCTTCAAAAGTATTATTCATCCTTATAATATCTTTCTAAGGTCATCTTCATCATTGAGATACTTGGATTTGGTTACTAGTTCACGAATATAGGATTTCTGGAAATGCCTTGTAGAGAAATAGTAGTAATTTTATTCTATTTTTTAGAATGGGTTAATGAGATTAATTTGAGTTGATTCCCCTTGGAATAGGTAATAACAATATTCAAGTTAATAAAAAAATTAACTACAATTTATTTTAACCTCATTAGGTTAGGAATTTGATAGGTTAACTAGCTCACTAGTTCTTGAATTTCTAGTTTTTAGAGTAGTAATTTTTTGTTATTTTTTAGCACATGTGAAAAACGGTATTTTAGAGTTATTCCACTTGGAATGGAGACCTAACACATGCTTCTTAATAGAAAAAAATTTCCCATCACATTTTCATTTGATTTACTTGGTCATTCGGTGAGTTATCTCCAAGACAAAACTTCCTATAGAAAAACAAGAACTTCTTGTAGCACTCTTGTAGCATGTGTAAACTTCAACCGGGTTTTCTCCCAAAGCTTGGTTTTTTTCTCTTAGGCTTGAATCATGACCTCTAGGATCTAAATTAATGATTGAGGAAGAATAAATACCACTTAGGTCATGAATTTTTACAAAGTATATTAGGCCTATTTATTTGAATTGATGCTCTTAGGATTTCAATTAAAAATTGTTTTTCTTGCCTAGGATGAATTTATTTTCAAAGTAATACTTCCATTTATGCAATTAGTTTATGCTTTGTTTCATTAAATTCACTCTATTACATCAAATAAAAAAAATAAGGACACATTTTATGCAACATATATAGTGCCAATACCTCTTAAGTTTGTACGAACCTCGAGTTGATAATTAAAGTTGGTCACTTTGGGAGTTGCAACATTCTTGTTGCAATAATGAGGCTCATCAATATCGACTCCAAAATCAAAATAAATGAAACGTCGCTAAGTTATTTTCCATAACATGCCACTAGAACATAAAAATTATGTCACCCATATGCATATTTCACCATCCATGTGTTGCACGTCACAATTCCTCAACGTTTTCCATATCCGCTAGAGCAAACATTTATGAATCATGCAATGGTTTATGTATCATACCAGAAATAAGATAATGAATGGTGCACTGAGAGTATGATTGACCGGTTAGTTCCATTAACTTAAAAAAAATTATACAAACATGTTACGCCAGTCTTGGAGGCTATAAAGGCCAAATACTAGCTAACATAAGTAACACATACACTAAGTCGAAGTATAATTGAATGGTTTCTTGGAATTATTTTCACTCCACGTAAACTCCTAATCCACCAAAGTGCCAAAAATCATAGTATTCGTCACCTATACACTTGCATCATTCCCGCCTAGCCATGTCCTTCAATTAAAAACTAGCATAAAACCTGCAAATGTACTTATAAATTTAGTAAATAATCATACTTTGAGATATTTGAAAGCCATCAAATCAAATAATAGTGACTAGCTAGGTTAAGAACCAATTTGTTGCAATTTTAAAAATATATCACTGGAACCATAAGTGCTTTGGCAGTGAACCAGATCTCCGAAAATCCAAGCCATCTGATTAACCCATATGGAGAAACCCCAACTCATTCACCCATCAGATCGATGCATATGATAGTTGAGGTTTGCATAGATGAGTTACTTGATGCACACCTTAAGATGGGCGAATTAAGTTAAAATATTATATATTCTTCCAAGTTGTCTCCAATTTTTCTTATTTTTTTAACGAAGACTATATTGTTTCTATTTTATGAGGTGATTTTTTTTGCATCGAGTTTCTTATAATTTAAAATTGTATTTATAGGCGAAGACTCTGTCGAGGAACATGCCATAATTTATTTGGTATTCTACCACAATTTTTTGAGGACTATTTCCATTAGGAACACAAGAGTGTATTCACCTTAACACATCCATCAAATTGAGGAGACAGCTTAATAAAAATGTATATGGCCAACAAAAACATCAAATAAGGAAAAATCCATGTGGATTGTATTTGAAGTTGTTACAATTTGTATCCAAATTTATGAAGAAAGATATGTTACCAGAACAATATGGATTCTCTCTTATTTTTTTCGATGATAGTTTTGAGTACATCAGGAGCTCGATTGAATATAAAGAGGGTTAAAAAATCTCAAGGGGGGAGTGAATATCGGTAAATTGGAGAGTGATCTAGATTCTTTCTGCATTTTTATTTTCTTTGTAAACCGTGTTTTTCCAGAGGAATAAGGACAAAGGAGCTTCCATCAGTTTATGGATCAATATTTTTTAGGAAGCAGTGATGCGTGAACCTAAGGATTGGTTTCAAAATATTTCTATGAACTATTTTTGTTGAGTAATGAAAGTCATTTTCAATTTTATTTATCACCATTTTTTGGTGATTTGAGATGAAGTCTGTAACTTTATATTAATGTTTCTTTTGAAACTACTTTTTGAATATTATTATTAGCTCTTAGTTTGATCTATTGACTGTAAATTCATTCAATTTATAAAACATTAAAAATATTTTATGATGGTAATGATTTGTATCTGATACATATTAAAAAACCCAAATGATATTAATGTAGAACTAATTCTATACTTTTTATCATTTATCCACACACATGATTGTTTTTTTCCTACACAAAATAGTTTTTACTTTCGTTTTCCTATGATTATGTAGTTGTCCATTTATAGTCATTGTATCAAATTTTTATTAGTTTTAGCTTCTATTTAATGTTTAGTTTTAAATCACTTTAGAGACCCCGCTAAGCCACATAAACAAAGTCTCGTCTCACGGAGAAAATTCTTTTTTTTGCATTATTTCTGATTACGTAAGTTTCTAGTCATTTTCTCTTTTCTCTATGCGTATAGTTTTTTTTCTAAGTATGACTAATTTCTATTATGTATAAAAGTATTGATACAAAACTGCACCAGCGTCAGCTTGGTAAGCCTGAGTGCTGGGCTTGATAGTCAAGCAAGGCAAGCAAAGTCTGGACTGCCCAGAATGGGAAACCAGTCCTTTAAACCATAAAGTCTGAACCGCCCATGAGAGGGAAACCGGTTTTAAGTTTACAAAAAACAAAATAACACCAGAGCTAAAAGAAGTGAACTGCCTGTTCAGCAAAGCAGTAGAGCTAAGAAGCTTATGATTTCTACATAAACAAAACAAAAAAACCTGAGTGACGATGCAGCTACTATCCATGAGTAGGAGAGGGAGACTCTTCGGTAATTCTGCAAGCAAACATATCGCTTCTATCCGCCTGGCCTTCGCTGGGAGCGCGTCCTCCACCTGTGCACTCTGTCTCCATGTTGGACTCGTGCTGAGGAACAAAGGAGGCTGGAGCAGCTCGAGGGAAGCTGGAGCTGAGAGGGGGAGCTGGCGAAGTCGAGGAGCTGGGCGGAGCTATGTTGGGGACTTCTTCCCGAAGAGTGACAGTAATAAAAGCTGTAAGGGTGGCATTGCAGGAAGTGCAATCAAACCATAGCTCAGCGCGCTGAGAGGTTTGACAAATGGAGGGCCGAAGGGGACGAGGAGCAACGTGGGGAGACTCATGAGTGGAGGACGGAGGGGCGGGGAAAGCAACGGGAGAAAAGACAGAGTCGACATCAAACGCAGCAGTAGGAATAGGTGGCGGGCGTCGTTGATTAGAATGCCCATGGCTTGTGCCCCTTCTGCTTCTCATTCGCTCGCGGAGGCGAGGCATGGTGACCGGTTTAGGGCTGGGCTCAGAAAAACATGCAGAACTGACAGGGGAAGAATGAGAGTCCTGGGCGCCACTGGGCGGCGCTGAAGAAGCTGGAACAAGACCACTGAGACCAAGTCGTCTGCACCACTGACTGTTAGAGAAGTGGTAATTCGGAACCAGCTCAAAACAAGCAGCTAACGAATAGCGCCTCCCCGTATTCGTTTTAACACTGGCCTCAACGCATCCAAGCGAGCAAATCGCGTGCAAGGGAGGAGGAGATCTGCAGCCGTCTGCCACACCAGTCAAGCCTCTGCAAATACAATCCATGTTGAGAATAACCGCCATAACCAGGAGCTGGTTGAGCCGACCGAGATAATGAAAACTCACGCAGGGTGGTGAGTAATGGACATAGTAAATGCCTGTACCAGGAGCCACTTGGGCTACCCAGGCGAAATCCATCGGGAAGTGCACGATGTGCCACGTTCCCAGATGGTCATTAATCAACCGCATCCGGTGTAGCGCTATCGCTGTGCACCTGCGTGATACATTGCTGAAGCAGAGCTGCATCATGGATACTGTGTAAAAGGCCATGAGTGAGAGTGCTATTACTTTCAGTACCAAAATTAGCCAAAAGATCTGCAACTTTGTTGCCTTCCCTCTTTATGGGGTTGAAGGAGACCGCTCTATGCTGCATTAACCATCTACTTAACCGCTTTATTCTGGCCTCCAGACACCAACTATGGGCTGATTTTTCTAGATTGGTTCCCCAGAGAAGCCTCTTGGCTATGTTGATCAGAATTTGTGAGTCTCCCTCTGCGATGATGAGAAAAAAATTATGATGTTGTATCAGACAGAGACCTTGCCATAGGCCCTCTAATTCAGCAGAGTTGTTAGAGTCCCATCCGATAGAGCCATAATAGATGATCTGAGTTTCTCCTTTGAAATTTCTTATGATGCCTCCAAAGCCAGCCGGCCCAGGATTCCCTCTGGAGGCGCCATCGAAATTTAGCTTGAAGACACCTTCAGGGGGGGGTGACCAATGCAAGGGCAGAGTGGGATGAGGATGAATTTTGAGGGAAGGGATGAAATCAATACGGATATTCCAATTTTTCCAAATGGATATTTCCTTGGGGTTGTTAGGAAAATCCTCTTCATTCCAGGAGCGGAGAGCCAGAGATTCCTGAAGATTACTGCAAAAAGAGATCCACATAGGGTTGCGAGCAGAGGCATGAATTTTGAAAATCCGTTTATTTCTTTCTTTCCACAGAGACCAAAACACAAGACCAGAAAGGAGTGACCACAGAGTGTTCAGGAGGGGAGAGAGGAAGGGGAGATGAGGCCATCTGTGGAGAATGTTGGTGATATCTCCCATGGGTTTGTTCTTCTGACAACGGAAGCTGCATTTCTCCCAGAAGGAGTTGGCCAGAGGGCAAAGCAACAGGAGATGCTGGATAGTTTCCTCATTTTGAAGGCAGTTGGGGCATTGGGAAGGTCCGATGAATCCTTGTTTAACAAGATTGTCCCATGTGAGAATTCGTTTATGGCTGAGAAGCCATAGGAATGTGGAGATCTTAGGCCAAGTGAACTTGTTCCAGATCATCGCCCAAAGAGGATCACGGGGGAGAGGCACGGGATGCATAAGGGTGTAGGCTTCTTTTGTAGTGAACATTCCTTTGGTTGAGTAACCCCACCTGAGTATATCAGGTTCATCTGTGCTTCTGATTTGCCTCTTGCGGAGTTCAGAGTTGAGAGCTTCCAATTCAGGGCCTTGAGCGTGAGGCGCAATAAGTTGAGGGGATTTCCATTGTGTAAATCCGCTACTGTTAGTGGCTTGCCATTGATGACAGACCTTGACATCATGAGCGTTGCTATTATCACCCACGTTGATTCTAGGGAAGGCCTCGAGAAGAGTCGGAATTTTCTGCCACGAATCCTGCCAGAATCTTGCCGAATTGCCATTGCAAATTTCCCAGAAGCTGTTTTGTTGAATGAGTAAATAATGATGTTTGGCCGAGTTCCATATGAGAGAGCCCTGTTGCTCCAGAATGAACCTGATTAGATCGGACGAGGGTCTATTGTTAGCGTATTTAGCATTCCACCATTTATCCCAAGGTGTGTGAGGTTTGGACGTCCAATTCCACCAGATGCGAGCAGCCATCACCTCATTGCTATGATTGGGATCTCGAAGATTGAGTCCACCTGCGTCCTTGGGAGAGCAAACAGTATCCCAGCTCACTAAGGCCCACTTTCGATTCCTGCCAGAGGAGCCCCAAAGAAATTTGCGTTGCAAAGATTTGATTTGTTTGAGGACCCATTTAGGAGCTGCAAGAACAGAGAAAAGATAGAGCGGCATTGACTGCAACACAGCTTTGATAAGGACGAGTCTGCTGGCTAGATTCAAAGCTCTGAAAGTCCAAGAGGAGAGCCTGGTCTCCAGTTTGTCAAGAAGCTTGGTCCAGGAGGATTTCCAGATGGATGAGTCAACAAGGGGGGCTCCCAGATATTTGTCTGGGAGAGAGGCAATGGAAAAGCCAAGGATGCGAGCAATGTTGGCTTGAGTGAGGGGAGAGGTATTAAAGAAAAAAATCTGGGACTTGGAGTCATTAATGGTAAGACCAGAAGCAGAAGAGAAGAGGCGAAGAATGGCTTTGAAGGAGCGAGCTTCCTGCATGGAGGGATGGCCAAAGAGCATGTTTTCATCCACAAATTGCTGGTGGGTGGTAACAGGGGCACCATGAAGGGTGATGCCACGTAGTTGATGAGTTTGGACCGCCTTATGGATTAAACAACCAAGGCCTTCAGTCATGAGGACGAAGAGGAAAGGGGAGAGAGGATCCCCTTGCCTGATGCCTCACGAGGGATAGAAAGGGGATGAAGGAACCCCATTGACAAGAATAGAGAAAGAGGTGGAGGTGATGAGGTGAGAGATCAAGCTTGAGAAGCATACCTGGTGTTTTACAAGTCTTTAAAGAGTGCATAATTTCGTGAGTTAAAATTATGCCATCCAGAATTTGGCGCCCTTCTACATAACCAGTCTGTTTCGGGGAGATAAGGAGCGGAAGGAGCGGCTTGAGTCTGTTGGCAATAACTTTGGAAATGACTTTGTAGATAACGTTGCAGAGTGCTATAGGTCTGAACTTGTCTGGTTTGCTGGGCTGGTCCTCCTTAGGTACCAACGCAATGAAGGTGGCGTTGAGAGAGGGAAGAATCCAATGCATAGTTCTGGACTCCTCAACTAGCTGCCAGACTTCAAATTTGATTAGGTCCCAGAAATGGTGGAAGAAATTTGACGTAAAACCATCAGGTCCCGGAGCCTTACCATCCTTGAACTGCGCCATAGCTTCATCCACTTCTTGAGGGGAGACAGGTCGGAGGAGCATTTTGTTGTGCTCAGTGTTAGGACTCCACTATGTATCATTTTTGCTATATACTTTGACACCATTTTACTTTTTAAACCATGATTAGAAAGGATTCCATTATCATTTCTTATCTACTTTATCCCAAGGTATATACAATCCTCTTCTTTATTATATGTTTAATCTGTTTTACATTTAATTCCATAATACTCTTATATTTTATCATTAATTGAAGTGTATCGTTGCTAACACAAGTCCAAAGATCGCAGATAGTTATATGCGTTGCTAGGAACAAGCGGCCGGTGCTGAAACAGCTGACTCAGTTGCTGAAACAGCTGTCAAGCACGCAAATTCCGTCATGCGTAATTTGCGATTCTGGAAGAACATTTTTGTGGAAACAGCAGCAACAGCATGAAGACACGGTTACCTGGATTATCCCGAAGATAGCATTCTTGTTGTCTCTGTTGTAACAACATCTTTTCTTGGAAGAACAGAATAGTCTTGTTTTGGGAAAGAAAACAGATTTGAGATAATATAGATTCGCTCTCATGTAAATTGTAAAAGATGTCTCCTCTTTATAAAGAGGAGACATCATCATTAGTAGGGAGTCAATTATTGTAAGCGACAGGAGAGTATTGTGTGAGAACTGGAGCTAGTCTCCATCTGTAATATAACAGTTGCTTTGACAGATGAATAAATTCTTCCTTTGAGTGTTCCAATTTAATTCTTTCTCCCGGGGAATCTTGTGAGAAGGAAAGGGCCCGCCTTCCTCACAAGATTCACCCTTTGGTTCTTG
Source organism: Pinus albicaulis (assembly GCA_034641835.2). Lineage (NCBI taxonomy): Eukaryota > Viridiplantae > Streptophyta > Pinopsida > Pinales > Pinaceae > Pinus > Pinus albicaulis. Next base: position 408,424,480 of record CM076576.1, read on the forward strand.
TAATTTGTTTATTTCTTTATGTTGTTTGCACTTCATTTTAATTCTGTTGTTGGACACTAGTTACACCGTTTAGTAATACTCTGTTTCTTTAGCGCTGCATATGTTGAATGCATTCACTCTTGGAAGTTGAGAAATCCATTTCTATTGATTGTATGAATGTATGATGTTGGGAGGCAGGTGCTGAAGGTTCTTGCATAAGGGAATAGGGTCCTGCCCTCACTCATTGCTTTCCTTTTCCTGCAGTGTGATTAGAAACAAGAGAACAAGTGCTGAAGGTTCCTGTTCATAGGAATAGGGTCTTGTCTCTTGAAGTTATCTTTCATACAGTGTGATCAAGTGTCATGCATCAGGTGCTGAAGTTCCTCACCAGGGAATAGGGTCCTGTTCCTGCTGTGGTTGATTGATTTCTTTCCTTGCAGATTGGTTTTCCTTTGTTTGGATTGTAACTGCAACATAGAAATTAATTCTGCTATAACTTAATTGACTTCAGATTTGATTAAACAGAGTGTGAACCAGTAGACTTGTAATTGTGTGGCTTTTTACTACAACCTTGTTTCTGCTTTTGAAATTGAGCATATCCAGTGCGTGATTATCTTTGAAATAAAAAGACTTCCTCGGGTTGACAATTTATGTGGAGCTTGAATTGTGAAAGCAATTAAAGCGACCAACATTTTGGCGCTGTTGCCGGGGAAGGTAACTATAGATTTCAAAAGCATTAATATTTTCTTTTTAAATGTGCAGATTGTATGAGAGGACGCGGAAACCAGAAGAAAACTAACCCCACAGGTGGCAAAGGCAAAGGAAGGGGAGGAAGAAAGACTTTTATTGACGAAATTGTATCAAAGGCTGAATCATCACAAAGATTGAGTTCTCGAAAATCAAAACTTCAGCACTCCCCTCAATCAGATTACAAAACAGAGGAAGTTATGGGTCCTGAAAATATAGAAGAACCAGCAGTTAGTGCTGGAGAGTCAGAGGAAAGTGTTAGTAAATCAGCAGAGCACATTGAGGAAATCGTAGAGAGCGTTGGACGATCAGTGGAAAACATTGAAGAGCCAATAGAGGATCTTGACGATCGATCAAGTGCAGTAGGAGAGCCAACAATGGAAGGAAACAATGATGGTTTCTTTGGTGGAGGACGTGTAGATCTTGAAGGAGAAGGAAGGAATGAAAATTCCCTCTCTACCTTGGGATTTCCTATCAGTGATCTTCCTGCAGGGATAACTCCTATGAAAAATATTCCATTGTCTGCTTTACCTAACTTTCATGGTTTATCCTCTGAGGATCCAGATGAATTTCTTTTTGAATTTGATATATTATGCAGGAGTTATGATTATGTTACTAATGCTCAAAAGTTGAAACTGTTTCCAGCCACCTTAAAAGGGAATGCTTTAAGATGGTTCATGAGCCTTGGAAGTCAGGTGATCACAACATGGGAGCAGATGAAACAGAAATTTCTGCATAAATATCAAGACTACTGCCGGATGAGAGAAAAGAAGGATGAACTATTCAATATGACACAAAAGACGGATGAGAGTCCGGAGGACTATATAGAAAGGCTGCAGTACAACATACAGAGATCTGATCATCCGAATATAAGTAAGGAAATTCGCAAAACAATATTACTTAAAGGTTTAAGGGATGATTTTTTAGATATGTTAAACATGCTTGCCAAGGGAGACATATCTAAGGAATCATATGATGAGATTTGTGAACTTGCTAAGAGGTGTTCTAGGGGAGCTGCAAGAAACAGAACAAGAGATTCCACCTATTCAAGAGTGCAGAAATCAGCCAGTGGAGGAGCAACAAGAGCTGAAATAGGTAATTTACTTGAAGAATTTAAAACTGAGATGTTAAGTTCCTTTGCTTCACAAATTGACACTTTGCAGGTTAAGAAGAAGCAGGCTGAAGCAGAAGCAACTCTGGCTGTCTTTTGCCCGAAGTGCAGAGACAAACATCCACTAAGGGAATGCCCAATGGATAAAATACCAATTTGTACCCTTTGTGAGAAATATCACGAGACGAAACAATGTCCATCTCTACCAGGAATAAAGGCAGCATTACAGCCAACGGAAGAAGAAGCTGAAGCAGTTTACCTGCTAACTCAAAGAAGACAATGGCAACCAAAAGGACAAGGTATGAACTCTAGTATGCCATTTAATCGTTGGAACAATTATTCTGCTTTTGGTCAAACAAATTACCTCCCCTTTAATCAAATGCAATACCCACCCTTCAACCAAATGAATTTCCCACCCATGCAGCAATCAAACCCACCCTTTGTTGATCCTTCAATGTGGACTCCTTGGCCCTCACAGCAGCCATCTTCTTTTAACCCTTGGAATTCAAATTGGAGAAGTCAACCACTCCCGTATCCAAATCAATTGCCTCAATTCCAACAACCACTTCCTCTGCCATCAAATGCTCCGCCAAATAACCAAATGAGACCCCAGCTACCTGTGCAACCAAATCCTAACCCCAATAATAAAGTTGTACAAGTCATTGATATTCAGAATCAGTCTATATTTCCTACTATGCAATGTAACGATATTCATTTGAGATCTGGGAAAATAGTAGAGCCTATTATTGATGACATAACTTCTTCTGATTCTGATAAAGAGGAAACTGAGAAACATAAGAAAGCACAACCACCTCCTAACAAAAATGTGGAAAAAACAGAACCACCATTCCCCGAGCGTTTGGTTTTAACCAGAACAGCTGAAACACCTGCTTTTAATCTTCTAGGGGAATTGCAAAATTTGTCTGTTAAAATTCCACTTTTACAAGCATTAAGAGATGTACCAATTTATGCCAGAACATTAAGGGATATTTGTGTTAAGAAACCTGGTAGGAAAACGAAGGACCCCCTTACAGTGCATGTGATGGGGGACTTGTCTGCATTAATGTCTGGAAAAGCCCCTCCTGTGAAATACGGTGATCCCGGCCATCCTACAGTAACAGTTCAGATTGGTAAAACAATGATTCCCCAAGTTCTGGTAGATTTAGGTGCTGCAATTAACATAATGACTCTTGAAACTTCACAATTGTTACAGCTGAATAACACAATCAGAGATACACCCACCATTTTAGAGTTGGCTGATCGTTCTACAATTAAACTTGAAGGAGTTGTTGAGGATCTACTTATTTCAGTTGAATCCTGGAAATACCCAACTGATTTTGTTGTATTGCAGACTAAAACAAAGCTGGGGGGACATCCCTTAATTCTAGGAAGGCCATGGCTGGCCACAGCTGATGCTTTTATCAGTTGCAGGTCTGGTTCAATGACAATTTCTAATGGTTATGAAACAAAACAGCTTACTCTTTATCCTCATGCTACACCAATAATTAATAATGAAGATTCTATATGGATGGATTATGATGATAATGATGTTCAGCCTATTCTAACTATTGGACAAGCTTTAACTCTTAAAGACAATACAGAGGATGAGATAATTAATAATTTTATTTGTGAACCTTCTTCTGTCATTACTGAAACACACAATCAATTAACTGAAATTTTTGAAACTGATACGCAAGAAAAGATTGAATCTGAAGACTCATCTCAGACTTTAACCACTATCTCATCTAAAAGCATAACAGTTGAAATTGAACCTGGCAAGACATTAAACATAAATCCTGATCTAACAGATGCTGAAACACAACAATTAATGAAGTTATTGCATGAATATAAGGAGGCATTTGCATGGGATTACACGGATATGAATGGTATTTCTTCTGAATTATGTACTCATCGAATTTACATTAAAGAGGGATGCCGACCTGTTTGTCAACCCCAAAGACGAATGAATCCTAATTTACGAGAAATTGTTAAGGAAGAACTTCAAAAATTGCTTAATGCAGGATTTATATACCCTATATCTGACAGTGAATGGGTTTCCCCATTGGTAATTGTCCCTAAGAAAAACGGGAAATGGAGAGTATGTGTTGACTACAGAGCCTTAAACAAAGCTACTCAAAAGGATCACTTTCTTTTACCCTTTATTGATCAGGTGTTGGATAGTCTGGCAGGGAAGAAATTCTTTTCTTTTCTAGATGGATTTAGTGGGTATAATCAGATAAGAATTGCACCCCAAGACCAAGACAAGACCACTTTCACCAGCCCCTGGGGAACTTTTGCCTATAGAGTTCTTCCATTCGGGCTATGTAATGCACCAACAACTTTTCAAAGAGCTGTTATAGGAATTTTTTCTGATATGCTGAATGATTCTATGGAAATATTTATGGATCATTTTACTCCTTATGGTGTGACTTTTGAAGATGCATTACAAAACCTTGAGAAAGTACTTAAAAGATGTATACAAGCTCACCTTTCCCTAAGTACTGAAAAATGCCATATGATGATGAGTGAAGGAATAGTGCTTGGACATTTTATTTCATCTCAAGGTATTCAGGTAGATCCATCTAAAATATTGGTCATTCGGAATCTTTCTGTTCCTAAAACTCAAACTGATGTGAGAAGTTTTCTAGGACATGCTGGATACTACAGAAGATTTATTAAAGATTTCTCTAAAATAGCTTCTCCATTGTTTGTGTTGCTTATGAAAAATGCTGAATTTAAGTGGACTAATTCTTGTCAGAAAGCTTTTGAAGAACTCAAGCATCAGTTATCTACTGCTCCTATTTTGAGGGGGCCTGATTGGAACCTCCCTTTTCATATATCTTCTGATTCTTCAGACACTGCAATTGGAGCGGTCTTGGGACAAGAGGAAAATCATCTCCCTTATGCTATCTACTTTATTAGTAAGAATATGACCCCTGCTAAGCTTAATTATACAGTTACCGAGAAAGAGTTTCTTGCAGTAATCTATGCCATTAATAAATTCCGACACTATATCACTGGTTATTCTACTTTTGTGCATACTGATCATTCAGCTATTAAGTATTTAATGAACAAATCTGTCACAAATGCTAGAGTTACTAGATGGCTATTATTATTGCAAGAATTTGATATCACAATTGTAGATCGGCCGGGTAAAGAAAATGTGGTGGCTGATTTCCTTTCACGGTTAAAAACTGACAATGATATTCCAGTAGATGATTCTTTTCCTGATGAGTATTTGTTTGCAGTTTCTGCTCACTCTCCATGGTATGCAGATATTGCTAATTATTTGGTTGCAAGAAAATTACCATCACACCTGTCATACAGAGAAAAGAGAAGAATTGTTCAACAAAGTGCCAGGTACAGCTGGATAAGCGGGTGTCTTTTCTACACTGGGCTTGATCAGGAGATCCGAAGATGCATTAGAGAAGATGAAGTGTATGACATATTGAAAGCTTGTCATGATGGCCCCTGTGGAGGGAATTTTGCTGATAAGAGAACAGCACACAAAATTCTGAGGATGGGTTACTATTGGCCCTCATTATTCAAGGATGCAAAGAAGTATGTAAGGGCTTGTGACAGCTGCCAGAGAATGGGTCAACCCAATCATAGAGACCAAATGCCATTAAACCCCCGGGTAGTTTCTGAACCATTTGAGAGATGGGCCTTGGATTTCATAGGACCCATTAACCCTCCATCCAATCAAAGAACTTATATATTAGTCTGTACAGACTATATGACTAAATGGGTGGAGGCCAAAGCACTTATTAGAGCCAATGAAGAGGTTGTTCTAGCTTTCTTGTTTGAAGACATCTTTACTAGATTTGGAATTCCTAGAGAGCTAGTCACTGATGGAGGACCTCCATTCAATTCTCATGGTTTTAAATCTACCCTTCACAAATATCATATTCAACATAGAATGACTACACCATACCACCCCCAGGCTAATGGGCAGGTGGAAAGCACAAATAAAGTTTTAGAAGCCATTCTAACTAAAAAAGTGAAGGAAAACCGGAAGGATTGGTCCCAAAGGCTCCCTGAGGCATTATGGGCTTACAGAACTACTTGGAGAAACACTAGAGGTTTTTCTCCCTATGAATTGGTTTATGGTAAAAATGTTGTTTTTCCTGTGGAATTTGAGATTAAAACTTTAAGAACTGTTTTAGCTGTTAATCTTGATTTGACTGATGTGCAGACAGCTAGGTTGTAGCAGCTTCTGGAGTTGGATGAAAAGAGATTAGATGCCATCCATCAAACAACCATGATACAGCAACAAAGGATGAAGTGGCATGACAAAATGATCAAACACAAGCAGTTCCAAAAAGGTAATTGGGCCTTGTTGTATGACTCTCGGTTTGAAAATTTTCAGGGTAAGCTATGTACACGTTGGCTTGGACCATATGAGGTAGATGTTGTTTTCCCAAATGGAACGGTAAGACTTTTAACAATTGATGATTCTAAAACACCTCTACTAGTCAATGGTCATAGGCTCCGTCTATATCAGCGCCCCGTTTCTAAAGAGGATTTCAAGACTGCTTGCATGACTGATATTCATTATCTTTTTCTAGGGGAGTCTTCTGCTCCTCACAGCATTTAAATTTCTGCACTGTATTTTTAGTATTAGATTAGATTTAGCACTAATAATCCCTGTCAAGGATTGGCATATTACAATGGAATTTTGCACATTCTGGAAAAGCTCATTAAGCAGGACAGATTCATCATAAGAAGATCTGAAGCTTCAATCACAGAAGCTTGTTCCCATCATTTTATCCCATTTCCTAGTAATATCCCTTCATACCTATTCCTACATTATTCCCATTTCTCCATTTTTCCCACCCCTACCATTCCTGAAATATCTTCCCTCAGTCAGTATTTCCCATCCCTTACTGCTGAAATTATTCCCCATCAAATATTTTCCCTACTGTTACAGACCCAAGTCATTTATTCCATTTCTCTGATTTTTCCCGTTGCTGAAACACCTGTTTCAGCAACGTACCATTCATTTTTTCCGTTGCTGAAACACCTGTTTCAGCAACCTGTTATCATTAAAACATCATTTCTTTTCACTGTCATATAAGCTTTTGGTTCTCCATGATTATACTTCAGATCCTTCTGGTGAAGAATTATTCAGCACTGACCAGATCCAGTTACACTCCTGTTCTAAAATTCCAAAGAAATCTACAGATTCTTCCATGTACATTAAGCCATTTTGAAGCAATCGACACTTCGAATTATTAAACCAAAAGTTAAAAAAATGTAAGGTATGAGGTTTTAATGTAATTCAGTTAAATTATATTAAAGAGAGGATTTCATTCATAATGACTACAGATCTTCACACGCCCAATCATCATTACACCACACGTAGGGGGGGGAATTTCAAAAATTGAACAATCATTTCGCATTTACCAAGCCTCTGTCCCTTGTCATATCCATTTCCGCCGTCAATTGGACCTTGCAGCCTCTGTTGCAACAACTCGCGCGATCAGGGTCTGTGTTACTGTGTTCTGTGCCTCTGCGTATAACTCAAAGCTACAGCCATGGGAGGGTCGGCCATTAGACATGAGCCAGGCTCCATAAATCTTCTTCAATTGTTTTCTATCAGATTTTCCAACAAGCGGGATGGACAGTATATTTTGAAAGATTGGGTGAATTTGACCAGGAACAAGTCTTAGAGTTTGCACAAAACCTTCAAGGTGATTTTTCAGTGGTTCAAGGGGTTCGCATTTCAGTAACAGAGGAGGACATAGTTCAGGTATCAGGGTTGCCAGCTGTTGGTACTCGCTGGTTCAGCAGAAAGCAGGTCATTCTCAATGTGCAGCAAGATTTCCTTCGTCCAGATGAGCCAGTGGAACTCAAAGGCCGCGGGGTTAGTCTGCACTCACTTCCTCAACCATGGCCATCGGTGGCAGAATTCATCAAACACTACTTAACATGTGAAGGACGTTACCAGGTAGTGTACAATCACGATTTTGTCTTGATGAATCATTTGAGAAATGGACGACTGATTAATATCCCCTATTATTTGCTTGGTTGTATTAGAAACATGTCTTATTATTGTAGACGCTCTAAATTTCCAATGTTATCCCTCACCCACCACCGTTTATGCCAGTTGTTGATACAGAGGGGTTTTGCTCAGCAAAATCCCCCTCTGCATGTCCCACTCCCTGTTCCCCAACTGCCTGAAATTCCTCAGCAGGCTCAAACGTCCCAACAACCCGAAAGTTCTCATGATACTCCTGAAATTCCTTATGAAGGACAGCAGGACGATATTCCATATTCCCCAGTTGACCCAACCCCGAGCTCGCCCCACCTAGCAGAGTCATCTGTCCCCACTATTTCTATCCCTAGTGACGACTCTCTAACACCCCCTTCCCCACCCACTTTTAAAAAGAAAAGAACTCCAACAGTCTCAGTCTCCAGACGACGGACAAGGGCTAGATTTCAAATCCTCACTTCTTCTGAAAGCCCTTCCCCCAGAGAAGAACCCTCCCCCTCAAAGAAAAGGAAAGGCAGTGATTTTTCTGCCTTCCTACCAAAAAGAAAAATGAAGATGACTGTTGACACAGGACTCACCTCCATCTCCCCTGACCCTGCCACTATTCTGTTAAAACTCCAATCTCACTCCCCAATTCAAACCGCCCAACCCGTCTCGTCCGGTGGCACTGCCACACAAGAACCAGTGCCCCGGGATAATACGACATTGTTTATGGCTCAAGAAGTGACTGTCACACAAGAACCAGTCACTTACCCAGTGGCTGAAACACAAGAACCAGCCACTGTGGTACAAAAATACACCAAGCATGATGATAGTGGGAGATCAGCAGTAGTTGTCCCACAAGAACCAGCTACGACCGTGCATCAACAGACTACCCCAACAGAGTCAACCAGCGCACAAGGTTTACATACTATGACATCTTTACTGCAGGAGAATGAATTTTTGAAGTCTGAATTGGAAGCCTACAAGAATGAACTAACCATGGCTCGAGACGCTTTTGATAGAGAACTGAATCTTTATATGTTAGCACACACAGCCTCAATGCAAAATAAGGAGCCATGCAAGGATTACATGTGCCATGAGTGTGGAAACATTTATCAGGATGCAGGCTACAAGCTAGTTAAAATTCAATTGTCAGAGGCATCTACATCAGCTGGAATACAAGAGGGATGCCCTACTGCTCCACAAGAACCAGTAGGGCTCTCTATAAAGGAAGAAAAAGAAATCAAACCCCAGATACCTCGGCCTTTGATAGTTAATGCAGCTATTCAGACAGAAGCACCACCACAGATGTCTCATCCTTTATCAGTTAATGCAGCTACTCAGACAGAAGCATCACCACAGATATTTCGTGCTAAATTAGTCAGTGTAGCCATTCAAACAACGTCCCAACCCAGTACTTCTGATGCTAAGACACAGACCTTGCCATGGAATCAATTGGAACAGATGAACAAATGGAAGAGGCAATATGCTGAAGAACAAGATATAATATTACGACAGCATAAGTTACAATGGCAGAACCATGTATATGCCAACTGGGATAGTTGGGATCAAATGATGCAACAGCTCAAGGACTCCAAAAAGGAAGTCAAGGAATCTAAGGAAAAGATGGCCTTGATGTTTTCATTAGTCCATAAGTTATTGGCTACACGCAAACCCTCTGTAAACTACTCTCTCTTTCTTGCTGAACGATTAGTTTATTTTCAATTAAAAGCAATAAAAGATGGCAGATCATATGAGTTAATGACTTCAGAAAAATTTGTGGAGACTTTTAATGAGGCCCCTGAGAGTGACCAGCATTTGCTGTGTGAACTCTACCTTCATAATGAGGTCATTCCCGACAATAGGAGAGTTAATCTTATTCCAATTGCAGGAGATATACAAATAAGGGCATTTGTTTTATTTTTGTCTAACCAGCTCACTTGGAAAACTGCGTTCACTGCAAGCAGTCATAATGAGGAGAATAGACTCCTATGGATCAGACCAGAGCCTTTAAGCCCAGCCATGTTCATCGCACAATATCATAAATTCTTACAGAAGCCAGGAATGCAGAGGTATATACAGCAGTTACAGGCTTCAACACTTTCTAAGTGTCAACAGCAGATTAGAGTAAAGGGTACTGCTGCATTGAAGGCCAATGTTATGTTTTGGCAGCAGTCATGTAAAGAAAGACAGGATTATCACCCTTTTAACCCTCACAATTTTCAAGCTGCATTATCCAGGGTTTCTAATTACATTGGTTGCATTCAACGTTGTGGAATAAACTGGATTGGGTATCATTTCCATTTTCCAATTTTATGGCTGCCTTCAGAAAAATATCAGTGTCATTACCAGTTGACTGACAGAGATGAAGCCTTGGCATGGCAAAACTTGCAGAACAACAGTGGATTCAGAGCTCCTACAGATGCCACCTTCTCCAGCTATTGCTTGAGTAATTTGCATGCTCAGTCCCAGTACTCAAACTCTGATTCAGACTAGGGGTTGCCTGAGGACATGCAACATTTTTAGCTGGGGGGGATGTTAGGACTCCACTATGTATCATTTTTTGCTATATACTTTGACACCATTTTACTTTTTAAACCATGATTAGAAAGGATTCCATTATCATTTCTTATCTACTTTATCCCAAGGTATATACAATCCTCTTCTTTATTATATGTTTAATCTGTGTTACATTTAATGTCAGATTCCTGTCTCTTATATTTTTTCATTAATTGGGGAAGTGTATCGTTGCTAACACAGTCCAAATATCGCGGATAGTTATATGTGTTACTTTAGGAACAAGCGTACGCGTTCTTGGCTTAATTGGCTCGGTTGCTGAAGCGGTATTTGAGGGGCGAAATTCCCGTCATCACGTGTTTCGATTACGGAAAGAACTTTTTGTGGAACAGCAGCAACAGCATGAAGACACGGTTACCTGGATTATCCTGAAGATAGCATTCTTGTTGTCTCTGTTGTAACAGTATCTTTTCTTGGAAGAACAGAATAGTCCTGTTTTGGGAAAGAGAACATATTTGAGATAATGTAGATTCGCTCTCATGTAAATTGTAAAAGATGTCTCCTCTTTAAAAAGAGGAGACATCATCATTAGTGAGGAGTTCATTGTTGTAAAGCTACAGGAGAGTATTGTGTGAGAACTGGAGCTAGTCTCCATCTGTAATCTAACAGTTACTTTGACAGATGAATAAATTCTTCCTTTGAGCGTTCCAATTTAATTCTTTCCCCCGGAGAATCTTGTGAGAGGGAAAGGGCCCGCCTTCCTCACAAGATTCACCCTTTGGTTCTTGTAATTTGTTTAATTCTTTACGTTGTTTGCACTTCATTTTTAATTATGTTGTTGGACACTAGTTACCGTTTGGTAATACTATTTTGTTTCTTTAGCGGCGCATATGTTGAATGCATTCACTCTTGGAAGTTGAGAATTCCATTTCTATTGATTGTATGGGCTGTATGATGTTGGGAGAGAAGGCGAGTCTTGAAGGTTCATAAGGGAATAGGGTCCTGCCCTCACTCATTGCTTTCCTTTTCCTGCAGCGTGATTAGAAACAAGAGAACAAGTGCTGAAGGTTCCTGTTCATAGGAATAGGGTCTTGTCTCTTGAAGTTACCTTTCATACAGTGTGATTAAGTGTCAGGCATCAGGTGCTGAAGTTCCTAACCAAGGAATAGGGTCCTGTTCCTGCTATGGTTGATTGATTTCTTTCTTTGCAGATTGGTTTTCCTTTGTTTGGATTATGGCACAACATAGAAATTAATTACGCAGCCTTAATTTTCAGCTTTGATTAAAACGAGTGTGAATCAGTGAACTGTAATTGTGCTGGCTTTTACACAACCTTGACTACGCTTTTGAAATTGAGCATATCCAGTGCGTGATTATCTTTGAAATAAAAAGACTTCCTCGGGTTGACAATTTATGTGGAGCTTGAATTGTGAAAGCAATTAAAGCGACCAACACTCAGCAGTGACCACTTTAGGAATGAGCTGCTTAATTTGGTCAATTTCCTTTTGTTGATTTGTTTGAGGCTCTTGCTGAATGCTCTTGAAATAATCAACCAATTCCTGTTGCATATCTTCATGATTCTCCATTCTTTCCCCTTGCTGATTGATTATGTGGCTAATTCTGTTTTGCATCCTACGCTGCATGGTAGAGGCGTGGAAGAAATTGGTGTTTCTTTCACCCTCTTTGAGCCAGCGAACTCTAGATTTCTGCCTCCAGAGAATCTCTTCCTGTTTGTATCTCTCTTCTAACTGTTTTTGAAGAGCATGCTCCTTCTCTGCTAACATCTCCGTCCGTCCCTTAGTAATGATTTCTTGTTGCACTTCATTCATGCTTTGCTCGAGGATCTTCTTTTCCTTGAAGATATTGCCAAAGGTAGTCTGATTCCAATGTTTAATTTGACCTTTAAGGTATTTGAGCTTTTGCTGAAATTGATACATTTTGGAACCCTTTGGCGGCTGAAAGTTTCTCCAAGCTGTTTGTATCATGTCTTTGAAGGAGGGATTTGTCAGCCAGAAAGCTTCAAATCAGAATGGCCTCTTTAAGTAAGATCCTAAATTTTGCCATTGTAGCAAAATGGGCCAGTGATCCAATCCTGCATAGGGCAGGATTGAGCTTGTGATATCTCCCCCCATGTGAATCGCATTGTCAGAGATTAGAAATCTATCCAACTTTGACGCGATTTGCTGACCTCCTACTCTTCTGTTGCTCCAAGTAAATAAACCGTTGGAGAAGGGTATGTCAATGAGCCAATTATTATTGATGAATTTTTTAAAATGACTGCTTTCCAGCTCTGATCTGGATCGCCCTCCAGTTCTTTCTTCCATTCTCAGGATCATGTTGAAGTCGCCACCGATCATCCAAAGTGGGTGGGTTCTATTTGAATTAAGATGCGCTATGGTGTCTAAGAGCGCAGTCTTGCTGTTCTGGTCTTGAGGAAAGTAAACATTGGTCAAGTGCCCATGGATATTGGTGCCGATAGGATGGAAGGTGGCTTGTATGAGATTATGCGCGGCATGAAAATCAGAAAGCTGCATGGAGTGGGTGTCCCAAGCTATTGCCAGACCTCCAGAGAATCCGGAGGCATCGACTGCTATTGAACTGCTGCTGGTCCAAGCCTTTGATAAGATGGCGCCTAGCAGATTGCTGTTGCATTTCATTTCTTGAAGAAAGAGAATTTGTGGTTTCTCCCTTTGAATCATAGATTTGATCATCCTGTACTTACCTGGACCGTTAAGCCCTCTTACGTTCCGAGATATCAATTTCATGGCGAACTATTTTCAAGAGGTTTGAAGAACCTGGTCAACTTGGGATATCTCCCTGAATCTACCAACATTGCCCCAATCTGCACGATGCGCTGCCAATCAGGCTTTTTGCCTCGCTTTCTACTTTCCTTCAATACTTTTAGGCTATCCCAATGGCTACCTGGTTGAATCCCCAGTTTTTTGTGCTGATATGCTTTGGAGAGGACTACCTCCAGCGATTCGATCTGGTGAGGTAGGATCTTGTCAAATTCTTTCTTTTTGCAAGCATCCTCCAGACCTATGAGATCCAGGTCTCCCATATCAAAACCTTCAGAGTCTTCCTCCATGAGAGTGGTTTGCAAGCTTTCCTGAGATTCTTTGCTGCCCAAGTTAGGGTTAAGGGAGTGTTCATCAAGATCCATAATAATGGGGTTCCAAGACACCTGTTTTGGTTTCGAAGGGGGATCTGGATTTGAGGGGGCTTCAGACGGTTGAGTAGCTTGAGAGGGGTCGAAGGCCGAGGGTTTGGTTAGGGAAGAAGGGGGGGTCGACAGAGTCGAAGAGGCAGGCGCAGTAGTGGTTTCTTCATTGAGGGGATCTGTACTGGCCAGGGCGGCAAAGATATTACTCGTGGATGGGGTTGACGAGGAAGGGCCAGGTTTAGAACTGGAAGGAGGAGATTTCTTGCTATTTCTTCTTCTGGTCGGAACTTTGGTGAACCCCTCTGCGTCTTCCTTGTCTCCTGCACTTTGAGTCTTGGTTTGAGCTACAAGAGGGAAATCTCTGAAGAGATGCCCATGAGCATGGCATCTTCTACAGCGAAATGGCACATGTTCATAATCCAACGGTTGAATCCATTCATAATCATCGTGAAACAGACTTACCGCATCTGGGAGGGCTCTATCCAGCTGCATTTGGACACAGATCTGCGCATAAGAGGTGTACCTTCGAAGCTTTGTTTCTTCCGCTATTTTGATGAACTCGCCAAGTCCTTTGCCAATCGCTTGCAGAGAATCCTCATCCCAATATTCAAGAGGCAATGAGTAGAGTCGAATCCACACTGGATCCCAGTTGAAGTTTTCTTGATCGGGGTTGAACCTTTCCACCCAGTTTCGAAGGTATAAACCTGCCGAGTTGAAGAAATAGGGGCCGCCATCCATAACCCTATTTCTGTCCTCAAGGCAGTTGAAATCAGTTGTGAAGAAACCTTTTGGGCCTAGTTGCAGACTGACATGTCCTTTTGGCTTCCATTTGGAAGCGATCCATCCTTGTAGGGCTTTTTCAGTTGGCCAGAGCCCTATAAATTTCCCAATGAGAGCATGGTCTCTCATGTACTGGATCCTGGCATTAATCCAATGACTGGGCAGATCGATTTTGGGTCTATCTGGAGCTATTGGCTTGCAGGTCGAAGAAGTCACCTGCGGCGTTTCCTTTTGTGGTTCAGATGTCAATTGCTGAGTAACTTCCTCCTTCCACGCGTTGGCCAAATCTTGCATGTTCAGGTCAGGGTCTTTTGCCGTTTTTTTATCCTTGGCAGGGGGAGGCTGACCGCCCCCCCCCCCCGTTTCCGATTCCATTGCTGCGTACAACACGTTATTGCGATCTGAAGGAAGCGCCGTCAGGGTGGACAGAGTTGCAGCGAAGGCTAGGGTTCCTGCAGTACGAAAAGTTTGAAAAACCCTTCTCTATGCGTATAGTTGGTATATAATATTGTTCCTTATATTTTTTTTATTGTACGTTATTGTATCATATTGTATTAGTTAGTCTAATTTGTATTTTTACGATTCCTGTATATATAACAATCAGACAATTTTAGGATTCCAATGATCTTTTCTTCACAAGAGGAAGAGATCTAAAGGCCAACGAAGCCTTTAAACCTATCAGGAGTGGATAAATAAAAAATTTTGGGCTATCTAAAGAGCCTCAGTCTAGGTCACATCCCATTTGTTGAGAAAAGGTCAAAAAGCCCACATCAACAAAGTGACACTAGAAGGAGGGTTTGAGGTAAAAGAAACTATTAAACTGTTTATCCCTCACCCTCTATTTTTTTTAGATCTTTAATCCATCTTCTCTGTGTCATCTCAGCACACTATATAAGGTGGGTTAAAGGACAAGATTTCCTATTTGGACTCACATTTTTATTGTCACATCTAAACAATAGCTCCATGGCATTTAATGCAGATTCATAGTGTTGGGAACCAGATCCAATATTTGAGGGATTTTGGAGGGGAGAGATTCCTCCTTTCAAACAAAATGCTTCCCCATAAATTTTTGTAATTACCAGTTCGAATTGGCCTCTAGGGGCATGTATATTTTAGCCTTCTTGTGGAGAAAATTTGTTTTTTAGCAACTCCACTTCATTTCTAGCAGGGATATACTTGGATTGATTAAAATAATGAAGTTTGGTGCCATTTTTAGCTTCTAAGGCTTGGTTTCTTCGATAGGACTCTGAGTCTCATTTGGCTTGGCCATCCTAGGTGCCTCATATCCCTTTTGCACAATTTATTTATTTTATTTTCGCTTCTTATTCACATGCATCTCTTATTCTTATTTTTCCTATTTATGTATTTACTATTGATGTTTTTCTTATTGTAGGATTGATTTAAATGGTTGAAGTGAGTTATTGTTCAGGTTATTTATAGATTCACAAGAATTATTCATCCTTAGAATAACTTTGGAAGGTAATAGTCATCATCGAGCTTGATCCAGGTGGATATCAGTTGGAGCAACAAAGCTGTAAGCTTGTTGACTTAATCATAAAATACACAAGAGGTATTCATAATAATAATATATTATATATAAAATGTATAAGAGATGATGATAAAATGTTACAATGAGGCCCTGCTTATATACCTATGCAGGTGGCCTTTCATGAATGGGCATGTCTCTTAGACATGCCCTTTCACTAACTTAATGACTACTTACATAATCCTTAATTGACTATTTAATAATTATATTTGTTATATTTGTTATGAATTATATTCATAACATTGCCCCTTCCTTCAAAAGATGTGTCCTCAAAGCTTATAGTTGACACTTTTCTTCAGTTCAATCACGCACCGTTTCCTTCATTTCCTTCCATCATTTGCTTTTGTCACAATTTAATATATCAAATTTTATTTATTTATTTGTTATGAATTAACCCTTCCTTCAGAACTTTGTCCTCAAAGTTTTATGGATAATAATTTCTTCATGATGTATTTTTTTTTTAATTTATTAATCTAATTAATTAAAATTATTTAATTAATTGAATTAATATATAATATAACTTTACTATATGTATCCTAACCAAACTTTAAATGCATTGCCCAACCTTTAATAGGATACTTTTATTTATATGGAACTTTATAAAATTTATTATAAAATAACTTTATATTTTAATAAAGTTACTTATATTAGATTTATAAAGTTTTTTAGATTTTAAATTAATTAAATTATTTGGTTACGTCAGTTGTATATATAATTTTATTTTTTTAGTTATGTATGGTCATCGTACACATCCTTACGGTCATGTTTGCACACGCATCCATGCTGGATGATCTGTAGTTGATATGTTTGCATTTTTTTAACTTAGTATATCGAGGGCAAGTTCTGTTATCATCTGTAAAAGGCTCCGAACAGACAATACATCTTTCTGCTCCCTCTGAGTCTTGACCTACATTTCCTTTATCTGTTGGTTTGGGTATAAATCACTGGGCAAAAGCTCCAAGTTCATCTACCCAAGCTTGTAATGGTGGTTTCTGTGCTAATTCATCAAATTTATGTTGAGCGACATCCAGAAAATCCACTTCTTGGTGCAATAATGTGAAGAGATTGTGGTCCTCCTCTTTTTGGGTGGGACTACGTTCTTTTTCTTGTTCTGAACTGGAAAAACCTTCACGTTTTGGTTTTGGGCTTAGACTTCATTCCATTTCTGGTTTTAGTTTTAGAGTGCATTCTTTTTTTTGGTTTTGGGAATCTTGCTGATGATACAACCAGAGAACTATTGGTGCTTTCAATACCATTAGAGTGACTGCTGATATTTTGAGTAATGTTTGACCCAATTTCGCTTACTGAGGGAGAATTTGTTGATAAAATTTCACTTACTTAGGAGGAATTTTCATCACCACTTGACATCGATGGTATCGTGATACCTTTGAGCTTACAATGTTTGTGGCTGACGACAGGAAGCACAATGCAAATGATTTTTTGGATCACGGCTTCTGACAAAAAGTAAAGCTTTCTTGTAGAATTAAAAGGTCCCATTGTCAGGTATTCAAGGAACTTGTTGAAAAATTGGTTTTTCTCTTGTTCTTTACAAATGTTAGGGACATAAGAATGTAGGCTCACAAATATTTTCACCAAGAAATTTGTCCTTTGCTGAGAATGAGGACTATAGTATATGCAATCAGGAAACATAGCAGAATTTAGAAGATCAGATCGAATACAATTAACAACATTAGCTAATGGCAGAGCTTTGCCAATTTGTGCAACACAAACAAGAACAGTATATCCCTTAGGTGCTATAGGCATCCACAACGAACACTGAATGTCTTCATCATGATAGTATGACTCTCCTTCCATATGATATAAACTAAAGAATGACCAAACTAATTGAAAGCCAAGAGGTTTTTTCACACGGCCATAAGTATTGCTGACTGCCATCACAACTTGAGATGGAGGCACAGACCCTAGTGTAACACAATCACCTAGAATAACATAATTTGAATGAGGGTGGGGTCTCCAAATAGCTATATGTTGATTAGCACCATTACCTCTTTTATCAATCCAAATTCTATGCAAATGTGTGCAACGCGATAAGGCATTGGCACTTCCAAATTGCAAGACTGCAACTATTTCATCTTGCAACCAAAGTAAAAGGTGTAGAACACTCAGAGAAATATGAACATAAATATCGGTTTTCATAACCGAGACATTAGTCTTACTTTGTACACATGTATATTCGCCTAATATATCCACTAGATCAAGTACAGCAAGACCGGAACCACTTTTAACAGTAAGACCTTTAACAAATGCACAGATCCATCTATCATTTTCCTTTGTAGCATACATTAAATTGATGTCTGGTATTCTACTACTTCTAGATGAAATATGCTGTGGTGATTTTCCAAAATCAATATAAATTGGGCATGTTTTAATGTTTGGACTTAGTTTTAAATGGATCTTTTGGAAAATTTCTATATGGAAAGGTACATCTTCTTGATGAATATTAACTTTGGTAGCAATTGAAACATTTCCATCAGCTGGACCCAACAAAAAAAAATTTCTTTCCTTGCATACATTACTTACCTCACTATCCATGGGGAAACTTTCACTAGGAGATTTTGGTTTGTATCCTAATGCTAAAATATTTTCATCCTTGAAATCAACACTATGCATAGGAGAACCTTCACTGAGAGGTTTTTCTTCTTCATCTTTTTTCTGTAACTCAATTTTTTCTGGTGGAGAGATCTCAAGCTTCGAAACTGCATCCCCATATTTTTCTTCTTCTACTGAAGAATCATTTTCAGATTCATCATTATCTTCACAAATATATATTTTTTTTTCCCCTGAATAGGTTGAATTGTTTTGTTGATTATGTCTAATATTCGGAAATAATGGTTTTTGCATCAGATTAATCTTGTCCAAAATGGTGTTTATCTTCTACATTGATTTGTTATGATTGTCTATGGCCTCTCTATGGTTTTTCCAAATTTGTGTTTCTATCTGATCTATTGTGTCTTGAAGTTTTTTTATGTTATGAGAATTTCCTATAACCTTATCCTCACGATTGATTAACCTTTTAGTGAATTTATCGGAATTATTATTGATCTTACTCTCAAGATAGATCAACTTTTTGTTGAAATATTATATCATCATTGATGAAGACATCGAGTGGCAACGATTTTGAGGCACCGCATGTAACAGCTGAAGGCAGCCAGTAGTGGCGTAGGTGCTTCCTTCCAGGTGAGAAGATCGCTGCTCTGATACCAAATGGAGCAACAAAGCTATAGACTTGTTGAGTTAATCGTAAAATACACAAGAGGTATCCGTAATAATAATATATTATATATAAAATGTATAAGAGATGATGATAAAATGTTACAGTGAGGCCCTACTTATATACCTATGCAGGTGGCCTTTCATGAATGGCCATGTCTCGTAGACGTGCCCTTTCACTAACTTAATGACTACTTACATAATCGTTAATTGAATATTTAATAATTATATTTGTTATATTAGTTATGTATTATATTCATAACATCAGTGGCCACCAACCTATTCCATTTGGAATTGCACCATCAATTCTTGCAACTTTTCACTTTCAGCACAACTTACTATTTTTAGCAGCTTTTCAGGTCCTGCATTCCTGGAGCCGTTTTGGGACCCTAATAATCCAGGTGGATATTGGTGGCTGCCCACCTATTCCATTTGAAACCCCACCATCACTCCTTTCACTTTTTTAGTTTCAGTACAACTTACTATTTTTAGCAGTTTTTCGGGTCTTGAACTTTCGGAGCCGTTTTGACGCCCTAAACGATGTTTTCTGGGCATCACGCCAAATATGATTCTATTCTGGAATTGATATTTGTAGTCAACAGTTGTACTCCTTAGATATATATTTCTAACAATGTATCATGTGTGTCAAATGAAGATAGTATCCCAAATTTATGACCCCAAGAAGTTGAAACACCAATTTACCCAAACAGGACCCATAGTTGGCATTTCATCTCCTAGGGTTAGGTTTTTGGACATTTAGAGTTTTCCATTATTTCTCAATAATAAATAGACCATTGATCCTCATTGTAACACAGTTTAGAGGCATGTAGCCACTACATATATTCTCAGAGATAAGCTACCATCACCCTAGCTATTTGATTTCCATTATGTCTGTAAGCATATTTATGTTATTTGATATTAATTAAATGAATAATTATTTCCACTACATCTCTGTCTTTATGGTTATTTTTGTATTTTATTTTATCCCTGAATAAATCTGGATCAGAGCTACTTGGATTTGGTTACTAGTTCACGAATATAGGATTTATGGAAATGCATTGTAGAGAAATAGTGGTAATTTTCTACTATTTTTTACAATGAGTTAATGATCTTCATTTGCGTAATTCCACTTGGATTAGGTCATAAAAATCATTCAATTTAACAAATTGCACTTGATTAGGTTAGGCATTTGATAAGTTAACTCGCTCACTAGTTCTTGAATTTCAAGTTTTTAGAGTAATAATTTTTAGGGAAAATCTTACGGGCTAATATTTGCAGGTGGGCTAATTTTCCATGTTTTTTCCAAAAAAAAGATTCGCTAAATTCCAATTTTTTCTAAATTTGATTCACCCAAATTTTATAGTATAAAATTATTTTTACCTTAAAAATCACCAAAAATTTATGTACAGACTCGATAAAATTATTATAAATTTGAATTTTTATAAAAAATATTTTCAAACATTTTATCGATTTCATATGAAAAACTACTAGATTCGCCAAGGTTTCTAAACTTCAAGATAAATTTCCATTCTTAAAATTTTCCCTGGTAATTTTTTGCTATTTCTTAGCACATGTGAACAGAGGCATTTTTGAATTATTCCACTTGGAATGGAGACCTAAGAAATCATACTTATTAAATATAAATTTCCCATCCCATTTTCATTTCATTTACTTATTCATTCAGTGA
The DNA here is from genome assembly GCA_034641835.2 of Pinus albicaulis. NCBI lineage: Eukaryota > Viridiplantae > Streptophyta > Pinopsida > Pinales > Pinaceae > Pinus > Pinus albicaulis. The sequence continues at coordinate 408,445,218 of CM076576.1, forward strand.
GTTACCTCCTAAACATAACTTGTTGTAGAAAAAAGAAAACTTCATCTAGCATTCTTGTAGCACGTGTAAACTTTGACAAAATTTTCTCCCAAAGCTTGGTTTTTTTCTCTTAGGCTTGAATCATGACCCCTAGGATCTAAATCCATGATTAAGGAAGAATAAACAACACTTAGGACATGCATTTTTACAAAGTATATTAGGCCTATTTATTTGAATTCATCCTCTTAGGATTTCAATCACAAATTGCTGTTCTTTCCTAGGATTAATTTCTTTTCAAAGAAACACTTCCATTTTTGCAATTAGTTCAGGCTTTGATTTGATGACATTCACTCCATTACATTAGATCAAAAAAAGAAGGAAACATTGTATGCTACACATATAGTGTCGATACCTCTTAATTTTGTACGAACCTTGGGTTTATAATTAAAGCTATTCTCCTTGGGATTTGCAACATTCTTGTTGCAATAATGAGGGTCCTCAATATCTACTCAAAATATAAAGAAAGGAAAATTTGCTAAGGCTTTTTCCATAACATGCCACTAGCACATAAAAATTATGTCACACGTATGCATATTTCACCGTGCATATGTTCCACGTCACAAGTCCTCAATTTTTTCCATATCTACTGGCACCAACGTTTAAAGATCATGCAATGCTTTATATATCATCATGGAAACAAGAGAATGAATGGTGCAAAGAGAGTATGATCGTTCGATTATTACCATTAACTTTAAAATAAAGTATAGAAACATGTTATGCCAGTCAAGGAGGCTATAAAGGCCAACTAATAGCTAACACAGGTAACACATACACTAAGTCAAAGTATAATAGAATGTTTTTTTGGAAATATTTTCACTTCACCTAAACTCCTAATCCCCCAAAGTGCCAAAAATTACAATATTTGTCACCTATACACTTGCATAAATCCCACCTAGCCATGTCCTTCAATTAATAATGAGCATAAAACCATCAAATGTGGTTATAAATTCAGTAAATAATCATACTTCCAGATATTTGCAAGCCATGAAATTAGAGAATAGTGCCTAGCTCGATCAAGAACCCATTTGTTGCAATTTTCAAAATATATCACTCGAACCATAAGTGATTTGGCAGTGAACTAGATCTCAGAAAATCCAATCCATCTGATTAAACCATATGGAGAAACCCCAACTCATTCACCCTTCTGATCGATGCATACGATAGTTTAGCTTTGCATAGATGAGTTACTTGATGCACACCTTAAGATGTGCCAATTAGGTTAAAATATTATACATTCCTTCAGGTGGTCTTCAAGCTTTCTTATATTTTTAACAAAAACTATATTGTTTCTATTTTATGAGGCGATTTTCATTGCAACGTGTTTCTTATAATTTAAAATTGTTTTGGTGGGTTTAAACTCGGTCGAGGAACATGCCATAATGTATTTGTTATTCTCCCACAATTTTTTGAAGACTATTTTCCATCACGAACATAAGAGTGTATTCACCTTACAATGTATCTAGCCAACACAAACATTAAAGAAGGAAAAAGCCATGTGGATTGTATTTGAAATTTGTTATGATTTGTATCCAAATTTATGAAGAAATATATGCTCCTAAAATAATATGGATTCTCTCTTATTTTTTTAGATGATAGTTTTGAGTACATCGGGAGCTTAATTAAATAAAAGGAGGGTTCAAAAATCTCAAGCGGGGAGTGAGTCTCGGTCAATTGGAGAGTGATCTACATTCTTTTTGCATTTTTATTTTCTTTGTAAACCTTGTTTTTTCAAAGGAATAAGGACAGAGGCTCTGCCATCAGTTTATAGATCAATATTTTTTAGGAAGTAGCAATGTGTGAATCTAAGGATTGGTACCAAAATATTTTTATGAACTATTTTTTTTTACTAATGAAAGTCATTTTCAGTTTTATTTATCACTATTTTTTGGTGATTTTGGATCAAGGCTGTAACTTTATGATAATATTTTTTTAACTACTTTTTGAAGATTATTGTTACCTCTTAGTTTGATCTATTTATTGTAAATTCATTCAATTTATACATCATTAAAATTATTTTCTGGTGGTAATTATCTGTATCTGATACTTTTGAAAAAACCTGAATGATATCAATGTAGAACTAATTCTATACTTTTGTTCAATTATCCACACACGTGATTGTTTTGCTCCTACAAGAAATGGTTTTTAATTTTGATTTCATATGATTATATAGTTGTTTGTTTATAGTAATTGCATCAAATTTATATTATTCTTATTTTTAGCTTCTCTTTAATGTCTAGGTTTAAATCACTTTAGAGACCCCACTGAGCCGCATAAACAAAGTCTTGTCTCAGGGAGAAAGATCATTTTTTTTCATTATTTCCGGTTACGTAAGTTTCTGGTCATTTTCTCTTTTCTATATGTGTATAGTTGGTATATAACATTGTTCCTTATATTTTATCATTGTACATTGTTGTATCATATTGTATTAGTTAGTCTAATTTGTAGTTTTAGGTTTCATGTATATATAACAATCAGAAAACTTTAGGATTCCCGTGATATTTTATTCATAAGAGAAAGAGATCTAAATGCCAACGAAGCCTTTAAATCCATCGAGAGTGGATAAATCAAATGGATTGGGCTATCTAAATTGCCTATGTCTCCATCACATCCCATTTGTTCACAAAAGGTCCAAAAACCTGCACCAATAAAATGGCACTAGAAGGAGGGTTTAAAGTAAAATAAATTAATAAATTGTTTATCCCTCACCCTCTAATTTTTTTATATATTTAATCCATCTTATTTGTGTGATCTCGGCACCCAATATAAGGTAGGTTAAAGGACAAACTGTCCTATTTGGATGCATGTTTTCATTTTCACATCTAAACAATGGCTCTTGTCAACATAATTATATTGGAACATGCTTTTAAGTTTCATTTACACAAGGTTTCAAACAAGACAATTTCCCTCTTGTCCTTGAACTCACCTTTGATGGTGAAGGGAGAACATCTGCAAATGACCATTTTACTAAATTTATTTATACACATGTTTAACGAATAATATAATAGTTCTTAATGTTGTATGCATATTATCTTCTCTCACCTTTCAAAGTTGCGTTAAGTTTTGGATTGAATATTCTCCAGCTAATTCCATTCATTCCTAGTTAGAATTTGTAATTGAGTTTTTAACTAATATTAAATTTTCTCATTGTGATGAATTAGTGGAATATTTGAATCGTTTAAGGAAATAAAAAGGAGAGTCATTAGAATATTTCACAATTAGGTTTATAGATTTTTGTACTAGATTTCCTTTGGAAGAAATACCTCCTATCATTGAATGGTTTCACTATCTCATGTCTCTTTCAGATGAACATGCTCAATCAATTGTAAACTAGTCTAAATTAGATAGTGAAACTCATGCACATTGGGGAGCCCTGGTATTGCACCAAGAGTGTTGCAACTCCCGAGGGCTTCTCAAATCAAATTATCAACCTGGGGTTCATACAAACGTAGAGGTGGAAGTGCTATATGCACAGTAGGTTAGGTTATACTCATGTCACCCTGAGTCATGAAATCATATCAAGGTTTTCAGAGACCTTTCCTCCAACTAAATATAGCGAAAATTTCTTATGAAATCATAATTGAACCTCATTCTAACTATGAAAGTGGAAATTCCATTCATTCAAGTGTAGATGCTAATTAACATTACATGAAAGCGAAAGGGCTAGTCTACTTGCAGAAGTAAAGTTACTCTACTTATCAAAATAAATAAAATCAGTAGCCTACTTGCATGTATCATTATTCTACTTTACATTTGCTTGAAAATAAAGAATCTAAATTTGCACATGATTATGAATAAAAACTCTAATACAAACCTTTTTTTGTTGGTTGATGGTTACAGTTAGGAAACGAGGTGGTTGGAGTGGTATTACAACTTCTCTTAATTTTCAAATCACAAGTTGGGGGCCATTATTCATACTAATTAGGATAATCTCAAAGTGTGGAGCAAAAGAGGCTGAGAAAAACAGTGCTACATGCATGTTATGGGAGCTACTATAGGAGGTCTTGTATTGCTACATGAGGCCCTGTTTTGCAATAGGAGGGGTTAAGAGAGCCTTTTAAGGGTAGAAATGGTGTCTTGATGGAAGGAATAGGTGGACGAAGGTAGAATGAAGTGAATGAAGGTTGGGGAACCCCCTAGAGAAGCCTAGCACCTCTTGGAGGTCTATCTCGCACCAAGGTTGATGCCCATGATGTCCTCCATTTTCCTTAGCAGAATGACTGTGGAAACAGTTTTTGGGAGCAGTGTGAGGCGTAGAGGGAGATGGTGGAAAGGTCCAGCTGGATATGGAAATATGTGCCCACCCTTGTAGATCAACACAACCCTGCAACTAGGCAAGTACATGCCTCAAAATGTCAATACCATGGTGAGGTAAGCTATCATAGAAAATATGCGTTGAATTTGACTAAAATCTATTTTATTCCACAATACTACTCTAACTAGCGAACTAATGACACTAACTCCTAAGTTACAAAGAATTAAAATGAAAAAATATTACCGCTAATATCGATAAAAAAATGTGAATAGTGAAAATGTAATTTTTATAATTTTAAAATAAAAATTACATTGTAAAATTTTGAAATTGTTATTTTTAAAATTTAGATAGTGAAAGTTTGAACTTAAAATTTTTAAGTGAAAGAGTGTATCCATGATTTGGTATAATTCTCATTTAGAAGTTAAATTTTAAATGGTGAACGTTTCAAAATTTATTAATTAAAAAAAAAGGTCAAATTTTATGATGGAAAGCTTCAAATTCATTAATTTTTAAAAATTACATGGTTAAAGTTTGAAATTTGATGAAATTTGTTTCACTCTTTTGAATGAGATTATGTAGAATGAATTATAAATAAATAAAATAATAAACATATTTCATATATGTTATAAAGTAGTTATTTTTAATTTAGTTCACTAATTTGGTGAATAGTGAATTTGTAAAGAAAGAAAAAAATCAAATAAAAGAAAGGGGAAACCATATTTATTTGGAAAAATATGCGAGGTAACTTTTAAAATATTTTTTCAAAAGTTACTATACAATGTAAATTAGTCAAATTATAGTCTATATGTTTTTTTGTTTAGATATAATAACCGTTATAAAAAATAGGCTTTCTTAAAAGCACAATATTTTACTAATGTATGTTAACTATGTAAAATTAAGATAATAGCCATTAAATTTACATATGATAAATTAAAATTTATATATTAGATGTATAGTTATGACCTCTATTGTTGATATTTCCACCATAGCTATCTCTTCTATTTTCTCCATGATATATGCACTAATCCTAATAGGAATCAAAGCACATGGAGTAAATGATTTGCTTCTAACGACATCATTAAAGAAAATTTTAGAGAAAGGAGAAACTTCTTCACCCACTAAGGTTTCACAGATGTGTAAAATCAAGAAGAGAGTTGAATCCTTGCATATGCCATAGTCAGATACAAAATCCTAATCCTCAAGTTTGTTTCCTAAAAAAAAAAAAAAAAAAAAATTGATCTATCGAAATTCTTTGCTTTTGCTAGGACTTATTTTTTTATCAACGAAAAAAAATGTGTAGCACACCCATATAAATAATGTTTTCCTTCATATAAATATGATCATGATTTTAAAGCATGATTTAACGATGACATCATTATCTCCCAAATATTAAATGAATGAGTTTTGATCCTTGACATGTTGCTTAATGTCAAACAAAGATGGGTTGAAAATCCTAATGCTCCAAAGAAATAATTACATAGACTAGAACCCTTTGTCATCAACTTGTTATGCCATGGCTATACCTCCATCCCCCCCTTCCCCCTTTTAAATATCATTATGATCACCCTAGCCAAAAAAGGAATATAGTAAATATTTATTTATACTTCAAATGGAATTTGGAAGTAGTGTAATTATTAATCTCTATAGGTTATAATTCCCTAAGTATGAGCTTCCTAGATCTACAATCTTGATAAGACCCTCAAGCTTGGAGTCAATCTTCATAGTTACCCTATGGAACTCGACACAACCAAACAAATGGTGACCAACCTCCAAAATATGCAAGATATTGTCACTATAATATGAATAATGAGTATAATGTGTTCAAACTTAGCGATCAACTTGTCACATAGGAGAAAGTTGATAACGCCTACTGCATCAACCATGCATATAATCATCAACAATATTTTACCTACAACAATATCATTCATAAATAATGGCATAAACTTCATCACCTAAATATGAATTGGTGGATCAAACATAAATCTTGTGTGTGCGTGTGTTTTCATGAAAAACATGGTATCCTTCCCTGCTTCTTATTTGGAATAACTAAATGAAGGTAAACTTAATCACTAGACATAATAGTGGTAGGTAACCCAATGAAATTGATCAAATTTGAAAATATGACTTATTGTGTTCCTCTCAATAACTGACTTTGGTGAATTGTTCAACCAAATAAGATAACCCTTGGGACTTCAATATATAACTTGATAAGCTAACTCAAGTGGTTGAGTTATTTCAGTGTCATACAAGAGGTCTCATGGTTTGATCTCCTAGGCTAGCTAGCTATATTATGTGCCTCGTTTCATGCCACTACTAAGCCACACACCATAATTAGCATGCATAAGTTTATAGTGTGTGCAATCCATGAAATGTCTACAAGTGTCTAGGTGTAAAACCCCTATGAGAATCAGGTATAATGAGTAAGAATACACTAGGTGGGTAAGTATGATTCCAATTGATTATTAATAAGCAAGTGCACCTCGAGAGTTTTAGCTCCTTAGAGCCATGATGGAGAAAATGAAACAATGGGAGGGGAAGGAAAGAGTTAATTAAATAATGTCATTTTTTGTAGCCATATGTCTTCATCCCAAAAAACTCCTATTATTATCTTATGTCTTCTGAGAAGGAAAAATTATTTCTAAGTGTCATTTCCTTATGTCTCATATGCTTAACAAGTCTGCGCCACACGAACCTATAAACATGGATAGAATTTAGGTGTCTCCTCCTAACTATCATGGAGTTTTAAACCTAGGTCACCAGATAGAACAACACCCTTCGAAACCAATCAAGCTAGTGATATTTGACATAATTGATGAAAACTAAGTTATTAATTTATATTTTAGATACTAATACTTGTCATAATTGTTGTGGTTGATACTGATGTGCTTATTTTAGCAATTTCAGCTTTTGGAAATTGGCATTAAGGCTTAGAAATGTATGCTAGGTTGTTTGGAATTGATTTACATGGTAAATTGAGGATATTGTAGCCATCAATTGTAATGGAGAGGGTCTAATTGTCTAGTTATCACGTGTCTAATTTCCATCCATTTCAATTAATTGGAAATAACCTTATGGGTAGTCCAAAGGTGGCCATAATCATGAATAAAATGTACAATATATTTACGAGAAATATTTCTATATGTAGGTTATTGTAAATGTATAAGAATGTTGAAATGTATAAGAATATTGTTGCAATTCCTCATGTATAAACTATTTTTATTTCCTTAAGATTAATTTTTTGGAACTACAGTGTTACCCATGGAGACGAGGACCTGGGTTAGGGCCTATTGTGGAAGGTAGAGACATAATTTTACTCATAGAAACACATGAGCATGAAGGGTGCAAGACACCTTTATTTGAAGTGTACTGGAATATAGTAGTGTGGAACAAGGCAATAGGGAATGGAAAAGGGCACAGAGGTATGATGGTATTAGTGAGATAAAAATAGGGTCGTTTCATTCAACTAGAAAAAGAAGACCCAAATAAGCAATTTATGTGGCTTAAAATATAAAAAAATGGAAATCACATAAGAATTGTAGCATGTTATTTTGCGCTGCAAGTTTCAAAAATATACAAAAGTAGAGGGCTTGACCACAAAGATCTCTTTGCAACCCTAAAAGCAGATATTGCAATATATTCTCAGCTAGGTGAAGTCCTTATAGTGGGGGATTTCAATGCTAGAACTACAGGTGAACATGTTAGCGTTCTTTGTTGTAAAGAAGAATGTGATCTTATCTCGCTTATAGAAGAGAGTAATCATCAATGGAAAAGAACTAGAGGGTAAAGGCTGCAATCACTTTAGAGAAAATTTTATTACGCTATGTGGGGCTTTTGATTTATTCATTTGTAATGGTTTTACTAGATGGGAAAAGTCCAATAATTTCACTTGCAATACTTACAATGGAGCAAGTGTAGTATATTATGTAATTTTCTTGCATAGTTTGTGTGATAAAACGGAGGAAGTGCTGATTGGAGATCAAATTTGGGATTTAAAATTAGATCACAAGCCAACTTATTTAAGTTTCTCTTGGACCAAAAAGAAGCAATGAGGGTCAAAAAGTCACTTTGTTCAACAAAATCCTGCAAAGGGTGGAATTATTTAGACTCCAAAGAATTGTAATACCTTCAAAGTAATGCTAGAGAGGTTCTTCGAGAAGGAGGAAATCTCATTTCATGGCCTTCATAGTCATGAATTAACACATTTAATTCAAAGCGCACTTGTTGAGTGAAAAAGAGAAAAAATTAAGAACCCTGAAACAAATTTCTTTCTGGTTAATGCTTGGTTTGATGAGGAATGCAAAAAGGGAAGGAGAATGTGGAAGGAATAGGACAAGGATAACATAAATCTCAAATCTTACAAGAATATATTAAGAAATAAAAAGGTTGATTTCATGGTTTCTAGGAGAGAATAACTAATCTTCCTTGGGAAAAATAACCCCAAATTATTCTGGAAGGAGCTCCAACTAAAAAAGGTGAAAAATGAAAGAAACATTACAGCTTCTAAATGGTTTGACTATGCAAGACAACTTTATGAGCAGGATCCCAAGGTTGACCCTCCTCCCATAGTCAACACAGACACACAACTCTTCATGGTGCAAGAGGTATAGATGGTTATCAAGAAGTTGGGTGTTGGAAAAGCAAAAGACTTAGCTAAATTCCAAGTAGAGTATCCAAAGTGGGGCTTAAAAATTCTTTCACCTCACATCACAAAAATTTTCAACAACATCATACGGCAAGGTTTCCCATCAGATTGAAAATTTATTATGGAAATACCTCTTTTCAAGAGTGGTTAACTCAATAATCCCTCCAATTATAGAACCATAATGATAAACCCCTTGTTTGCAAAGTTATTTGGAAGCATGTTATAAAATAAAATCAACAAGTGGGCAGAAGAAAGAGATAAATGTGCTAAAGGGATAGCAAGTTTTAGATCTAAACATTCCACACTTGATCATTGTATAAATTTAAGGCACATCATTGAAAAATATTGGGAAAAAAAAGGAAGATGTTTTTTGTTGATTTATTGATTTCAGAAAAGTCTTTGACATGGTTCCTAGGGATAAGCTTTGGCGCAGAATGGAGGAACTTAGGGTTCCCAGGAATTTGAGAGAAGATGTGCATAGGTTGTAGGAAGAGGTGCAAGTCAAAATTAGAACTTCAGCTGGAATTTTTGAAAGTTTTAGAAGAGATATCAAGATCAACCAAGGTTGACTATTGTCTCCTACCCTTTTTGGTTTATATATCGACAAGCTTGAAGAGGGGCTAAATTCGCAAGGGGGTGATGGTATCCGTTTGGGCAAGTTTGTTATAAGGCTTATTTTATATGCAACTGACCTTATACTAATTGCTAAATCACCTCTTGGTTTGCAAGAGCACTTACATTCCCTTAAGAATTTTTGTATAAGGGTGGGGATGCAAGGGAAAATTAGCAAAACGAAAGTAGTGGTTTTCTCTAACAAAAGAAAGCATAACCAACATAATTTCTACTTTGAAGGCAACATTATGGAGGAAGATGCAAAGTAAAAATACCTTGAAATTGACTTCAACAAAAAATTAAAATGGGATGGTTGTAGAAAGAAAATAACTTTGGGGGGTTGGAAAGCATTTTATGCTCTTCAAAACAGGCGTAGAGAGGAGGAGCTATGGAACTGGAAAACTACTCTAATATTTTTTGGGCTTCCAATGATTTTGGGGATTCTCTATGGTTGTGAAGTGTGGTCCAACATCACAACCGAGTTGCAGTGGAAAAAAATTGAGAAAATTTAGAAGTGTTTGATTACAAAAAAATAAAATTATAAGTGCAGTTCCTTATGCTATCTTGTTAATTGAAATAGGGGCTACTCCTATTGAAGTAATTGCTATGGTGTGAGTCATAAGGTATTAGAAAAAATTTGAGAAACTGGAAGAGGGTATATGGCCTAAGGTTGTGTTTAATGCTAGATTGGGAAAAAGAAAGAATAATTGGATGTGGAAAAATAACAAATAGTTTATTAAATGGGGAATTTTCTTGAGCATGTGTCCTACAAACAGTAAAGAGATAAAAAAATTGGTTTTGGATACGTTCCACAAATGTACTTGGGAAAAAGAGATAGGGAGAAAGAAGAAGTACTACATTGAAGAGTGTAACTCCACTCATAATCATCAGCAAAAAGCATACATAGGGGCCAATATTTCTTGGAGATCTAAAATTCTTATTTCTCAATTAAGGACTAATTCTCATCAACTCTGTTGTGAAACAGGGTGCTGTAAGAGGCCAAAAGAAATATGGGAGGAAAGATTGTATTTTTTCTCTTCCAGAAAAGTGGAAGCAAAAAAACATTCCATTTTAGAATGTGAGGCCTTGAAAGACAACATGGAAATTATGCAGGTATTCTCGCAACTAGCTCTTGCAATAGTCTATTCAGAGAAGAGTTTGTTGAGAATTTGGGAGCACTTATTGTGAAACTCCACGGGGAAAGGGCCGAATACGAGTGAGATGGAGAAGAAATCTATCCCATGGGCTATTTTTAGCCTCGTGGACGTTAAAAATACTTTCTTTCTATATAAAAAAAACTTTTTTTTATGTGTTAAATGGTTTGATTATGTTTTGAGAAGGAAACAATATTTCTAACCATCCTTTCCTTCTGTCTCATATTCTTAACATGTTTGCGCCACACCAATCCGTAAACATGGATAGATTTTAGGTCTCTCCTCCTCACTATCATTAAGTTTCAAACCTAGGTCACCATATAGAGCATGACCCTTTGAAACCAATCAAGCTGGCGATATTTGACATAATTGATGACAACTAAGTTATTAATTTATATTTTAGATACTAATAATTGTCGTGAGTGTTGTGGTTGATAATGATGTTCTTAATACTTGTCGTGATTATTGTGGTTGATAATGATGTGCTTATTTTAGCAATTGAAATTTTTGGAAATTGGCATTAATGCTTAGCAATGTATGCTAGCAATGTTCAAAATTGAACACGTCAGAGCCTTTCAAGAGACCTATAGCATGTCAGAGAAGTGTGAAGTTAAAAAATCACATAAAAAAAATTATATTTTCATTTTTACAAGTTTAAAATAAAAATTAAATAATATTACAAAATTCCCTGTGAAGGGCTATTGAGCTGCCAGACATTTCTGAAAATTCCCAGATCTTTCACGATCCTCGGGTCCTGGTTGTAAGTTTCCTTATTCTCTTAAATATTGATGCGAATAGACTTTAAAGTACGTAGTCTCCCACTCCGCATTACTAATTCATTACTAACTCCGCATTTACATTTGGCTATGTTTGTAAACAACAACGTACAAAGAGATTCCTGAGATCACATAGTGACACAAGGAGATCCAATGACTTTTGACTACCATGACTCATACTCTGAAGAAGAAAAAGATGAACCATATTTAGCTTCCTCAACTTGAGCGGAAAGAATCATGTAGCCACAACCGTCAAGACATGTCGAAGAAGAAGCGTTGTGAGCTGGAGTGTGGACGTTAATCCATCAAGTTATTCAGGACACAATATGGGGATTTCTGAGAGAATTTAAATTTTTTTCTGTAAAATATCTCTTTATTATATATATAGAGAGAGAGAGATTAGCTCTATTCAAATTGAGGAGATAAAAGAAGCTAGTTGGAGCAGGGAATAAAGGGTAATGTATTGTTGGCTTGAGTGGAACTACGTTGCACTACGTGATTTCTCCTTTTTCTTTTGCATGTTAATTATTTTGTACTGCTGATATTTCTGTGTTATTTATTTTAATGTGATTTTGGGTATTGGGTTTTTTTTGGCTTGGATTTTATACAATTTTTTAACCAATTTTGATTTGGTTTCTATTTGAGATCAAGATTTAAACCCTATAGCCATGATTGAGGCACATTGGAGAGGATGTTCAATAGGTAAAGAGGTATCCACAATAGATTTTGAATTTATCATAATATCCAATTACGAGGGTTTATTTCATTTCATCAGTGTAACATTTTTATGTGTTTACAAGTACCAAAATAATGTGGAGGAGCGTTGGTGAAAAAATGTCAACTTTGAAGAATTCTCATTCCAAGTATTCATTGCATATTCCACACTTTGTTCTTATTTAAAAACTTTGAAGAAATTTGTATTTTATTTATTAAAAAAATAAATAATAGTTATTCGGGAAGCTTACCAACCACATTGATTTTTCCTATTTTTCCATCAACAGATTCTCCAATTGCTGACTTTGTTATTGCAAAAACAAATCTTGGATTGTCTTCCCCATTCTCAATCAGATTTTATATTTCTTTTTTCCATGCTCCCATTGTCTTTTTCTCACACTATCATAGGTATTTAAAACTACAGAGCATCATGAAGGCACTAGAGAGCATGGAGGCACTAAAGATCTTTACTTTGGAAAATTGATCAAGAATGTTATTTTTCTAGGCAACTTGTGGGGGAAACAAGCGTTGCAAACTGAAAGACTTAAAGAAAAAATATGGATGAAATTATTTTCTCTAAACACCTCCCAAAACTATAAAAAAAAAACATAAAAATAGGATTCGTGCAAGCTGAAAACAAATAACTTTGTGCATCTACATATTCACGTTTCACTTTGGCAAAAGCACTAGTGTGAATTTAGTCAAATTTATTTTTGACAATTTTATATATAAATATATAACTAACTTGGTGCATCTACTTATCCACATTTCACTTTGGCGAAAAGCACTAGTCTTAATTTAGTCAAATTTATTTTCGACAATTTTATATATAAATATATAACTAAAGGACAAAAATATTAATAGTATGCATTGGGTGGAAATTTAATATTTTCACATGATAAATATGTAAGCTTGTTCTTATAAGCATCAACCTCAAATTTTGGCCAACTTTTTTCATAATAAAAAATTTGGAATCTTCTTAAACTCTAATAGATTCTCATTTTCAAGATACTTTTGTTGTAAGAGATACCAATGTATTCTTCTTCTTTGTTTTTCTATGTTTCCCTAGTTTCATTTCAATTATGTTTGGGATATTCTTTTTATACTAAAAGGATATCAACCATGGAGGATACTTATTACTTGTTTACAATTCTTTCAAATTTGTTTTGAATATTTTTAAAATTAACAGAAAAATTATATTGAACTCTACATTACAAATCATTTAAGGCCACATTTGGCTCATGTTTATCTTATCTTTTAATATTTTTAAAATTAACAATAAAAATATATTTAACTCTACATTGGAAATCATTTGAGGCCATAGTTTCATTTTAGTAAAAAAACCTATAGCAATGGTTGATATACATCCCACATTATTTGCAGTGGATGGATGAACTTATGCTTAACAATGTGGGAGTTTAATTTCATCTTCAGTTAAACATTTATTTATTTCAATTCAATGAACCCACATGTTTATGTGTGTGTAGGTGTAGAAGGCTTGTAGAGGAGTACTAGTGAAGATGTTGGACTCTATAGTTGAAAAGTATTGTAAAATTAATTATGTAGAACTTTCATTCAAGGTATTTCTTAGTGATTCCACACTTAAATCTACTTTAAGATCCCCTAATATGGTCTATTTTATAAATTAAAAATATAATAGTTGTTGAGAGTCTAATGAAAATACTTTAATTAAAAATAAAATAGTTGTTATGAGTCTAATGACACTACTTTAATAGCTTTAATTTTCTAAATGGTTTCTCTGTTCACAAACATTTTTAGCTTGAACCAAATCCTAAATTTCCTTCCTCCACTTTGAATCAAATTCTAAATAGCTTAAATACCCTTTCCTTAAGCTCTAATTGTGTTCTCCATATCCTGCTAACTAAGTTTTGGAACTGTTTATTTCTTCATATTAACAAAATCATACAATCCACAATAAACAACTCTAAAAGCAAAAAAATTATATCAACAAGTTTTAGAAACTTAAATTATTAAATAAAAATAAATTTCATTAAAAATAAAATGTAAAAATAATATAATTTTTTAAATTGAAATGTATAACTTCTTTAATCTTTTCATTATAGAAAGGCTTCATAAATTAAGACAAGTCCTTCAAATTTGCTAAGTTATTTGGAAATTATTTACATGCTAAATTGAAAAATTTGTACCCATCCATTATAATAGAGAGGGTATAATTTTCCGTTTATCACGTATCTAATTTCCATCCATTTCAATTAACTGGAAATAACCTTATGGGTAGTCCAAAGGTGGTCATAACCACGAATAAAATGTACAATATATTTACGAGAACGATTTCTATATGTAGGTTATTGTAGAAGTATAAGAATGTTGCAGCAATATATATTTACGAGAACGATTTCTATAGGTCGGTTATTGTAAATGTATAAGAATGTTGCAGCAATTCCTCATATATATAAACTATTTTTATTTAATATATAAGCAAAACTTTGTTTAATGTGTTAAATGGTTTGATTGTAATTGTGGGCAGTGGGTTTATTGGTTATGATGAATATTGCTCTATTGGTAAATTATAATTGTCCATGAATTACATACGAATGTTAGTCACACATTGATTGATTATGTATGTGTGTACATTATGAAAGCAACGAGTTGGTGATATCAAAATTGTGTACATTACATTGTGGTACCAAAATAAAAGGTTGATAGTTTCAAACTATTTATATGACATTGTGTTGTCAAAGCAAGAAATTGGTGTGAAGTTATTGATTTATTTTACAGCTCAATATGATGTGTAACTATATTTATCTTTCATCAAAATTGAAATTTTAATAATATCAATTAAACAAAATAAAAGCTAAAAATAACAAAATTAAAAAAATTAAATAACTATATAAAATATTTAAATAATACTCATCATTTAAAAAAAAATCTGCACATCAAAAAATTGAATCTCTCCACTCAGGTTCGATCCCTATTTAATATAGATCTATACTGATATATATAGCATGCATAGGCTACCCTATAAAAGAAAATCTTAAGATCTGCGACCCTCTAGAAGAAAATCTTAAAGTCTCCACCAATTTCGCAGAAGGTCTCCAATAGTTTCCATCCGGCTGACAGTAAACTTCATTTCAAGCTTGGATATCTCCACTCAGGTTCGATCCCTATTTAATATAGATCTATACTGATATATATAGCATGCATAGGCTACCCTCTAAAAGCAAATCTTAAGGTCTGCGACCCTCTAAAAGCAAATCTTAAAGTCTCCACCAATTTCGCAGAAGGTCTCCAATGGTTTCCATCCGGCTGACTGTAAACTTCATTTCAAGCTTTCTTTTTTTTCATGATTCATGTTCTTATCTGTTATGCAAATATGGAGATATCTTTAACGTATTATTAGTGGACATATCTTTTAGTACGACAATGTTGTGGAAAGCTGACTTTCATGAGTAAATTTATGTATTATTAATTAAGAAATCTTTTAGTACTATAATGTTATTAAAATATCATTAAGTTTATGTAATAATGAAGATATTTTTGGATATAATATTGTTAGTGACATGCGAAATATAACTTTAAATTCGTAACAAACATTAATATCATATTATAAGTGAAATATTAACCCACTGTTTTTTCATCTAATTTATTATTGCAAATATTAAAATAATCCATAAATTAATTATTAAGTTACTGCTTTTTAATAAAATAATTTATAAATCAATTATTGGCTTACTGCTTTTCCCACTTACTGTTTTTCTATCTGATTTATTATTTATTACTAAATAAAAATAAATAAAAAATCATATCCTAAAATCCATGATCGATTGATTTACTGAATAGTGCTCAGTATTTGTCCACGACTACCTTTTATTTCGCGGGTGGACTCCAAGACTACATTACACCGCCAAAGACGACAACATTCATTAGCGAGTTGGACAAACGCAGAAATAATGTATTAAAGTTGGTAGGTGCAATGTCGAACCACCAATATTCTTCACCCGGTAGAATTTAATTAAAAACACATACGAAATGGTTCAGTGGCTTAAGGAAATTTTATTTTATGTTAGGTTGTACTGTTAGTCTGTTCCAGTTTGCACACAATAACATATATAAATTAATTTATTTTATTTTAGAGTTTTCTTTAATGCTATTTTTTGAAATTTCCAATTCTTATAGATTGTCATTGGTTTGGTTTTATTTTACTTTAAGATGTAATGCTAGTTGGTTCCAAGCTTGCACCAAATAGCATATGCAGAGTCTTTACAGATTTCGTTCCCCCTGTTGGTTTTCATTGTCGTTTTGTTATAGACCGCTGCCCACCACTAGATTGAAGTTTTATTTTTATACGGGGAAATTCCATTAATTTATCTACTGCGTGCCATCTTCGTTATCATGATTTTTATTTTTATTTGTATTCATGTCCAAATGACGGACCGTTCACATCAACCCTTTGCCACACAAGTGTTGACCCGCAGTTGCTCTAGAAAGTGCAAAGAGAGGCCCATAGGAGTGTTATCTTGAAATATTAACTTGAAGTAATTGTAGTTAGATTTGAAATAATAAAGGTGCAAAGAGATGCCTATAGGATTTTTAAATTGAAGAAGTTAGACTTTAGTTTCCATAATCAATCTTATAAGCTATTTTGTAGTGTAATTTTTTAATTTCTTTAAAATTATAAGTTTAAAATTTCTTATTTTGGAATTTATATCTAATGCCAAGAGGTCTAGAGTTAAATCTATTATATAGTAACTTATGTTTTGACTTGTTGTTAATGAGTTTGAATGAGTTAATTTTCTTAATAATGGACTAAACAAATTGATTGAAGAGTAAAACATCTTTATCCAACTACTTATGGACCAATGTTAATGTTATCCATCCCAAAGTGTAGGGCACTTAAGAATCAAGAATTAGTGCAATGGAGTGGAAATCTAGGTCAAGATTACCTATAGAAAGAACATAGAAGGAGCCTTGGTTTCAATTGAGCCAATATAATGACACTCAAAGCTACAAAAGTGGGTTTAATGTGGCCTTTGATCTTGTGACAAATACATGAAATTTATTAGAGTGGATTTGAATGTTTTTATTCATTTTCTCTAGATATTGAGTGAGATGTGTTTTGTGGGGTGCTTCTATAAGTAAATCCACATAATGAAATTATGATGGTTTCCAATTCACTAAATTGAGTAATTATTTCCTTCATTTTCTTTGGATTTTGGAGTGTGATGTATGTATGTGATGATCTTTTAGTAAAAAAATTTTAGGAAGAATTAATTATTATTGTCAAAGTAATATTTCCTTAATGTATGCTGTGATCTATTGAAGATTATTTCAAAAATGAAGGAACCTTCCAATACAAGGAAATCTCATGAACAAGATTCCCTTCAGTTGTGGTGTTTAATTTCCTCCCTTAAATAAGCTATATTCCACCTGAATACCATGAGCTCTCATCAACCTTGAGCTCAAAACATGACTAACTTGATCAAGTAAAGTTTATTTTTGTTTAAATTTATTTTTGTTTTAACGTCGAGTTATTTTTAATTTTCTTTACTCTATTTTTTACCAAATAAAAATGTTTAAGACAGAGCTATTTTTACTTTCAATGATAAATATAATTATTAATCAAGTATTAAATTTTTTATTTTTATTTTTATTTGACAAAGTAAAATATTTACATAAAATAATAAGAAAACATCTCTTCTTATATCCTCTTTAAACAAAACTTCTATAAACCTTTCATATACAAAGTATTATTGAATAATATAAAATTTCTCATATATATGTAATAAAAATTTAGATATTTTTACATTTTTTAAATGAAAAAATTAATTAAAAATTTAGATATTTTTACATATTTTAAATGAAAATTTTAATTAAAAAGATTTTTTTTTAACATTCTTAAAAATAATTAGAATTTTTTGAATGATTATATCCTCTTTAAACAAAACCTCTATACATTTTCATATACAAAGTATTATTGAATAATAGAAATTTTTAATATAATCTTTTAAGAATTTTTTCAATTATTATATCCTCTTTAAACAAAACCTATATACTTTTCATATAGAAAGTATGATTGAATAATACAAAATTTCTCATAAATATCTAATAAATGTATGGTAAGTGTGTTATTTCAGTTTTAATTTATTGTGGGGATAGTGATGTTGTATATGTGGTGCTCTCTTTACAATTTACCTTTTGATTTATCATTAACTGGAAATGATGAGTGTGTGGAAATGATGAGTGGCTTATTTCAGTTTTTCTTTATACCACCAACATTAAATGTAAGTTATGTGTGTTATTTCAGTTTTGCTT
Source organism: Pinus albicaulis (assembly GCA_034641835.2). NCBI lineage: Eukaryota > Viridiplantae > Streptophyta > Pinopsida > Pinales > Pinaceae > Pinus > Pinus albicaulis. The sequence continues at coordinate 408,463,701 of CM076576.1, forward strand.
TATTCCACTGCAATGCAATGTACAGAAAAAGAAAAATAGCTCAAATGTAAAGCAGCTCCTAAAAAATAAAAATCTGACAATGCTTGCAAGAAAATCCGATAGCGCCATTATATCATCAATGCATAATACTATTTAACAGTGCATGATTTGAACTCGCTCATGTGTTTAATTTCTTTACCAGAAAAAAAAAATAAAAATAAATAAAAATAAATATATATATATATATATATATGGAAGACTGAACCAGATCAGAGACCTAAAATGGGGAAAATTTGAGCATAGATATTACACACATCTGAGCAAGAATAAAAACATTAAATAAACAAAAACTATTGTTCTGGTTTATGAGAGCATTGTTCAGAGTGATGAATTGATTTTATTTGCCAAGGGAATCAATAAAAGGCCGCACGACAACGCTAAGCCCCAAAATATTCGATGTGTGTTCAACAATATGGTGGAGACTGCTGGGACGTTGTCTACTCAGGAAATTTTCAGATGCAAGCAACTGGAGAAACGCCTCCGTCTTGCGCTTGTTGGTGCCAAAGTCACTCTCACAACAATTCGTAAGAGCAAGCGTTTCCAACTTCCTTTGATAGCCTATGACTATCTTGATGATATATTTCCCATATTACAAAAAGATTCGAGAAAGCTGCAGCTATGCATCTACACCATGGTATTCAATGGAGCGAAATTTCTCAAGGAATGGATTGTTTATCACTCACACTTGGGAGTGGAAAAATTCATCATCTACGACAACAACAATGACGACAATTTGGAGGAAATAGTAGAATCTATGGCAGCCAGCGGCTATAATGGCTGGCGCCATCCATGGCCTTCGAATAAGACAGAGGAAGCCGAATTTCTGCACTGTGCTTTGTAGGCCAGAGATGGCTGCAATTGGGTTATGCTCACAGACATTGATGAATTTTTTTTCTCTCCTCGATGGTTAAAACAATGGCCCAATTCTACTTCTAATGCTCTTGGACTCTTGCTTATGAATAAAACAACCCAAATGATCAGTTCCAACTCTTCAGCATCTGGTGGTCCAATAATAGGGAAAGTGTCTATAAATTGCAGGAACTTTAGCCCTTTCTATCTAAAAATCCATCCTCCCCAAGGGGTGACTCAAGGATATACGTGCAGGGAAAAATTTGAGCAGCTTCACAAGTCCATAGTCCTCCTTGACGCGCTCTCTCCTTCGTTACTGAATGTAATACATCACTTTGAGTTGAAGCCTGGTTAGGAGACTATTCGCCTATTATCCACAGAGGTCGTGATAAATCATTATAAATATCAGGCATGGAGTGAATTTAAGGCTAAATTCATGAGAATATTCTTGGATTATGTGGCGGACTGGAAAGAATCAAAGAATCGAACAGGGCTCCGGGTCTGGGTAATGAGGCGATCGAGCCTGCTGGATGGGAGAGCAAGTTCTGTCAAGTCAATGATACTATGTTCAGATAATTCACTAACAAAGTCTTCTCTGTAATTACTACAGGGCCCATTTCCGTCATGCAGTGGCAACTTTAGTTAACAATATATTAACCAGGCTTGGCTGATGATGGAAGCGAGTGAATGGGTAATTCGTGATGAAGACAACTCTGGATTGAACAAAATCCCTTGAGAATAAAACAAGATTAACAAATATTAAATAAACAAGAACCAGGAATATTACATACGCCAAAGACGTAGAGGGAGCCATGGTAATGGCAGGAAGAGTGACCCCAGCGCTCCGGGGGACTGAATCCCTTGACTCTGGGTAAGCCCATGCCCAATCCAACGATGGTTTCTTCGTAGCTTCTGTCATCCTTATTAAAAGGCAGAAGCTGCCTGCATAACAACTTATCCATTGTCAAAACAAAAAGGAAAGAAAAGGGAATATACTCTCCTAATCTTTTTATTGCCAATTTGAGTTCGCCCCCATTTAGGTAAGAGCTAGTTTTTCCAGTTTTAGTGTAGGAAACTGTCGCAGGAAATTTCGCTGGAGAAAATAACAACTTATTATAAAATAACAGTTGCCTAAAAATGTGTGTACATGTGTCATGTGTCATTTGGAGAGAAGAAAAATAAACGAAATGGCAAGTGTATTGATTCAAAAAAACCCTATCAACCTAATTATTAAAAGCATATAATTTAATTTATTTAATTTTATTAATTTAATAATATATAATTATTATACATATGAGGGGAAATTCCTAAAAATTTAGAGAAATATGTGAACTTGCTACTTTTTTGCACACGTATTACTAGTGACATGTGTCATTATCAAAATGAATTGGTTGACGAAAAAACAACTGTATTAATTCAAAAGAGAAGGCCTATCGGCCTAAAAATAAACAAATCTGCTTTTTCTTTTATCAAAATTAAAATTCTCCTCAAACATTATAATTTGATTTTACGGGGCAAATACAATCAAAGCCTCCACAAAACATGAACATTGATTCCTTTAATCCTTTTTTTTTAATTATACTTTTAATCAAAAATATTACAAAAGCACCAAATCAATTTATATTTTTAAAATTTAAAAATATTAAAAAGATACTTGTCTCAAAAATTTAATAATTTTATTGAAGACTAAATAACATTAAAAAAATAACAAAAATAATAATGGTATTATTTGGCCAATAGAACCCTTGAGAAGACTTTGCTCTCTTTTTGTTGTAACAATTCTTTTCCTTTTAACGGTTTTGAATGGAATTAATGAATAAATTCAACTCTTATTTACTTATTTTCTATTTAATTGTAAAAGAATGACCATTTTAAAATTTGTGTGTATAAATGTTGTTTACTCTATTTTTAAAATGATTAATTTGATGGGTTAGTTAGAAACTTAATGGTTTCTATATATAAGATTGGACTTCAAAATAGCCATCACACTTTGTCACAACGACAATGCTAAGACATCAAGACTACTATCGAGATTCCAAGATAAGTAAAACTCGTCCATAGTGGGTCTTTGTATTTGTGTCAATACTCTTGATTTTCACTCATGTTATCCAATTTAGTACACACTTAAACCTAAATACTGAACATTGAAGCTTTAAGCTCAAAACCCAGAGTAATTAAACTTAAGGGTCCTTTAGTTGGTCTAATAGAAATAATAGAATTGGATTCTCTTGTTTGTATGGGTATTATAGTGGTTTTATCTTTGATTTTGAGAGTTTTTATGTAGTTTCTTTAGTGTTAGTACACTAGTGATAGATCTAGGCTTTTATAAAATGGATCTATTGATTAGTTTGATCATAAGATAGATCTATTTTATGTTGGATATGAAATCTCAAATGTGTGGTTACTAAGGCTATCACATGTTTGATATATTCATATTAAATTGGGTTTGGGTATTTCAAGTGTTTCGTTGTTTGGGTTACTTGTGAGAAAATTATTAATTTCTTCAAAAATGCATAACTTGTCTATTATTATCCCTTGAAATGTTAGAATATTTCCGAATTCCTATTTAAAAGTACGTCCAAAACTATTTTATTACTTGTAAGGTAGTCCTTCATTCCAACTCATCACGTTGAAAGTTGAGATAAATTGTTCATCTTCAAAATACATTATATTTAATGGATTGGACCAAGCTATTTGAGAATTGTAGAATTTCCTTGAAATTTTGCATCTGCTTAATCAATAAGTCTGAAAAATAGTTTCTATTCATAAAGACACAAAATTTCCCTACTTATTTGCAATGGAATAGAATAGAAATAAAACACAGTCACACAATAGCAATAAGCAATATTTTTCTAGGAAACCCAACTGCAAAAAGCCTCTCCTTATTGTAGATTTTAGTGATAGAGTTATGAGTAATTAGATAAAATACAAGTCAATTGTTTCAATTGAAAACTCACATTTCCCACACCTACAGAGCTAGAAACACCCTACCTGCAACCTTAAAGGCTTTTCTCCTACTTGCTTGCAGCATGTTTCTTCTTATTTCCTAGCGTTGGAATATGCTCTTATGATTTCGGAAAAACCTCCTAAATTGTAGCACACATATGGATGCAATAAGTCTCTCTATGCTCTCCATACTAGCTACTCCAAAAGTACACTCTCGCTGCAAGGCTCTCACCCACACAATCTATGCTCTCTATTGTCTTGTCTCACCAACTCGTGCTCACAAAACAATGAACATTTTTTTGCCTTCATCCTCCTTATAAAATTTTCGACACATCAATTGTGAAAGTTTATTTTGGAACTCTGGCATGGGATCAACTAGTTAACTGAGTCTAACTTACACATGCAACTCATCCTAGCCACAAATAACCTTTGATACTAGTCACTAGTCCTTTTCCAAATCTAACTCATGATAGGAGACAAACAACTAAGCCTCTAACTATTTGAATGAGTTAAATCACTTCATGAACTCACCTTAACTTTTAGGAACTCATTTAAATTATAGTAATTTGTTCTAACTTATAGGATCTTGTGCATGGTAAGGGCATGACTTCTTGTGGCCTCTTTTTCTAAGGAGCAAGTCAAATAATACCTTCACTCACTACTTTTAAACACTCCCTCTTAGTAAAGAAGGTGCCTCTGGAAGAATCTCAACCACCTAGATATGTCTCCAACACTACCATGTTCTCCATCGTTGTTGTTCCCTCTAAACTAGAATATTTCCCTACTTTCTTCTGCAGAACCTGATCTCAAGACCTATTCTTTCCCACCATGCTCTACAAGTTCATCACTTCAACTATGAGTTTCATGTACCCTGTGTACCTATGTGGTTGTTTCTTCGAGCTAAAGGTGATATTGGAAGATCTAACTCTCTCCTTATCTCCCTTAAACAAATCGTCTACCCACTTGGCTCAAACTCTCCCTATACTGGGAGTCACCGACTGAGTGGCCACCTCCACTCGCCCTGGGCTATGGTCCTCATCATCTTACTAGTCAGTCCAAATACCAACTAACTTAGACTCAAACAAGATACTAGTTGAGGCTCCATATTGAGAACTCTATCGTGCTCTCACTCAACCACCACTTCTTTGCTTTGTGATCTCCCTTCCTTGCTACTCAAGGTTACACCTATCTCTACCTGCAACTTGAAGAGATTATTCACATTGACACCTATCTACTTCTTACATTTAAAAACTAAGTGTTTGAGGTAATACTTACCTCTACTAAAGATGATAGCATAACCCTTGTCCTTAAGGGTAGCTACCAAAACAAGATTATGCCTCAATCCTGGAACATAAATAAAATCTCTAAGATGAAGAGGATTACATGACTTCCTCTAAAAATAATAGTGCCAAATACTCTAACTACATATTGATCATCACCTCCTAGCTCTATCTGAAATTGCATGTCCTTCTCCTTAAGGTGGTTGAAATTCTTCTTGTTCCCATTCATGTGGAAGGATGCTCTAGAATCAATATACCATATATTTTTATCTATTGAGCCTGTCGTGCAAGCAATCAATGATAAATATTTCTTGAACTGTGAATAAAATACATCTACCTTTGTTGATGTAGCTACATGATCCTTAGTGGACTCCTTCTTCCACTTAGGACACTCAGTGGCATAGTTTCTAAATTACTACAATGGAAACACTTCTTATTTTCCTTCTGGCTATACTCGACTACTCATTGGCCCTATTTTCCCTTGGGCTTGAATTTTTTTATCAGGGAAAAGTTTTCATTGTCCTTTGTCTTCATCGATCTATCATCTTTGGTTTCTCTCTAGATCTCCTCCTGCACGTAGTCATTCCATAACCTTTCCCATCTGGGAAAATTTTCTGTACCACTGATAACATCCTGGAACCCATACCTAGACTTATGAGGTCCTAGTAACGAAAAAATAACGAGGTCATGCTCTGGTAAAATCACGCCTACACCATGTATCTCATCTTGTACCTAAGTGAAATTTGAAAAATACATGATGATGGGTTCATCCTTGATCATCTAGATACTCTTCAACTTCTCCTTAAGAGAAAGTTTCCTAGTATCACTGGTACTCTTATATAGTTCTAAAATAGTTTTAAACATCTCAAAAATTGTCTTCTTCTCATGGATATGAGGAAATATATGATCTTTGACCCCTTATAGAATAATCCTCCTTTCCTTGATATCATCCATAGTATGTTGGGTCAACTGTTGGGGATCCTGTGGTGGTGGTATAGCTTACTTCACAAATTCTCTCACCCTATTATCCTCCAAAACTATCACAATCTTCCCTTTCCATCGAACGGAGTTCGATGCTTCCTTTAAACAGTCATCCAATATCAATTCTTAGTACGCCATTCTTATTCCCCATAAAGCTCTCTAACACCTTCCCACTAACAACGTTGTTTTTGGCCTTTATTCTGTTCCTTGCTCCGATACCATGTAGAATTTCCTTGAAAATTTGCAATTTCTTAATGAATAATTTTGAAAACTAGTTTCTATTCATAAAGGCACAAGATTTCCCTACTTATTTACAACGAAATACAAAAGAAAAAAAACACAGCCATGCCATAGAAATACATAATATTTTTCTAGGGAACCCAACTGGGAAAATCCTATTCTTGTTGTATATTTTATTGATAGATTTTTGAGTAATTAGATCAAATACAAGACAATTTTTTTAATTGAAAAAGCATGGTTCTCATAGCCACACTAGCTAGAAACACTCTTCATGCAACCTTTACCTATGTTTATACTTTCTTGAAACCTATTTCTTCCTCTATGGTAGCGCTAGAATAAGATCCTATGATTTAGGAAAAACCTCCTAAATCCTAGCACACATATGGTTGTAATATGTCTCTCTATGCTCTTTGTATGGGTGCTCCAAAAGTATGCTCTCACTGCAAGGCTCTCAAACACACAACCCCATTCCCTCTCTTGTCTTGTCTCACCAACTTGTGCTCAGAAAACAATGAATAATTTTGTGCCTTCATCCTCCTTATAATCTTTTCGACCCATCTAAATTTGGCATGTTTATTTTTGGAACTTTAACATGTTATTGACTAGTTTAATTAGTCTAATTGACTCATGAAACTTGTCCTAGCCACAAATTAACCTTTGATATTGGTCACTTGTATTTTTCCAAAGCTAACTCACACTATGAGACAAATAGTTGAGCCTCCAACTATTTGGAGGAGTTAAACTACTTCATGATCTCACCTTAACTTTCAGGAACTCATCCTAAACTATAGGAACATGTCTTAACTTATAGGAAATTTTCCTAGCTTATAGGAACTTGTGCATTCTAAGGATAGGATTGCTTGTGGTCTCTTTGACTAAGCATAAGTCAAAGAAGACCTTCACTCACTACATGTCAGCAGGAAATTTTTAAGAATAGTTCAACATGATTTCTAAAATATTTAAAATTACATGTACAATGATTGTAGATAATTACACCAAATCAATGGTTAATTTTATAGTAGGAATCAAGTTAAATTTGATGGGTATTTACAAGTATTATCCTTTTTTAATCGTCAAATAATCACCTTTTTAAAATACACACGTAAATTTTTCATACCATCAAATTGATGGGTGACATAAAAATTTACAGGTATCCATATTATTTATATTAGAGTCTGAACACTATTGGGGTGTTCTATTCTTATCTTGGAGCCCCAACTGGCAAGATCACTATCCTCTTCTATTTTGTGTGATTTTATTTGGAATTCCTAATAAAATTAGATAAAATAAAAAAATGTAGTGATCCCTCTAGTTGGGACTCTAAGATAAGCATATAATTCCCCAATGGTGCTCAAAATTCAAGGTAAGCATATAATCACCCATAGTGGGTCATTAGACTTATTAGAAAAATCTCATCTTAGTCTTCACTCACACCATGCAATCCTATATTGTACACACTTAAGCCTAAATCTTGAAGGTTGAGACTCACATGACGTGTCCACATCCATGGGCCATAAGTATTCTATATAAAACATTAACTGAATTTTATTGCTTGTTTGGGTGAAATAGTTGTTTTCCATTTGATTTTGATAGTATTATGCAGTTTCTCTAGTGTTGATCCATTGGTGATAGATATTAGCTTTATAAAATAGTTATATTTATTATTTTAATTAGAAATAAAAACTATTTTTGATTGGATATGGAGATATCAAATGTGTGTTTACAAAGGCTATGATGAATTTCATACATTCATACTTTAATCTAAACATAAGTGGGTTTGGGCCTTTTAATTTTTATCCTATTTGCGGGAGAGCTCTATTATTGTCACTTATTAGAAGATTATGAGTTTCTTCAAAATGCATGTCATGTATATTATTATTGTTGACATGTTAGAATTTTCTCAAATTCCTATTTAAAAGTGGTTTCAAATAATTTTTTATAAGGTCCTCCTTCAATCTAACTCATTGCATGAAATTTGAAATTTATTGTTCCTTTCAGCTTTTTTGTGGTAGGGATGGGTTTCAAGGAATTGATCATAGTTGAGGGAGGAAAATAAGGGCCTTGCACTATACATGGATCTCAAGGGCTCATTAACCATCAATATGATCTAAAACTACAACATAAGCCTTTTAGAGGGTATCTTTGGCCTCCAAGTGTAATATGGGTACCACTATGAGGTCTTATGTGTCAGGGATGGTTCTTGAGGCATTGACCATGGTTAAGGGAGGTTAATAATGAAATTTCAACATAGATGAAATCTTTTGAGATGAATGGCCATAAAAAATGCTATCATCAACATAGTTATATATAAGTGACACTTGTCTTCCAAATGACAAATGGGTGTAATTAGGAAATTAATTATTTGGGCACAAATCCTAGGAGTTAAACACTAAATGAACATTCTTGTGCTAATAGACAATGGTCAAGGCCTTAACCTATGACATATGTCCTCTAAAAGGGATATTTTCTATATAAGTGAGATATATGTGCCATTGGGAGTTTTTTTGTAATAGGGATATTCCTTAGGACATGAACCATGTTTAGGTTGGGAAGATAAAGTTAATATATAAAATTATTAAAGGAAATACAAGTTATATATCTAATCTTAAAAACAAAATCATGAGACTCATTTTCTGTAGGCTCTCATCTTACCTTGATCAATAATATACAAGTTAGAAATTTTCATTGGGTTTAATAGAGCTCTTTATTTGAAGAAAAATCATTACCATCATTTTATTTGAAATTAATAAAAATTTTACACATGAAATTAATAAAATATTTACCATGATCTTGACCAAGCTTATACAAGATTGATGAATTTTTGAGAGATATACATTCAACTATTTACTATGTATTATGTTCACGTTAAGCATCTAAAGAAATGATGGGGATGCCATGGAATATAGAGGGTTCACCTCATTTCCATAGGTTCATTACATGTTTATTGTTTTCTCCTCATTATTTTCATTCAGCCAAACATTTGCATTTAATTGTATGCATTTCCAATCCAATAGAATTTACCACCACAACTCATGACGAATTTTTTTCATGATGGGTAGAATCAAGAAAAAAGATAGATATACGATATAAATACACTCATTGCGAGATTTGAACATTTTAATTATGGATGCTAAATGTGATGTCAATTCATGTATTGTCAAGCTTCAAACAATGCTCATAATAAATTCAAGTGGAGATTCAAAAAGAAAAAATGTTCAATATTCACAAGGGATATTTCATTCGTCTGAAACTTAAAATGATATATGTGTGTGTGTGTGTTAATTGTGAAAGGGTACTCTTTATATCCTATAGATAAGTAATCAATGATGAAGTTTTAATGTTTCTCATTATTCACATTCATTCTCATATGATATGGAAGGTTTGAGAATTCATGAGTTGAGAATTGAAATATCTATGTATTATTAAATAAATTATTATTTTTAAAAGAAAATTATGAAATTTATTATTGGTTTTTGTGATGAGGCGTTCTACAATCTAGTATGGGGGAAGATGATATTGTCCAGTAAAATTACATTTAAAAATATTAAATTAATATTTACATTATCGAATTAAAAAATAATAATAACAAAAATGGCCACAAATAAAATACTTCAATTTGCACCTTAATTTTACATCACTTTTATATAATGAGATAAAATAATTGATAGTAAAAAGTTTCTAATTTATTCTATAATCGCTATTTACTTTTAAGTATGAGGGATATGTGTTACCTTCTCTATGCAATATGGAGTTGACATATAAGTATGAGGGATATGTGTTACCTTCTCTACTGAATATGGAGTTGACATATGACATCTAAAATAATATTGATATCACAACCAACATGAAGTATTAATATGTTTTTACATGTCTCATGTTTATTGCATCGAGAGGTGCTCTCCCTCCCAATATGGAAGATATGTTGGAATTTATTCTCCAATACTTTCATGTCTTGTTATGTAAACAAAAATAAATTAAAAGAAAAACATAAGTAAAAATAAAAATAATGTATTAACCCATGGTATCCACTAATGGTATTTACGTGGAATATAGTCTATCTAAAGGTGAAAAATCTCTTTAAAAGGTAAAATAACATCCTAGATCAATATTAAATCCATATTTATCAAGCACTAAGAGAGATAAAATCTCTTTTTACTCTAAAATAGGATTTCACCTCAAGAGATTTGATCTCTCTTAGCTCTTCGTAGATCTAGAGTTACTATAGATTTAGGTTGGTACACTTCCATTGGAGTTAAAGAATAAATGAATATTTTACAATATAATAGAGATTGGATGTGTAATAATTTAAATCTAGAATGGATCAAACAAATATTTAATAATTAAAATAATTAAAATGTAATAAATTAAATGAATGGTAAAAACCCATAGGCCTCAATCCATTATAAGCATAAAAGAAATTCTTCATAATACAAATGAAACTATTTTTATATACGTATGATGTGATATTTTGTTTTTCAGAAATTTTGGAAAAATTGATTTCAAATAAAATCATTCTAGACTCCTATGTTATCACAATCAACTATTCTTGGACTATGGTTTGGGAAACAAAAATTGGAGAATCGGAAACTACATGTTTCGATTCAAGAATTCATTCAAATGAATTAATGAGCATGGGAGGTTAGCGTCAATAATTTTGTGCCAGGAGAGAAATGTTGGTAGTACACGTGCAATGTATAGTTCTAATGGCTTTGAATCTAGATATATATCTTCTAAATCTAGATCTGGAGATGGAAACTCTGAGGATTCTTATCAATCATGACCATAATAATCTCGATATAGCTTTGGAAATGAAACTACAATTGTATAATTATGGCGTAAGCTTTTGAATTTGAGAAGTTTTGAAAACAAATATTTCAAACAAACTCACTCTAAAATCCTATTTTATTGCAATCAATTGTTCTCATACTATGGTTTGGGCCCAAAAGAATTTGGAGAGGGAAATTGCATGTTTCAATTCAAGAACTCATTGAAATTAAATAATGAACAAAGGGTGCGGGCTCCAGAATTGTTGTGCCAAAATGGGATTGTTATGTAAGGTGCATGTGAGTCGAACAGCTTCAGCAATGTCATCCGAGAAGAGGATTGGTATGTACACTATACATGAATTAAACAACTGCAGTTAGTCAATTCACTTTGGTACATTGTGTAATGAAATTTTGTACATGATAGGGTTTAAAGGATGCTATGTCAGCTAAACGTTAGACTTCCAACTAATTAAATAATGTAATGTCTCTTAATAATTATAAAATAATAAATAATATATAAATAATATAATATAATTAAATAAATAATAAATCAAGAAAATAATAAAAATAATAAATAAAATAGTAAATAATATCTAAAGTTCTAAATAAAATACTAAATAATAAACTGGAGTCAAAAACAGTAAATAAATAACTGAAGTTAAGAGTTAATTAACAAAAGTAAAAACGAATAAATTATGTAAAGTTAACAACAAGTAAGTTAAACTAAGATAAACACTAAATTAAGTAAAAATTAAATAAATAAAAGTTGCATGTTGACACAGTGAATGTGTGCATGTAGTTCACATTCAATTGTTTGGTCTATTTAATAGACATTGAGGAAGATTCATGGATCATTATTTCATCCATTCTCTAGAAAGAAAAGTATTATGAGACAAAGGATACCCTGGTAGTAATATGTTGATTGAAGGCTCGGGCGTGGCCAGCTGTGGAAAGATTATGCGCAGCTGAGCCTATAGTTGGGTGGAGAGTTGTCCCCAAAACTTTGTTGTGGTTAGCATGATTCAAATAGTGTTCAACTTTGGAGTCTCAAGTAAGGAATATCGCCATTACAGGTAAGTCGCCTTTGCTCGTGCTTTTGAAGATTCTGTGATGATTAGTTAAACAGTTTTTGAGTTGATTATTAATTTTTTATTTGATATAATTAATTTCATGTTAAATTTTGGGTTGTTACATATGGTATTAGAGCGAGTTTCAACTCTATGTGAGCTCTACATAAAAGTTTGAAAAAAAAATTTATATAGCAATTTATCTATAATTTTATGTGATTTTTTTTAATATATTAAAAATACAAAGATTAAATTTTTAAAAAATTATACATTCAAATTAGTATGCATATTTTTAAATCGAATATTGATATCATTTGTGTAAGGCTCTACAAAATATTAATACAATTATATACATGCTACCCAAAATACTATTATAATATTATTTAAAATAATTAGATATGAACTCCACATATATCTTGTTTATATGCATGCAAATTCCAAATATATTATCAATTTTTATTTTTAACTTGTTTACATGCATGCGGATTCCAAATATCTTATCATCCATGCAGATTCCCAAATATAATATCAATTTTTTTTATTTTATGATTTTTAAAAATAAAGAATTTACTTGCATAAAGATCCCAAATGTATTATCTTTTTTTTTTTTTCTAAGTTGTTTACGTACATGCAAATTCCCAAATATATTATCAATTTTTTTTTTTATGATTTTTAAAAATAAAGGATTTACATGCATGTGGATTCCAAATATATTATCCATTTTTATTTTTATTTTTAACTTGTTTACATGCATGCAGATTCTCAAATATATTATCAATTTTTTTTATGATTTTTAAAAATAAAGGATTTACATGCATTTGGATTCCAAATTATTTAGTTACTTTGTTTAATATAATCAATTATTTGGTTAGTTTAAAACATATAACCCTGAAATTTATGCATGAAATTTTAATTAATTATAAATAAGAATGTAGGAATAGAAAATTAGTTTATAAATAGCATATATGGTTATATATATTTTATTGATTAATAAAATAGTTAATACACAATTTATTATTAGTTATTAATTAAATAAATATACAATTATTAGAGAGATATTTGGGTTTTTTCTTTTCATGATTAATTATTATAAATAATTTTTCACAATTATTTAATTTGTTCATATTTATAGAGAAAATTTCAAAAAAAAAAACTAATATTCACGGAACCTATAGATGGCAACCACTAAATCAATAAGTTATACATGTGGCCTCAAACTTAGGGAATTGTTTGATGTAATCAACATTCAACCAAGACTTACTTTCATTTTTATTTTTATTTTTAAACCCATAGTTAACTTTTCCAACCTCATTTTTGGAATTTGGGGTCTAACTGTTAGTTTACTCTAGTTGTATTAATCATAGCACACTCACAAATATTCAATAAAACTCCATTAAATTCCTTTGGTGAAATGTATTAAAAAAAAATTTAAGAAATCTTGCAGTAGTAGTGTTTGAATCATTTTTTTAATTGTGGAAATGGGTTCAACACCATCAAAAACATCTAAAGCACCTAAAATATAACCTCAATTTACAAAAATCCCTACCAGATTTTCTTAAAATATTACAAGAATTTCCATAATTTTCACGGAAAAAAAGTTGTCTAGTTAGACTACAACATTTTGTTTAGGTTTGAATTATACTTTATTTAAACAAAAAGAATTAAATATTATCATGGATTGATATTTATTTTTGAATGTGTATATGAAAGAGAAAATAAGGATTTAAGGGTTTTAATATGATAAGAGATAATATTAATATTATTGTATGGGTAATGAATATTCAACTATGAAATAAATTAATGTTGATATGAGGAGATTAATTATGAAATCAATATTGTAATTGGCATAAGATTTTATCTAGTCTTATATTATTTGAAAATGACACAACTTGATCAATTTATCTATTGGCACAACTTGACAATGGGATATGAAGAATTTATAGGTATGAAGATCAATTGGGTCCTTAGCTCTAAGATTACTAGTGGTGAAGAGAAATATTACATCTATTTGGGATTAACTGTAGAGAAATTAATGTTGTGGTGACATGTCCAACAATGAGCTAGTGTTTAAGAATGCGATTGTTCTTTATGAATTATGGGTGACCTATTGAGATTGGTGGATGAAAGTATGGTCCATTGGTTGAATATCTTGCACGAATAAAGTATATAAACAATACAACTCATGAGGGTTATGATCATAGGATAAGAATTGATTGGAAATGATATCCATAACAATTAAAGTGTTGTGTTCTCCCATATACTTGAAATAGGACCTAAAAGTGTAAAACATTGAGATCAAATCAAGACGAGTCATGTAGTGATGATGACTTAATAGTTTTTGGATGATTGAATGACTAATATTACAATAACATGAATTTAGAGGATTGTTTACTTATGGTTGTTGAAATCATTAACGTCCATTGGTTATCGTGCTTCGAGGATGTTTCTTCCCAAGAGGGAAGAATGGTAATAAAGGAACTATGTCAACCAACACTTAACAAAACAAAACAAAAAGGTGTTGGATAGATACTTAAGGGTGTTGAATATAAGTATCACAAGGGTAAGAAATCAATAAGAGGGGTAGCCTATTTTAGAACGTAATGGAATATTTTGGAATAATCATAACTTTGTACTCTAAAGGTATCCCTTGAATGAACAATTCGGTGGCAAATGGTTGTGGAATCATAGAATTATATACATATGAGAACATGATGAGAATCACTATAAGGTATATTTAAGGATGATGCATACAAGGAAGAAAATATTTTCATCCAACTAATGAAGTGAATAATTATGGTAATAATGAAGGTCATCTTGAAGGAACTTGGAAAGTGTGATAACCTAGATTAAATAAGTAAATCCATTAAAAAATTGATCAATTAAGAGAGATAAGTTGTGGGCATGACAACATCTATAATAGTTTTCCCTTTAATGCATGAGCCAAATTATAAAGTTTTCCATAGGTGACTAACTACATGCATGAATTATGGAAATCAAGATGTATGATTAGGAAATTATATTAGTTTAATGAGTTAAAAAAGGAAACGATAAGTGGATTAAATTTGATATCCACCTTATTAAATTTATTTATATGGTATTACCCAAGTTGGGGAATAGTAACAACATTTCCAAAGTGTATCAATGTTATGCATTTTAGATAGGAGGAAAAGAAACCACAATGACTAGAGGTGAGAAAACAAAGCCAATTTGATAATATTTTCTTAAAATTGAAAAAAGTGAATTCATTTTTTAGGCTAGAAGACATGGAATATTAGGTAAATGAGACCAATGAAAAATAAATTGTATCTATGAACATTCAATATGAGGAAGTGAAGGGGTGATTCCATCGAGAAGAAAAATATCTTAAAGATATGATGAGTGGATTGATCAACATGATTGGTAAGGGTAAAAGTGATGACATATAAATTTAGAAGTGTCGAGGTAGGATAATGAATGTTTAACTTTTGGCAAAAGGAAGACACTATGTATACTATTGAGAAAACACCGAGCATGATACTTTGAGAATGATAACACATAAATTTGCAGAAGAAGAGACAATCAAATAGTAAAGGGTGTATTTGAATAAATTTCACTCATGAGTGGATTGATGATCTAGTGTTACTTCATATAAAACAACTTACTAACATGTGTCAGTAGTATTGAAAGAAGTTATTTCTAAATGCATGTGGCATACCAAATAATTCATGAATGAAAATGGTGGTAGTAATTCCATGCATTTCAAATTCTAAACTTAAAATTTAATGAGTGAAAATTAAGGTGGAAGAATCCCTAGTCCAACTTGAAGATGAGTGAATCTATGATAAAATAGATCAAGTGGGAACTTGATGAGATAAGAAAATATTTTTAAAGATGAACAATGACAATTATGTGAGTGATGGATATATCAACAAGGGACAACAAGCCCTCATGTAGGTGGATTATAACATAAGACTTAAATAAGGATGATCTCATGTATGGGTGCCATTGGTTAAAATATGTATAGTGATCATGGAATTTTAAATTGATATTGATGATTTAAATGATCATACAACCAGTAATAGCTTAACAATGAATTTCACTAAATTTTCCTTGGGGATGGAAGAATATATCATGAGAGATTAAGGGCCAAGATTGAGGCTCATTTAAAATTTAAAGATGTACTTAGATGAGTATACCTACGGTGTAAATAGCCAACTTCCTAATAGAAAGAACAAAAAATTATTATTGAAAAGTAGTGCGTATCTTGATGAAAATATGACACTAATACTTTTGATGAGATCAAATAGACCTATAAGGATGTTGAATAATCTTAGTTCATTTTAGGTATTCAATATTTATACAAGCAAATGAAATTGATTTTGCGATGAATCATGATAAGAATGCTTATATTGTATTATTGTTCTATATTTGATAAGTATTGAGAGGATATGAGGATAATGATGAACATGTGGTTTGTTATGATAATGATGTTATATGCTCATGATGGATATGATATGTGTAACGTGGCATAGGAATTATGATGTTATAATATGAGGTTATTGACATGTGGTTAGTTTATTATGTAATTTCATGACATATATTTGATGCAGATATGTTGATGTTATAACTTATGATGGTATTTCCTATGGTGAGGCATGTGGTAATTTCATGCAAATTTTGTGACATTCATGAGCATGTCATTCTTTACTATTCATAATGTTGTGATTAACAATGATGTTATGTTATCATGATGGAATGCAAGAGTTGGCATGTGGATTAATTTTATGATTTTATGATTATAACTAATGCCTTGGATCCATGTTCAGATGTGGTGACTGATAGGAACTCTGCAAATGGGCCAAGAGGACCAAGTTACTTGATGATCTCGTGGGAGCCCATACCTACGAGGGAGAATAAGTAACAACATATGGGCTGGGGACAAACTGAATCAATAGTACATATGTTAGTGGTTCCTTTTTCTTGGATAACTCTTGATGGACAGCTCTTGAAGGGTTATGGGACCATCTTGAGGAGGCCAAGGGACTGATATTGTAGGCCAAGCGCCCGGTATTGTATTGGGACGCCAAAGTATGGAAGTGGGTGTAAGACTTCGATGCCTAAGGCTGTGCACTTTAGTGAGTGTGGAGGGAGTGGTCCAGCCTTGGCTATTGTACAAACTGGGGAGGCTTATGCCTGGTTCCGAAAGTGGGAAAAAGGACAGAGATTCCTTTAGATTTCCCCGGTGTTGTGGGAACTTGCGATGCCTACTGGTTATACTAGTTTAGAAGAGAGTGTTGGTCACACATGAAGAAATAAATAAAAAATAAAAAATATAATATAATTAAATACTTAACTTCGGGACGAAGTTCCTTGAAGATGGGGAGTATGTAATATCTCCTAATAATTATAAAATAATAAATAATATATAAATAATATAATATAGTTAAATAAATAATAAGTCAATGGAATAATAAAAATAATAAATAAAATAGTAAACAATAACTGGAGTTAAAATACAAAATAATAAACTGGAGACCTAAACAATAAATAAATCAGTGATGTCAAGAGTTAAATAACAAAAGTAAAAAGGAATAAATTAAGAAAGAGTTTAAGTAGAAACTGTAAAAATAAGTAAAGTTTAGAAAAAGTAAGTTAATGTAAGACCCCCAAGTTCTATGCTTTTCAAGTTAGACATTTGAACATAAATCCAAAGGGGAGTGGACCCCAATGGATAATTATTGTGTGGATGTAGTTAATTATTTATTTATGAAAAATAAATAAAATGTTTATGTGTGCACTATGACCAAATGATATTTTGAGATCACTTGCCTAATCCGTGAGGTTATGGAAAGAGGTTAAGACATTCCCCAAAATCTTTCAAAAAGCCTTGAAAGAAATTATTTCTAATTTAGATTTTTGAGGAAGAATCTAAATTCCCCAATGATAAGGAAAGTAGTTGGGAAGAGGTAAAAAGCTGGAAAATTAGAAAGCAGCTTTAAAGTCCCTAATTAAGGGAAGCCTAAGCAAACAGAAATAAAAGCATCCTGAAATTCTAGACGCAGAATTGGAAACAGGCTTTGGGGAGAGCATAGCTTAAATAAGCTACTCCAGAATAGATTGAGGTTCATCTGTCCTTGGAGGATCTCAGCTCGGGGGTGATTTCTAGAGATAGAATAACTCTAAGGTTGGGAGGACTGGTCATAGTATCGGTATGTATGCATAATTTTGGAGATTATTTTAACTCTGTATTAAGTATATCAAGGTTAAATGAATTGTTATGTTATAATTTCTTATCCAAATTTTAGATTGATTGTTTGTTCAGTACCTCATGCAGTTACAAACTAGATCTAATAGCTGAAATTTCAGTATGTTTAATAGCAGGGAGAAAATTAAGTAGGGACCATCACCCAGAATGTCGAAACCAAAGATGGTTTGGATCTGGGGATAGGTACCCTACAGTAATAAATTTTAGAGATTATAGATCATCTGAATGTCTAATCTAATAAAAAATTTAAAGTTGTAGCTTGCTGTCTTTTAAATGAAAATTTAGTTGTTGTGTTGTATAAACAAAAAATTTTAACAAAACTGTAAACAGGAACAGCAGGTAGAAAACAACTAAACATGTTATAGAAGTATTGATTATACTATAATAGCCATGCTACAGTGACAAGAATTGTAGAATTAAGAATTTAAACTATTCTATTACATGGAAGTTTAAATATACGAAATCAGAAATTAAATCCTAACTAAGTAACTAGGATCTGAAATTAGTGAGTATAAATTATCAAATTCGGTTTCATTACTTCCATTTGACTGCAGAAAAATAATATATATTCTATATTTTCAAGTGAAGAGTTTAATATACACCAGAATTAAAAATATGTTGAATAATTATAAGAATAATATAAGGAAAAATTCCTATTGAAAATCTACTTATGTGTTCTAAAAGTATATGTGTAGGAGAAGAGTAAAAGCATATTTAAAATACTCGAAAAGATTATTTATCCACTTTCAATTTCAGCTGCTGCAAAAGTAGTTGAAACAACTGAATTTAAATGAGCTTATTTATATGTATGTATATATGCATATACATAGATGCTGAAACTCTATAATTATAGATGTTGGAATTTATATAAAGCTTGCTAATTGAAAGGTTAAAGGAAGGGCATATTGATCTGTTAAAGTTGGACAAAACGCTGAGAAACCGACCTAAGAAATCCAAACAAGTGTGTGTGTATGTATATATATATATCAGTCGACTAGGTTGACTGATAAGAAATAAAGTCAAGCCAAATTTCCTCATGGGGACTAGGTTGACTAATAAGAAATAAATTCAAGCCAAATTTCCCCATGGGAAATCTGATAATAGTAAGAATACTTGTAATTACCGAAGCTGTGATCGTAAATAGGAAAAAGGAGAAAAAAAAATTGTGTATGAGAGACGTTACAGTTAAACTAAGAGAAACACTAAATTACGTAAAGTTAACAACAAGTAAGTTAAACTAAGAGAAACACTAAATTAAGTAAAACTTAAATAAATAAAATTTGCATGTTGACACAGTGAATGTGTGCATGTTGTTCCCATTCTATTTTTTGGTCTATTTAATAGATATTGAAGAAGATTCATGGATCATTCTTTCATCCATTCTCTGGAAAGAAAGGTATTGTGAGGCAAAGGATACCTTGGAAGTAGTACGTTGATTGAGGGCTCGGGGGTGGCTAGCAGTGGAAAGATTATGTGCAGCTGAGCCTACAATTGGGTAGAGATTTGTCCCCAAAACTTTGTTGCAGTTAGTAGGATTCAAATAGCATTCAAATTTGGAGTCTCAAGTAAGGAAAATCGCAATTATAGGTAAGTCGTCTTTTCTTGTGTTTCTGAAAATTCTATGATGATTAGCTGAAAATTTTTTGGGTTGATTATTAATTGTTTATTTGATATAATTAATTTCATGTTAAATTCGGGGTTGTTACAAATAAGTGCAGTTAGTCATTTGACTTTGGGACATTGCATAATGAAACTATCTTCTTTATAGGTTTGAAATAATGCTATGTTTGATGAACTATATACTTCCAAAATCACTTCATTTTCTTCACTGCATCTTACTAAGGAGGAAGAACATTGATATTTATGGTGATTGTGTAATTTTTTTTTCAATGAATGATTTTAGTCTCTTTTATGATGCTAAATAGGTTTTCTGAATTCTTGTCTGACTTGGGCATCATTAATTAATGTATTGTCGCTTTCAATGTGAATAAGTATGATGATCAATATTTAACAAAAGGGGATTTGAAAATAAATGCCAAGGTAATATCTTGTGCATAAAGTTCACTAATTATACCTTTTCATTTTCAGGAAAGCCCTTTGCTTCTATATCTTCATATTACTGAAATTATTGTTAAATTTTTCTTTCTCATTGGTGGCATCAACTTTGTTTCAGTTATAAATTTATCACATATGATACATAAGATAATGATACAAATCCTAATACACAAAATTCCTCTCAATTAGACGAATGCGTATTATTGATCTAAATGCAACTCCTAGTCCTAAAATTGTGAAAAATAGTTTCTTGTTCTCATTGAAGGCACCACTTTTATTTGTAGCCATTCCATGCATTGTTAAGAAATTGTGTACTTAAAAAGGAATAATTGAAATTAAAAGCTAGATGAACAAAGCTAGATAGACACAACATAGAGTATATACCACTATCTAACATTATTATATCAACTTATATTTAATTGGAAATTGAATCTTAGATGAATTTGATTACAAATTGATGATATATAACTATATAACAAATATATTTTATATGATTAAAAATTTTCAAATAATTTATGCAAGATAGAGCAATAATGTCAATCTAAAACAAACATACATAATGTCAATGTCAAAGAAAACACAGAAACTTATAGTATTTTGTAGAGAATTGGTATTTGTAGAGACTTTAATGTGAACAATGAACATAAAATACCAACCTCGAGATGCTAATTGTGTCAAGTTATTCTAATTAGTATAGTTTATTGTTTTAATCTATTCAATATATTAAAAATGAGATAGTGTTCATGTCTACATTCATAATGAATGTAAGACAAATATCTATGTGTTGAAACAATTGAAAATCCAAATACTTGATAGAAGTTTAGATCCAACTATGGCAAGACAAATTTTATTATCCTTGTCATATTTCCAAATTTTGAATATTTCAAACAATTTTGATTGTCTCCTTCATACTTCCAAATCTTGAATAATTCAAGGCATTGGTGTTTTTCAAACTCACCATAATATTCCCTTTATAATATCAAATTGTACACCATTTTAATAGAGTTTTGTATTAGGTAAACTAATCCCAACAATGACATCAAAATGGGGAAAAGTGATCATTTTGATTACTTTTAGTAAAGACAAATGTTGTCACTAGTTATATTTTCGATGTTGTTAAGAAAGCTCTAAGTAATATGAATAGTTACTAACCTAAGAAGAAAAATCAATATGGGGTGAAATAATATAATTTTGATAATGAATAGTAAAGGGGATTATTGCTATAATTCTTTTTTACATGTTGTTATGAAATCTCTAAGTAGTCTGTATAGTTCCTTGAAGCTTCTATTTGGGTTCTTTCTAAGATGTATAACGAATTTTTATGCGATTAAGCATCACTAAGTGTGGAAAGAAGTAGTGAAAATGGAATGAGGATGTTTATTAATTAAGGATTTTTTTGCTTCCTCCTAACAATTTAACTTTGAAAACTGGCTAATCATAAAATTTTGAGACTAACACTTCCTAAGGTTGACTAGTAGTTTGAAATATTGTATGATGGAGGAACAAGAAATAAAGTTATGATAGATTCATGTAGATAATCGATGTCACAATGAAAATTATATAGTTAAAGAATTATCATAAATTCACACACTCTACTAAATTAGTGATTTTGATAACCAAAGAGAAAATCCTAACTTTACCAATATGTAATATATTTCCTTCAATGAAAAAAACTCTAATATTAGCCCTCCATGTTGCTCCTTTTACTAATATTCCCTTGTTAGGATTATAGTGTAGCATTTATTGCATGAATATACAATAAAAAATAAACATCTAATTAATTTCATTAAAATAAAACTTTGGAGAGTTCAGTTAATGAAACCTAAAATAACACAAAACACCATATAACAAATTTAGAGCCAATAGATCCATATCTAGTACTTTCTTATCCAAAATGATAGGTCTCCATTGAGATATGCCAATATTGTAAGTATATTACCCCTTATCTATATATTTTCATTCAAAGTCCCAAGTGGTCTGAAGCAAGAATGACATAACATGAAATGCTAGAATTTACATGAAAATTTAAAGGGAATAAAATAAAGAGAATGATTTGGAGCTCAAAAAATATAAGTTATTTATAGCAAGAAATCATGATTAAACTTATAATCCGTGAGTATTTGTGTTCATGGATATACCATCTAAAAAAATCATTTATTAATGGAATTAAAACATTAAAAACCCCTAAATCCACTAGAACTATCGAAAGATGGCACATGATGGAGTGACTAGTTGACCGTAAGCACTAGAGGATCCAATTATCCAAGATATCATTTTATGGGGATCAAATCCATTTTTTCAATTGATTGAATAAGTTACACGTAACACCGATATTTTATAATTAACAACTATAAGAAAGAATTGATGCATCATGAAAATATTATGATATCTACTTGAAAGACAGATAGGGAGGCTCTTACTCTCCTTATATTATTATCAATTTGAGTATAATTTCTAGGCATTCTCAATATGATGGAGGTAACTATATATGCTAGGCTTTGGCTTCCAATTATATCACCATATCTCATGTGTGCATAGCTATATGGTGTCTAGGTTGGAACCTCACAGAAAACTTTCAAGGGAAATAAAGATATTAGTGGAAATTTTCAATTATACCATCAAATATTCTGTGAAGTCTCAAACTTACTAAGCCCTAACTAAAGAAATTATCACGCTACATATGTTTTTTTTTCATAGAAAAAATCAATATAGACTCAATTATGAATTCTGTTAATAAAATGAGCACCCGAGATTTCAATGGATTCTTTTGAATTGCCCTTATTTAATCCATTCATTGAATTATGATGTAAGCATCATTTCTATTAATTTTTGCACCATATGTAACATCATAAACACCAATAAACCATATAGTTACACAATTGGGAAGCATCCAGCTAAAATAAAATTGCATAAAATTATCTGAAGAAAGGTGTCTACAACAGAAGAGGGATTTCTGCCTTTCCACTTGACAATAGGCTCATTTGGCCCTACCTTTCATATGACTAGCCACCCTCTAGAAAATACATGATACCTTTGGATAACTCGGGTTCTCAAGGAAATTTTTGTACTGTGAAATACACTCTCCTTCACATGAAACAATTTCAATCACCCTCTACCCACTAGGTCATGGCTTCAATGAGTTTCTGAGATGCCTTCCCAAATAGTTTCTCTCGCACAAGGGAGTCCAATCTCTACTAATTCATTTCCTCGGTGACCTCCTCTCTCATTACTTTCTCTTCAACCCAACCGTTATCTCATGCCCTATTTTCCTACCTTAGTTTTGGATTTCCCTGCCATGAATTAGCATTCAAAATAAAAATTTATCATGTCCCAACATTGAAAAAAGGTCCTCAATTAGCTTCAACTCCATTTGGGCATGAAATTCAAATGTTGTTGGGAGTTCTAATTGTTATAAATTAGCATAAATGAATCCACTCATGAATTTGCGATATTCTCACTTGTGGGTACTCTTTTATCCGTAAAAACTCCCCCAAGTCCATTATAGGCCCTTAAAACCTTCCCAAAACTTGAAAATACATGTCCATTCACCCTCTATTACATCTCCATGTTCTAAATAAGGGAAAACTCATTTTTTTTAGCCCTGATAGGTGATTTTATGGGCCAACTTTTAGAATTAGGGGAGGGTACTATCCATGCCCATCTCTAACCATTTTTAGTTGTCCTCTCCATCCCCATGCTTCTATAACTTTGTGTAGTTGGTTGCTCAACTACCCATGTCCATTTAATAACTATTTTTTTTGGAATGTAGAAGAAAGGAAGAATTTCCAAATTCAAAATTTGGCGCTCTTAAACAATTGGATTTTGGATATGGTTATATTTTTAATAGGTGAATTTTTTTTTCCAGCCCCTATTTGATTCCAACTCATGGTATCATGGCTCATACTAACACTCCACCCTTTATTCAGTTGGTCAATGGTTTTCATTACATAATGAAATATTATATATAATTAAACATGTGTCCATAAAAATTTGAAAATCGCTAGAGCATCTGTGATGCAATTACAATGAAAATAATTCATAATTTAATATTACAAAATGGGAGAAAACAAGGTGTTATGTTGATAAAGTTGTGTAACCCCTTTTTTCATCAAACATTGTAAACGTGTTTATGGTGTCATGGAGATCAAATAATTTGGTCATATCATTAGTTAGGAAGGGGTGATAGTTGATTTTAGGAAGATGGTAGATATGTAGGATCAACCATGGCCCAAGAATATGAAAATATTATGGGCTTTCTTAGAACTTATAGGTGACTACAAAATGTTTGTGAGGAAACATAAAAAAATTATTTCCCCATTAACAACCCTACTAAAAAGGAATTCCATTGTATGGATTGAGGTGGTCAAGAAGGCCTTTTCAACCTTAAAACATGACATGTGTACAATTTCCATATTAGATGGCATTGACTTCTAACACATTTTCTTTGGAATGTGATGATTCAACTAGAGGCGTGGGAGAAATGTTAATGTAAGAAGGACATCCCTCAACCTTCAGTAGTAAAAAATTATATGATAAGAAATTTTCCAATTCCACCCATGAGAAGGAGATAATGGATCTCCTTCATTTTGTTGACAGATGGTAGTCATACCAAATTAGGAAAAACTTCTACGTCAAGATAGATCACCATATATTGAAGTATTTTCTAGAATAATGGTTTTCATCCCCAAAGAAGCAGACGTGGTCACTAAGATGCTTGGGTATGAGTATGATATTATCTATAAGTAAGGAAAAGAGAATTTGGTGGTTGATGCATTTCCTCAAAAATATGAGTAGAAAGGCTCTCTTTTTTCTCTATCATTACCTATACTCAATTGGAAAATAAAATACCAATATGAATGGTTAGTAAATACCACATTGGCTCAAGTAATATAGAAACTTGAACATGATCCAAATCTTCCTCAAACCTACACTTGATTGTAGGATACCTTATGGTATAATGGGTGTCTTTTTTTGGTACCATGTTCAAATTTGAAACTACGAATATTAGAGGAGCTTCATTCATCTCCCGCAACTGATCATTTGGGCTTCCAAAAAACTTATTAATAAGCCACGCATTATTTTTATTGGAGGGAATGAAATAAGAAATTCCTACTTGTTTTGAGAGGGATTTCTTCTTTGTCATCAACCCTATTAGCAGAATTCTCTTAAAGACAACTTCCATTGGAAGCTAACACCAAAGTTCTATGGACCTTATAAGATCCTCCAACACATTAGTCATGTTTTCTACAAACTAGATCTTCTTTTCCACTAAATTCAATCCATATATTCTTTCATGTGTCTCATTTGAAGCCAATAATAGGGAAATAGTATAAATTCCATAAAATCCTCCTTGTGAATAAGGATCCATTTGGGGCTAGTTGGACAAAATTTTAGCCAGTAGAGAACAACATTTATTCCATTGCATGGTCAAGGAAGTCCTAATGTACTGGAAGAATAAGAGGCTAGACGATACCACTTGGAAACCAACCATAATCCTACAATAGTTTCCAACGCCTCTAGGCTTGAGGACAACAATGTTTTGAAGGGGGAGGTGCATGTTACAATTCTACACTAATCTCCCTACATTGGGTACTTAGTAGTTAGCCAATTAGTGGACTAGGCCATTTCACTTGAATAAGACCCATTGGAATATTAGTGTGTAGTTACTTAATTTGAAAATCCTTTTCTTTATCAAATAAGGACCACCATGTGGTTGGTACCCATTAATAAGGAGACTATAAGTAACTAGGATCTTGCTACTAAAACCTTATATTTAGAACTAAGTATGTAAGAGAAGTGGAAATATACCCTCTTATAACTTACAAGTAAATTATTTTAAGTGATCAAATTTTATTTACATATGGTGATGACATTGTATATCAAAATGTTAAAATTATATCAATAAAAACTATATTGATATGAATATTATAAATATTTTGTTACTTAAGATAAACATAATAACTGTTAGTTTATTTTAAAATGGTTATTATTAATTAATTTATAAGTTTCCCATTATCAAAACTAGAAATGAAATTTAATCAAATTTGACAAATTGCTTATGATAGAGAATTTATGAATCAAATAACTCCAAAGACGTTTGGAATTTCAAATTTATCAAGTGGAAATTTAACGGCGGCCATTTGTTTTTTAGCTTTATAACACTGGTTTGTTTTTTAATGAAATTTATGCCAATGGTGTTTAATTACAAGACGTCGCTACTCCAATTGTGCTATGTATTCTTTTTTGTGTCTATAAAAATATCATTTCCAGCCTATCCACCAAAAAATGGTGACCAGAAATAGATGTATCTAACCGATGGACAATAAATACAATATTCGACTAAGAAAATTGTCAAAATCTTTGTCTAAATCACTTATTAGAGTTTATGAAGTGCGAATTAAATACTTTCACATCAAATTTAGGGTTTCAATTTATTTTTACCAATTATTTTTACCAATTATTTTTTTCGTTTCAATTTTTTCCCACACCATCCAATACATTCAAAATGCCTCTCCTCATTATTATTATTATTATTATTATTATAAAATTTAAACACACATAAACTCAATTGTGGAAAGTAAACTAATAATTCACACTTTTATGGAAACAATGATTCCATGAAGTGTATAAATTCGATAGGCATGATTCCACGCAGTGTATAAAGTTGATATGCATGTCTTTCCATGATATTTATTTTCAGCCATTATCGAAATAAAATATTATAGGTTTTTTTTATTTTTTTTAATATAACTTTTTTGTGATATTAAAAAAAATTAAAAATTTTGAATTTCCTTTTATATGAGTGGCAGTCTATTAGCATAAGTATTCAATGTTCTTAATTAAGCCAATGAATAAACCCTCGAGTGGACGTTCGATAATGCATTTGGCCTACACTTCTCCATGTCTTCAATTTGGAGTTTGGTGGTGGTGTCAAGTCCACTACCCCCTGCATTTAAAGTGCATAAAGTGCATGGCCATCATACTTGGCGTTTGGCCTCTCTAGTTCCGCATTAAATTATTGAGAGTTCTTAACATGGTCATCAACTTCTTGATCCATGCAAAGGAGGTTACTCTGTTTCATTTGGCTTCTCTATATCAATGGTCCATGAACGACGAAGTCCCAACAAAAGAGGTCATGGGTGATGATGACCTCCCCACCCTCCCTGGCATGGGCATGGGGATGAAAATTTTGATAGTGGTATCCCTCAACCTTGTAATTTCTAGGTCTCGGGTGACCATATTTGGGCCCTGCGCAACATCAGGGATGAAGACACCAATGTGTTGTTGGAAGGAAATGTATTAGATATGGAATGTCATTTGCATCACGTGAAGTCGATCTATCGATGTACTTCCTTTCTTCTCAGTATGGATCTTCATGTTTCAAAGTCTCCATTGACTAATACTATGGGTGACTCCTCACTCTCTCCAGTACACACAAATGCTCCCCACAAGAGGCTTCGCAGCCTCTCGCCACGTCGATGCAAATCACGCAGCGAATCAAAATATGACTTTGCTAGTTTGGGACCTTTTCCTGGAAAAGGTGGTGTTCATAACAACCAGGTCAGTAGTTAAGGTGCCCTTGCGAGCGACTTTCTCCAGCACTCTGAGTTTCCAACCTCCTCCAACCAACTAGCCTCCTCGGGGTTCCCACTACTAAATGAACTGGACTACTATAAACCATTCCGCGTGGACTAAGATGACCCCCCTGAGAGTTAGTTAGCGTGGTCAATTTTTCAATGTAGCATAGCCATATTTACAGCTTGTTGTTGGTCTTTCGTGAACACTGTTACCGATGAAATAGGTAACCTGACCTCAAAACGGGAACTCTAGCCCAAAAACTCTCAAAAATGGTAAAAACAAAATTGTTTCTTGAAAAAGGGATTGAAAAAACACCCTCAAAACAAAACCAGTTGATGCTCGAATAACAAAAAAAAAATTTGTGTCATACTTTTGGCATTTTTAAAAATAGAAGTAACATTTTTAAATTTTTAAAATTCAAACATTAAAAAAAAACCTAAAATTTAAGAAAAAAAATAAATTTAAAAAATAAAAACATTTAAGAGCTTAAAATTTAAAAATATATAAAGATAAAAAAAATAAAAATAAAAACAAAGTAAAAATTTTAATTCAATCATTAAAAAAACCTAAAATTTAAGGAAAAAAAATTAAAAAATAAACAAAAAAAAATTAAGATTAAAATTTTAAAAAATATAGAAATTAAAAAATAAAAATAAAAACAAAATAAAAAATTAAATTTAAAAAAAAAAAAGTTAAAAAAAGAAGGAAATTATAAAAAATAAAATATAGAAATTAAATTTAAAAAAGAAAAATAAAATGCTTACTAAATTTAAAAAAAAGAAAAAAAATTAAAACAAATAATTAAATTTAAGGAAATATATTAAATTTTAATAAATTTAAAAATTCAAAATGAAAAAAAAAACACTATTCAAATTAAAAGGAAAAAAAAAGAAAAATTAATTAAAAATAAAAAATAAAAATAAAATACAATGAAAATATCAAATTTAAAACAATATATATTAAAAATAAAAATAAACTATAAAAATAAATTAAATTTAAATTATAAAAAATAAAATATATATATGAACTTAAATTAAAATAGGTATATACATCAAATTTTATTAAATTAAAAAAAAAAAAAGGTTAATATTAAAATAACAAATTAAATTTAAAAACAAAAATATTAAATTTTAATAAATAAATGAATAAACAAATAAATTATGAAAGAAAAAAAAAATTTAATATAAAAGAAAATATATATATATATTGTTAAACGAGAAACTTTAAAAACTTTAAAAATCAATTAAAAATGGAAAATTAAAAGAAAAAGAAAAAAAAATTTAAATAAAAAAAAAATTTTTAAAAAATAATAATTTAAAAAAATTAAGTTTCATTAAAAAAAAAATCTAATTTTAAATACATAATTTTAATTGAAAAAAAATATAAAAATTTTATGTAATTAAAAAAAAAAAGTAAAACATTTAAAAAAAATATTCAATCGAAATAAATTAAAAAATATATATATAAAATTTATTGAATTTTATAAAATTATATTAAAAAACTAAACGTAAAAGTTAATAACAAAGAAAAAAAAAAAAAAATCAATTAAATAAAAAAATTGGGCAAAATTTAATAAAAATTATTAAAAATAATAATAATAATAATAAATTTAAAACAAAAAAATAATAAAATTAAAAAAAATTAAAACAAAACGAATTTTATTTTAAATATTAAAAAAAAAATTATATTTTGAAATTTAAAAAAATCAATTAAAAAAAAAAAAAAATTTAAAAAATCAATTAAAAGAATTTTATTTTAAATAATTTAAAAAAAAAATTATATTTTGAAATTTTAAAAAAATTAAAAAAAAAAAAATCAATTAAAAAAAAAAAAAAATTTTAAATCAATTAAACATATGATTTAAACAACGGCCCGCCCTCTGGGCGGCGCCACGGGGGCGGCCCAGCCGGCCTCCCGGGCCCCGGCGGGCGGAGGGCCGATTCCCGGAATCGGCCCTCCGCCCGCCGGGGCCCGGGAGGCCGGCTGGGCCGCCCCCGTGGCGCCGCCCAGCGGGCGGGCCGTTGTTTAAATCATATGTTTAATTGATTTTTTTTTTTAATTTTTTTTTTAATTTTTTTTTTTAATTTTTTTTTTTAATTGATTTTTTTTTTTAATTTTTTTAAAATTTCAAAATTTTTAAATTTTTTTTTTCAAATTGTTTTTTTTTAATTTTTTTTTTTTTCAAAAAATTAATTTTTTCTTAATTTAATATTTTTATTTAAAATAAAATTCGTTTTTTATTTTTTTTTTTAATTTTTAATATATATGTACATCTATTTTTATTTGATTTTATTTTTATTTTTTATTTTTTTTAATTTTTAATATTTTTATTTTAATTTCATTTAAAAAAAAAAATTGAATTTCAAAAAATTTAAAATTATTTTTTTAATTCAATTTTTTTATTTTAAATTCAATTTGTTTAATTTTTTTTATATTTAATATTATAGAATAATTATTTTTTAGATTTTAAAATTTAAAATTTATTTATTAAAATTTTAAAATTTTAATTTAATTTAATTGTTTTTCTTAATTTAATTGTTTTTTTATTTAATTTTTCATTTTTAAAATCTATAAATTGTTTCACTAAAAAAAAAAAACACTAAATTTATGTATATTTGTTTTTTAATTATTTGCATGTGGTTTTTTTCTTTTTCTTTTTTTTTTTTTTTCAATTTAATTGTTTTTTTAATTTGTTTTTTTGTAAATTTTAAAATTTGTATTTTTTCCTTATTATTATTATTATTTTTAATTTAGAATTTTTTCCTAAATTTTAATTTTGTAATTTTAATTATTTTAAATTTTTTTAAATATATATATATATATATATATATATATATATATATATATATATATATTGTTTTTTTTAATAAGTTAGAAAAAAATGTTTTGGATTTTTTTTTAAAATTTTTTGGTCAATTTTTGTTTTTTTTCTTTAAATTATGTGTTTTTTTTCTTCAAATTTTGTCATTTCCTCTGATATAATTTTCAAATATTTTTGTTTTTTTAATTTATTTTTGTTTAAATTTTTTATTTTTATGAGCTATTTTTGTTTTTTTTTACATTTTTATTGGTTTTTTTTTATTGTTTTTATATATATTTTTTATCTAAGTTTTGTGTTTTATTACCAACATGAAAATCACCACTCTAAAAAAAAAAGGTTGATGCAGCATCAATACGTTTCAAAATTAGCATGAAAATCCCTGCTCTAAAAAAAAAAAGGTTGATGCAGCATCAATACGTTTCAAAATTAGCATGAAAATCACTGCTCTAAAAAAAAAAGGTTGATGCAGCATCAATACGTTTCAAAATTAACATGAAAATCACCGCTCTTTAAAAAAAAAAAAAAAAAATTTGATGTTGCATCAATACATTTCAAAATTAGCATGAAAATCACTAACATTTTAAAACAAATATTCATACTTCATAAATAAAAAATTTAGAGAGTCAAAAATGTGCACCAAAAAAAAAAATGGTGATTCTGCATCACCACTTTTCAAAATCGGGTGCTTTTTATGCTACCAAAAAAAAGTAGGTAACATTGCGGTTACCTATTTCATCGGTAACATTGTTCATGGTAGTGTTCTTGGTTGTAGTCATGGTTCTACATATTTTGTTGCAATTTAATGGAAGGGAGGCTCTCTAGTTTTTCACTCAGGAGCAAAGACCTCCCCATATCATCCTCTACCACATGCTTTTCAATATCAAGCCCATGTTTATGGCCAGTCTTTGCTGAGCTCTAATGTTGTGAAGAATGTAATGTAATTTAATTTTTTATATATATTTTGCTCATTGTTACTAGCAAATTAATCAATAATTTAATGTAGTTATATAGAAAATTGAAGATTGTGTGATTAATCACTATAATTAATCCATCTTATTTGTGTGATCTCGGCACGCAATATAAAGTAGGTTAAAGGACAAACTGTCCTATTTGGATGCATGTTTTCATTTTCACATCTAAACAATGGCTCTTGTCAACATAATTATATTGGAACATGCTTTTAAGTTTCATTTACACAAGGTTTCAAACAAGACAATTTCCCTCTTGTCCTTGAACTCACCTTTGATGGTGAAGGGAGAACATCTGCAAATGACCATTTTACTAAATTTATTTATACACATGTTTAACGAATAATATAATAGTTCTTAATGTTGTATGCATATTATCTTCTCTCACCTTTCAAAGTTGCGTTAAGTTTTGGATTGAATATTCTCCAGCTAATTCCATTCATTCCTAGTTAGAATTTGTAATTGAGTTTTTAACTAATATTAAATTTTCTCATTGTGATGAATTAGTGGAATATTTGAATCGTTTAAGGAAATAAAAAGGAGAGTCATTAGAATATTTCACAATTAGGTTTATAGATTTTTGTACTAGATTTCCTTTGGAAGAAATACCTCCTATCATTGAATGGTTTCACTATCTCATGTCTCTTTCAGATGAACATGCTCAATCAATTGTAAACTAGTCTAAATTAGATAGTGAAACTCATGCACATTGGGGAGCCCTGGTATTGCACCAAGAGTGTTGCAACTCCCGAGGGCTTCTCAAATCAAATTATCAACCTGGGGTTCATACAAACGTAGAGGTGGAAGTGCTATATGCACAGTAGGTTAGGTTATACTCATGTCACCCTGAGTCATGAAATCATATCAAGGTTTTCAGAGACCTTTCCTCCAACTAAATATAGCGAAAATTTCTTATGAAATCATAATTGAACCTCATTCTAACTATGAAAGTGGAAATTCCATTCATTCAAGTGTAGATGCTAATTAACATTACATGAAAGCGAAAGGGCTAGTCTACTTGCAGAAGTAAAGTTACTCTACTTATCAAAATAAATAAAATCAGTAGCCTACTTGCATGTATCATTATTCTACTTTACATTTGCTTGAAAATAAAGAATCTAAATTTGCACATGATTATGAATAAAAACTCTAATACAAACCTTTTTTTGTTGGTTGATGGTTACAGTTAGGAAACGAGGTGGTTGGAGTGGTATTACAACTTCTCTTAATTTTCAAATCACAAGTTGGGGGCCATTATTCATACTAATTAGGATAATCTCAAAGTGTGGAGCAAAAGAGGCTGAGAAAAACAGTGCTACATGCATGTTATGGGAGCTACTATAGGAGGTCTTGTATTGCTACATGAGGCCCTGTTTTGCAATAGGAGGGGTTAAGAGAGCCTTTTAAGGGTAGAAATGGTGTCTTGATGGAAGGAATAGGTGGACGAAGGTAGAATGAAGTGAATGAAGGTTGGGGAACCCCCTAGAGAAGCCTAGCACCTCTTGGAGGTCTATCTCGCACCAAGGTTGATGCCCATGATGTCCTCCATTTTCCTTAGCAGAATGACTGTGGAAACAGTTTTTGGGAGCAGTGTGAGGCGTAGAGGGAGATGGTGGAAAGGTCCAGCTGGATATGGAAATATGTGCCCACCCTTGTAGATCAACACAACCCTGCAACTAGGCAAGTACATGCCTCAAAATGTCAATACCATGGTGAGGTAAGCTATCATAGAAAATATGCGTTGAATTTGACTAAAATCTATTTTATTCCACAATACTACTCTAACTAGCGAACTAATGACACTAACTCCTAAGTTACAAAGAATTAAAATGAAAAAATATTACCGCTAATATCGATAAAAAAATGTGAATAGTGAAAATGTAATTTTTATAATTTTAAAATAAAAATTACATTGTAAAATTTTGAAATTGTTATTTTTAAAATTTAGATAGTGAAAGTTTGAACTTAAAATTTTTAAGTGAAAGAGTGTATCCATGATTTGGTATAATTCTCATTTAGAAGTTAAATTTTAAATGGTGAACGTTTCAAAATTTATTAATTAAAAAAAAAGGTCAAATTTTATGATGGAAAGCTTCAAATTCATTAATTTTTAAAAATTACATGGTTAAAGTTTGAAATTTGATGAAATTTGTTTCACTCTTTTGAATGAGATTATGTAGAATGAATTATAAATAAATAAAATAATAAACATATTTCATATATGTTATAAAGTAGTTATTTTTAATTTAGTTCACTAATTTGGTGAATAGTGAATTTGTAAAGAAAGAAAAAAATCAAATAAAAGAAAGGGGAAACCATATTTATTTGGAAAAATATGCGAGGTAACTTTTAAAATATTTTTTCAAAAGTTACTATACAATGTAAATTAGTCAAATTATAGTCTATATGTTTTTTTGTTTAGATATAATAACCGTTATAAAAAATAGGCTTTCTTAAAAGCACAATATTTTACTAATGTATGTTAACTATGTAAAATTAAGATAATAGCCATTAAATTTACATATGATAAATTAAAATTTATATATTAGATGTATAGTTATGACCTCTATTGTTGATATTTCCACCATAGCTATCTCTTCTATTTTCTCCATGATATATGCACTAATCCTAATAGGAATCAAAGCACATGGAGTAAATGATTTGCTTCTAACGACATCATTAAAGAAAATTTTAGAGAAAGGAGAAACTTCTTCACCCACTAAGGTTTCACAGATGTGTAAAATCAAGAAGAGAGTTGAATCCTTGCATATGCCATAGTCAGATACAAAATCCTAATCCTCAAGTTTGTTTCCTAAAAAAAAAAAAAAAAAAAAATTGATCTATCGAAATTCTTTGCTTTTGCTAGGACTTATTTTTTTATCAACGAAAAAAAATGTGTAGCACACCCATATAAATAATGTTTTCCTTCATATAAATATGATCATGATTTTAAAGCATGATTTAACGATGACATCATTATCTCCCAAATATTAAATGAATGAGTTTTGATCCTTGACATGTTGCTTAATGTCAAACAAAGATGGGTTGAAAATCCTAATGCTCCAAAGAAATAATTACATAGACTAGAACCCTTTGTCATCAACTTGTTATGCCATGGCTATACCTCCATCCCCCCCTTCCCCCTTTTAAATATCATTATGATCACCCTAGCCAAAAAAGGAATATAGTAAATATTTATTTATACTTCAAATGGAATTTGGAAGTAGTGTAATTATTAATCTCTATAGGTTATAATTCCCTAAGTATGAGCTTCCTAGATCTACAATCTTGATAAGACCCTCAAGCTTGGAGTCAATCTTCATAGTTACCCTATGGAACTCGACACAACCAAACAAATGGTGACCAACCTCCAAAATATGCAAGATATTGTCACTATAATATGAATAATGAGTATAATGTGTTCAAACTTAGCGATCAACTTGTCACATAGGAGAAAGTTGATAACGCCTACTGCATCAACCATGCATATAATCATCAACAATATTTTACCTACAACAATATCATTCATAAATAATGGCATAAACTTCATCACCTAAATATGAATTGGTGGATCAAACATAAATCTTGTGTGTGCGTGTGTTTTCATGAAAAACATGGTATCCTTCCCTGCTTCTTATTTGGAATAACTAAATGAAGGTAAACTTAATCACTAGACATAATAGTGGTAGGTAACCCAATGAAATTGATCAAATTTGAAAATATGACTTATTGTGTTCCTCTCAATAACTGACTTTGGTGAATTGTTCAACCAAATAAGATAACCCTTGGGACTTCAATATATAACTTGATAAGCTAACTCAAGTGGTTGAGTTATTTCAGTGTCATACAAGAGGTCTCATGGTTTGATCTCCTAGGCTAGCTAGCTATATTATGTGCCTCGTTTCATGCCACTACTAAGCCACACACCATAATTAGCATGCATAAGTTTATAGTGTGTGCAATCCATGAAATGTCTACAAGTGTCTAGGTGTAAAACCCCTATGAGAATCAGGTATAATGAGTAAGAATACACTAGGTGGGTAAGTATGATTCCAATTGATTATTAATAAGCAAGTGCACCTCGAGAGTTTTAGCTCCTTAGAGCCATGATGGAGAAAATGAAACAATGGGAGGGGAAGGAAAGAGTTAATTAAATAATGTCATTTTTTGTAGCCATATGTCTTCATCCCAAAAAACTCCTATTATTATCTTATGTCTTCTGAGAAGGAAAAATTATTTCTAAGTGTCATTTCCTTATGTCTCATATGCTTAACAAGTCTGCGCCACACGAACCTATAAACATGGATAGAATTTAGGTGTCTCCTCCTAACTATCATGGAGTTTTAAACCTAGGTCACCAGATAGAACAACACCCTTCGAAACCAATCAAGCTAGTGATATTTGACATAATTGATGAAAACTAAGTTATTAATTTATATTTTAGATACTAATACTTGTCATAATTGTTGTGGTTGATACTGATGTGCTTATTTTAGCAATTTCAGCTTTTGGAAATTGGCATTAAGGCTTAGAAATGTATGCTAGGTTGTTTGGAATTGATTTACATGGTAAATTGAGGATATTGTAGCCATCAATTGTAATGGAGAGGGTCTAATTGTCTAGTTATCACGTGTCTAATTTCCATCCATTTCAATTAATTGGAAATAACCTTATGGGTAGTCCAAAGGTGGCCATAATCATGAATAAAATGTACAATATATTTACGAGAAATATTTCTATATGTAGGTTATTGTAAATGTATAAGAATGTTGAAATGTATAAGAATATTGTTGCAATTCCTCATGTATAAACTATTTTTATTTCCTTAAGATTAATTTTTTGGAACTACAGTGTTACCCATGGAGACGAGGACCTGGGTTAGGGCCTATTGTGGAAGGTAGAGACATAATTTTACTCATAGAAACACATGAGCATGAAGGGTGCAAGACACCTTTATTTGAAGTGTACTGGAATATAGTAGTGTGGAACAAGGCAATAGGGAATGGAAAAGGGCACAGAGGTATGATGGTATTAGTGAGATAAAAATAGGGTCGTTTCATTCAACTAGAAAAAGAAGACCCAAATAAGCAATTTATGTGGCTTAAAATATAAAAAAATGGAAATCACATAAGAATTGTAGCATGTTATTTTGCGCTGCAAGTTTCAAAAATATACAAAAGTAGAGGGCTTGACCACAAAGATCTCTTTGCAACCCTAAAAGCAGATATTGCAATATATTCTCAGCTAGGTGAAGTCCTTATAGTGGGGGATTTCAATGCTAGAACTACAGGTGAACATGTTAGCGTTCTTTGTTGTAAAGAAGAATGTGATCTTATCTCGCTTATAGAAGAGAGTAATCATCAATGGAAAAGAACTAGAGGGTAAAGGCTGCAATCACTTTAGAGAAAATTTTATTACGCTATGTGGGGCTTTTGATTTATTCATTTGTAATGGTTTTACTAGATGGGAAAAGTCCAATAATTTCACTTGCAATACTTACAATGGAGCAAGTGTAGTATATTATGTAATTTTCTTGCATAGTTTGTGTGATAAAACGGAGGAAGTGCTGATTGGAGATCAAATTTGGGATTTAAAATTAGATCACAAGCCAACTTATTTAAGTTTCTCTTGGACCAAAAAGAAGCAATGAGGGTCAAAAAGTCACTTTGTTCAACAAAATCCTGCAAAGGGTGGAATTATTTAGACTCCAAAGAATTGTAATACCTTCAAAGTAATGCTAGAGAGGTTCTTCGAGAAGGAGGAAATCTCATTTCATGGCCTTCATAGTCATGAATTAACACATTTAATTCAAAGCGCACTTGTTGAGTGAAAAAGAGAAAAAATTAAGAACCCTGAAACAAATTTCTTTCTGGTTAATGCTTGGTTTGATGAGGAATGCAAAAAGGGAAGGAGAATGTGGAAGGAATAGGACAAGGATAACATAAATCTCAAATCTTACAAGAATATATTAAGAAATAAAAAGGTTGATTTCATGGTTTCTAGGAGAGAATAACTAATCTTCCTTGGGAAAAATAACCCCAAATTATTCTGGAAGGAGCTCCAACTAAAAAAGGTGAAAAATGAAAGAAACATTACAGCTTCTAAATGGTTTGACTATGCAAGACAACTTTATGAGCAGGATCCCAAGGTTGACCCTCCTCCCATAGTCAACACAGACACACAACTCTTCATGGTGCAAGAGGTATAGATGGTTATCAAGAAGTTGGGTGTTGGAAAAGCAAAAGACTTAGCTAAATTCCAAGTAGAGTATCCAAAGTGGGGCTTAAAAATTCTTTCACCTCACATCACAAAAATTTTCAACAACATCATACGGCAAGGTTTCCCATCAGATTGAAAATTTATTATGGAAATACCTCTTTTCAAGAGTG
Organism: Pinus albicaulis; assembly: GCA_034641835.2. Classification (NCBI taxonomy): domain Eukaryota; kingdom Viridiplantae; phylum Streptophyta; class Pinopsida; order Pinales; family Pinaceae; genus Pinus; species Pinus albicaulis. The sequence continues at coordinate 408,501,924 of CM076576.1, forward strand.
GTTAACTCAATAATCCCTCCAATTATAGAACCATAATGATAAACCCCTTGTTTGCAAAGTTATTTGGAAGCATGTTATAAAATAAAATCAACAAGTGGGCAGAAGAAAGAGATAAATGTGCTAAAGGGATAGCAAGTTTTAGATCTAAACATTCCACACTTGATCATTGTATAAATTTAAGGCACATCATTGAAAAATATTGGGAAAAAAAAGGAAGATGTTTTTTGTTGATTTATTGATTTCAGAAAAGTCTTTGACATGGTTCCTAGGGATAAGCTTTGGCGCAGAATGGAGGAACTTAGGGTTCCCAGGAATTTGAGAGAAGATGTGCATAGGTTGTAGGAAGAGGTGCAAGTCAAAATTAGAACTTCAGCTGGAATTTTTGAAAGTTTTAGAAGAGATATCAAGATCAACCAAGGTTGACTATTGTCTCCTACCCTTTTTGGTTTATATATCGACAAGCTTGAAGAGGGGCTAAATTCGCAAGGGGGTGATGGTATCCGTTTGGGCAAGTTTGTTATAAGGCTTATTTTATATGCAACTGACCTTATACTAATTGCTAAATCACCTCTTGGTTTGCAAGAGCACTTACATTCCCTTAAGAATTTTTGTATAAGGGTGGGGATGCAAGGGAAAATTAGCAAAACGAAAGTAGTGGTTTTCTCTAACAAAAGAAAGCATAACCAACATAATTTCTACTTTGAAGGCAACATTATGGAGGAAGATGCAAAGTAAAAATACCTTGAAATTGACTTCAACAAAAAATTAAAATGGGATGGTTGTAGAAAGAAAATAACTTTGGGGGGTTGGAAAGCATTTTATGCTCTTCAAAACAGGCGTAGAGAGGAGGAGCTATGGAACTGGAAAACTACTCTAATATTTTTTGGGCTTCCAATGATTTTGGGGATTCTCTATGGTTGTGAAGTGTGGTCCAACATCACAACCGAGTTGCAGTGGAAAAAAATTGAGAAAATTTAGAAGTGTTTGATTACAAAAAAATAAAATTATAAGTGCAGTTCCTTATGCTATCTTGTTAATTGAAATAGGGGCTACTCCTATTGAAGTAATTGCTATGGTGTGAGTCATAAGGTATTAGAAAAAATTTGAGAAACTGGAAGAGGGTATATGGCCTAAGGTTGTGTTTAATGCTAGATTGGGAAAAAGAAAGAATAATTGGATGTGGAAAAATAACAAATAGTTTATTAAATGGGGAATTTTCTTGAGCATGTGTCCTACAAACAGTAAAGAGATAAAAAAATTGGTTTTGGATACGTTCCACAAATGTACTTGGGAAAAAGAGATAGGGAGAAAGAAGAAGTACTACATTGAAGAGTGTAACTCCACTCATAATCATCAGCAAAAAGCATACATAGGGGCCAATATTTCTTGGAGATCTAAAATTCTTATTTCTCAATTAAGGACTAATTCTCATCAACTCTGTTGTGAAACAGGGTGCTGTAAGAGGCCAAAAGAAATATGGGAGGAAAGATTGTATTTTTTCTCTTCCAGAAAAGTGGAAGCAAAAAAACATTCCATTTTAGAATGTGAGGCCTTGAAAGACAACATGGAAATTATGCAGGTATTCTCGCAACTAGCTCTTGCAATAGTCTATTCAGAGAAGAGTTTGTTGAGAATTTGGGAGCACTTATTGTGAAACTCCACGGGGAAAGGGCCGAATACGAGTGAGATGGAGAAGAAATCTATCCCATGGGCTATTTTTAGCCTCGTGGACGTTAAAAATACTTTCTTTCTATATAAAAAAAACTTTTTTTTATGTGTTAAATGGTTTGATTATGTTTTGAGAAGGAAACAATATTTCTAACCATCCTTTCCTTCTGTCTCATATTCTTAACATGTTTGCGCCACACCAATCCGTAAACATGGATAGATTTTAGGTCTCTCCTCCTCACTATCATTAAGTTTCAAACCTAGGTCACCATATAGAGCATGACCCTTTGAAACCAATCAAGCTGGCGATATTTGACATAATTGATGACAACTAAGTTATTAATTTATATTTTAGATACTAATAATTGTCGTGAGTGTTGTGGTTGATAATGATGTTCTTAATACTTGTCGTGATTATTGTGGTTGATAATGATGTGCTTATTTTAGCAATTGAAATTTTTGGAAATTGGCATTAATGCTTAGCAATGTATGCTAGCAATGTTCAAAATTGAACACGTCAGAGCCTTTCAAGAGACCTATAGCATGTCAGAGAAGTGTGAAGTTAAAAAATCACATAAAAAAAATTATATTTTCATTTTTACAAGTTTAAAATAAAAATTAAATAATATTACAAAATTCCCTGTGAAGGGCTATTGAGCTGCCAGACATTTCTGAAAATTCCCAGATCTTTCACGATCCTCGGGTCCTGGTTGTAAGTTTCCTTATTCTCTTAAATATTGATGCGAATAGACTTTAAAGTACGTAGTCTCCCACTCCGCATTACTAATTCATTACTAACTCCGCATTTACATTTGGCTATGTTTGTAAACAACAACGTACAAAGAGATTCCTGAGATCACATAGTGACACAAGGAGATCCAATGACTTTTGACTACCATGACTCATACTCTGAAGAAGAAAAAGATGAACCATATTTAGCTTCCTCAACTTGAGCGGAAAGAATCATGTAGCCACAACCGTCAAGACATGTCGAAGAAGAAGCGTTGTGAGCTGGAGTGTGGACGTTAATCCATCAAGTTATTCAGGACACAATATGGGGATTTCTGAGAGAATTTAAATTTTTTTCTGTAAAATATCTCTTTATTATATATATAGAGAGAGAGAGATTAGCTCTATTCAAATTGAGGAGATAAAAGAAGCTAGTTGGAGCAGGGAATAAAGGGTAATGTATTGTTGGCTTGAGTGGAACTACGTTGCACTACGTGATTTCTCCTTTTTCTTTTGCATGTTAATTATTTTGTACTGCTGATATTTCTGTGTTATTTATTTTAATGTGATTTTGGGTATTGGGTTTTTTTTGGCTTGGATTTTATACAATTTTTTAACCAATTTTGATTTGGTTTCTATTTGAGATCAAGATTTAAACCCTATAGCCATGATTGAGGCACATTGGAGAGGATGTTCAATAGGTAAAGAGGTATCCACAATAGATTTTGAATTTATCATAATATCCAATTACGAGGGTTTATTTCATTTCATCAGTGTAACATTTTTATGTGTTTACAAGTACCAAAATAATGTGGAGGAGCGTTGGTGAAAAAATGTCAACTTTGAAGAATTCTCATTCCAAGTATTCATTGCATATTCCACACTTTGTTCTTATTTAAAAACTTTGAAGAAATTTGTATTTTATTTATTAAAAAAATAAATAATAGTTATTCGGGAAGCTTACCAACCACATTGATTTTTCCTATTTTTCCATCAACAGATTCTCCAATTGCTGACTTTGTTATTGCAAAAACAAATCTTGGATTGTCTTCCCCATTCTCAATCAGATTTTATATTTCTTTTTTCCATGCTCCCATTGTCTTTTTCTCACACTATCATAGGTATTTAAAACTACAGAGCATCATGAAGGCACTAGAGAGCATGGAGGCACTAAAGATCTTTACTTTGGAAAATTGATCAAGAATGTTATTTTTCTAGGCAACTTGTGGGGGAAACAAGCGTTGCAAACTGAAAGACTTAAAGAAAAAATATGGATGAAATTATTTTCTCTAAACACCTCCCAAAACTATAAAAAAAAAACATAAAAATAGGATTCGTGCAAGCTGAAAACAAATAACTTTGTGCATCTACATATTCACGTTTCACTTTGGCAAAAGCACTAGTGTGAATTTAGTCAAATTTATTTTTGACAATTTTATATATAAATATATAACTAACTTGGTGCATCTACTTATCCACATTTCACTTTGGCGAAAAGCACTAGTCTTAATTTAGTCAAATTTATTTTCGACAATTTTATATATAAATATATAACTAAAGGACAAAAATATTAATAGTATGCATTGGGTGGAAATTTAATATTTTCACATGATAAATATGTAAGCTTGTTCTTATAAGCATCAACCTCAAATTTTGGCCAACTTTTTTCATAATAAAAAATTTGGAATCTTCTTAAACTCTAATAGATTCTCATTTTCAAGATACTTTTGTTGTAAGAGATACCAATGTATTCTTCTTCTTTGTTTTTCTATGTTTCCCTAGTTTCATTTCAATTATGTTTGGGATATTCTTTTTATACTAAAAGGATATCAACCATGGAGGATACTTATTACTTGTTTACAATTCTTTCAAATTTGTTTTGAATATTTTTAAAATTAACAGAAAAATTATATTGAACTCTACATTACAAATCATTTAAGGCCACATTTGGCTCATGTTTATCTTATCTTTTAATATTTTTAAAATTAACAATAAAAATATATTTAACTCTACATTGGAAATCATTTGAGGCCATAGTTTCATTTTAGTAAAAAAACCTATAGCAATGGTTGATATACATCCCACATTATTTGCAGTGGATGGATGAACTTATGCTTAACAATGTGGGAGTTTAATTTCATCTTCAGTTAAACATTTATTTATTTCAATTCAATGAACCCACATGTTTATGTGTGTGTAGGTGTAGAAGGCTTGTAGAGGAGTACTAGTGAAGATGTTGGACTCTATAGTTGAAAAGTATTGTAAAATTAATTATGTAGAACTTTCATTCAAGGTATTTCTTAGTGATTCCACACTTAAATCTACTTTAAGATCCCCTAATATGGTCTATTTTATAAATTAAAAATATAATAGTTGTTGAGAGTCTAATGAAAATACTTTAATTAAAAATAAAATAGTTGTTATGAGTCTAATGACACTACTTTAATAGCTTTAATTTTCTAAATGGTTTCTCTGTTCACAAACATTTTTAGCTTGAACCAAATCCTAAATTTCCTTCCTCCACTTTGAATCAAATTCTAAATAGCTTAAATACCCTTTCCTTAAGCTCTAATTGTGTTCTCCATATCCTGCTAACTAAGTTTTGGAACTGTTTATTTCTTCATATTAACAAAATCATACAATCCACAATAAACAACTCTAAAAGCAAAAAAATTATATCAACAAGTTTTAGAAACTTAAATTATTAAATAAAAATAAATTTCATTAAAAATAAAATGTAAAAATAATATAATTTTTTAAATTGAAATGTATAACTTCTTTAATCTTTTCATTATAGAAAGGCTTCATAAATTAAGACAAGTCCTTCAAATTTGCTAAGTTATTTGGAAATTATTTACATGCTAAATTGAAAAATTTGTACCCATCCATTATAATAGAGAGGGTATAATTTTCCGTTTATCACGTATCTAATTTCCATCCATTTCAATTAACTGGAAATAACCTTATGGGTAGTCCAAAGGTGGTCATAACCACGAATAAAATGTACAATATATTTACGAGAACGATTTCTATATGTAGGTTATTGTAGAAGTATAAGAATGTTGCAGCAATATATATTTACGAGAACGATTTCTATAGGTCGGTTATTGTAAATGTATAAGAATGTTGCAGCAATTCCTCATATATATAAACTATTTTTATTTAATATATAAGCAAAACTTTGTTTAATGTGTTAAATGGTTTGATTGTAATTGTGGGCAGTGGGTTTATTGGTTATGATGAATATTGCTCTATTGGTAAATTATAATTGTCCATGAATTACATACGAATGTTAGTCACACATTGATTGATTATGTATGTGTGTACATTATGAAAGCAACGAGTTGGTGATATCAAAATTGTGTACATTACATTGTGGTACCAAAATAAAAGGTTGATAGTTTCAAACTATTTATATGACATTGTGTTGTCAAAGCAAGAAATTGGTGTGAAGTTATTGATTTATTTTACAGCTCAATATGATGTGTAACTATATTTATCTTTCATCAAAATTGAAATTTTAATAATATCAATTAAACAAAATAAAAGCTAAAAATAACAAAATTAAAAAAATTAAATAACTATATAAAATATTTAAATAATACTCATCATTTAAAAAAAAATCTGCACATCAAAAAATTGAATCTCTCCACTCAGGTTCGATCCCTATTTAATATAGATCTATACTGATATATATAGCATGCATAGGCTACCCTATAAAAGAAAATCTTAAGATCTGCGACCCTCTAGAAGAAAATCTTAAAGTCTCCACCAATTTCGCAGAAGGTCTCCAATAGTTTCCATCCGGCTGACAGTAAACTTCATTTCAAGCTTGGATATCTCCACTCAGGTTCGATCCCTATTTAATATAGATCTATACTGATATATATAGCATGCATAGGCTACCCTCTAAAAGCAAATCTTAAGGTCTGCGACCCTCTAAAAGCAAATCTTAAAGTCTCCACCAATTTCGCAGAAGGTCTCCAATGGTTTCCATCCGGCTGACTGTAAACTTCATTTCAAGCTTTCTTTTTTTTCATGATTCATGTTCTTATCTGTTATGCAAATATGGAGATATCTTTAACGTATTATTAGTGGACATATCTTTTAGTACGACAATGTTGTGGAAAGCTGACTTTCATGAGTAAATTTATGTATTATTAATTAAGAAATCTTTTAGTACTATAATGTTATTAAAATATCATTAAGTTTATGTAATAATGAAGATATTTTTGGATATAATATTGTTAGTGACATGCGAAATATAACTTTAAATTCGTAACAAACATTAATATCATATTATAAGTGAAATATTAACCCACTGTTTTTTCATCTAATTTATTATTGCAAATATTAAAATAATCCATAAATTAATTATTAAGTTACTGCTTTTTAATAAAATAATTTATAAATCAATTATTGGCTTACTGCTTTTCCCACTTACTGTTTTTCTATCTGATTTATTATTTATTACTAAATAAAAATAAATAAAAAATCATATCCTAAAATCCATGATCGATTGATTTACTGAATAGTGCTCAGTATTTGTCCACGACTACCTTTTATTTCGCGGGTGGACTCCAAGACTACATTACACCGCCAAAGACGACAACATTCATTAGCGAGTTGGACAAACGCAGAAATAATGTATTAAAGTTGGTAGGTGCAATGTCGAACCACCAATATTCTTCACCCGGTAGAATTTAATTAAAAACACATACGAAATGGTTCAGTGGCTTAAGGAAATTTTATTTTATGTTAGGTTGTACTGTTAGTCTGTTCCAGTTTGCACACAATAACATATATAAATTAATTTATTTTATTTTAGAGTTTTCTTTAATGCTATTTTTTGAAATTTCCAATTCTTATAGATTGTCATTGGTTTGGTTTTATTTTACTTTAAGATGTAATGCTAGTTGGTTCCAAGCTTGCACCAAATAGCATATGCAGAGTCTTTACAGATTTCGTTCCCCCTGTTGGTTTTCATTGTCGTTTTGTTATAGACCGCTGCCCACCACTAGATTGAAGTTTTATTTTTATACGGGGAAATTCCATTAATTTATCTACTGCGTGCCATCTTCGTTATCATGATTTTTATTTTTATTTGTATTCATGTCCAAATGACGGACCGTTCACATCAACCCTTTGCCACACAAGTGTTGACCCGCAGTTGCTCTAGAAAGTGCAAAGAGAGGCCCATAGGAGTGTTATCTTGAAA
>CM076576.1:408509638-408782078 GCA_034641835.2 Pinus albicaulis
TTTGTTGAGAAAAGGTCAAAAAGCCCACATCAACAAAGTGACACTAGAAGGAGGGTTTGAGGTAAAAGAAACTATTAAACTGTTTATCCCTCACCCTCTATTTTTTTTAGATCTTTAATCCATCTTCTCTGTGTCATCTCAGCACACTATATAAGGTGGGTTAAAGGACAAGATTTCCTATTTGGACTCACATTTTTATTGTCACATCTAAACAATAGCTCCATGGCATTTAATGCAGATTCATAGTGTTGGGAACCAGATCCAATATTTGAGGGATTTTGGAGGGGAGAGATTCCTCCTTTCAAACAAAATGCTTCCCCATAAATTTTTGTAATTACCAGTTCGAATTGGCCTCTAGGGGCATGTATATTTTAGCCTTCTTGTGGAGAAAATTTGTTTTTTAGCAACTCCACTTCATTTCTAGCAGGGATATACTTGGATTGATTAAAATAATGAAGTTTGGTGCCATTTTTAGCTTCTAAGGCTTGGTTTCTTCGATAGGACTCTGAGTCTCATTTGGCTTGGCCATCCTAGGTGCCTCATATCCCTTTTGCACAATTTATTTATTTTATTTTCGCTTCTTATTCACATGCATCTCTTATTCTTATTTTTCCTATTTATGTATTTACTATTGATGTTTTTCTTATTGTAGGATTGATTTAAATGGTTGAAGTGAGTTATTGTTCAGGTTATTTATAGATTCACAAGAATTATTCATCCTTAGAATAACTTTGGAAGGTAATAGTCATCATCGAGCTTGATCCAGGTGGATATCAGTTGGAGCAACAAAGCTGTAAGCTTGTTGACTTAATCATAAAATACACAAGAGGTATTCATAATAATAATATATTATATATAAAATGTATAAGAGATGATGATAAAATGTTACAATGAGGCCCTGCTTATATACCTATGCAGGTGGCCTTTCATGAATGGGCATGTCTCTTAGACATGCCCTTTCACTAACTTAATGACTACTTACATAATCCTTAATTGACTATTTAATAATTATATTTGTTATATTTGTTATGAATTATATTCATAACATTGCCCCTTCCTTCAAAAGATGTGTCCTCAAAGCTTATAGTTGACACTTTTCTTCAGTTCAATCACGCACCGTTTCCTTCATTTCCTTCCATCATTTGCTTTTGTCACAATTTAATATATCAAATTTTATTTATTTATTTGTTATGAATTAACCCTTCCTTCAGAACTTTGTCCTCAAAGTTTTATGGATAATAATTTCTTCATGATGTATTTTTTTTTTAATTTATTAATCTAATTAATTAAAATTATTTAATTAATTGAATTAATATATAATATAACTTTACTATATGTATCCTAACCAAACTTTAAATGCATTGCCCAACCTTTAATAGGATACTTTTATTTATATGGAACTTTATAAAATTTATTATAAAATAACTTTATATTTTAATAAAGTTACTTATATTAGATTTATAAAGTTTTTTAGATTTTAAATTAATTAAATTATTTGGTTACGTCAGTTGTATATATAATTTTATTTTTTTAGTTATGTATGGTCATCGTACACATCCTTACGGTCATGTTTGCACACGCATCCATGCTGGATGATCTGTAGTTGATATGTTTGCATTTTTTTAACTTAGTATATCGAGGGCAAGTTCTGTTATCATCTGTAAAAGGCTCCGAACAGACAATACATCTTTCTGCTCCCTCTGAGTCTTGACCTACATTTCCTTTATCTGTTGGTTTGGGTATAAATCACTGGGCAAAAGCTCCAAGTTCATCTACCCAAGCTTGTAATGGTGGTTTCTGTGCTAATTCATCAAATTTATGTTGAGCGACATCCAGAAAATCCACTTCTTGGTGCAATAATGTGAAGAGATTGTGGTCCTCCTCTTTTTGGGTGGGACTACGTTCTTTTTCTTGTTCTGAACTGGAAAAACCTTCACGTTTTGGTTTTGGGCTTAGACTTCATTCCATTTCTGGTTTTAGTTTTAGAGTGCATTCTTTTTTTTGGTTTTGGGAATCTTGCTGATGATACAACCAGAGAACTATTGGTGCTTTCAATACCATTAGAGTGACTGCTGATATTTTGAGTAATGTTTGACCCAATTTCGCTTACTGAGGGAGAATTTGTTGATAAAATTTCACTTACTTAGGAGGAATTTTCATCACCACTTGACATCGATGGTATCGTGATACCTTTGAGCTTACAATGTTTGTGGCTGACGACAGGAAGCACAATGCAAATGATTTTTTGGATCACGGCTTCTGACAAAAAGTAAAGCTTTCTTGTAGAATTAAAAGGTCCCATTGTCAGGTATTCAAGGAACTTGTTGAAAAATTGGTTTTTCTCTTGTTCTTTACAAATGTTAGGGACATAAGAATGTAGGCTCACAAATATTTTCACCAAGAAATTTGTCCTTTGCTGAGAATGAGGACTATAGTATATGCAATCAGGAAACATAGCAGAATTTAGAAGATCAGATCGAATACAATTAACAACATTAGCTAATGGCAGAGCTTTGCCAATTTGTGCAACACAAACAAGAACAGTATATCCCTTAGGTGCTATAGGCATCCACAACGAACACTGAATGTCTTCATCATGATAGTATGACTCTCCTTCCATATGATATAAACTAAAGAATGACCAAACTAATTGAAAGCCAAGAGGTTTTTTCACACGGCCATAAGTATTGCTGACTGCCATCACAACTTGAGATGGAGGCACAGACCCTAGTGTAACACAATCACCTAGAATAACATAATTTGAATGAGGGTGGGGTCTCCAAATAGCTATATGTTGATTAGCACCATTACCTCTTTTATCAATCCAAATTCTATGCAAATGTGTGCAACGCGATAAGGCATTGGCACTTCCAAATTGCAAGACTGCAACTATTTCATCTTGCAACCAAAGTAAAAGGTGTAGAACACTCAGAGAAATATGAACATAAATATCGGTTTTCATAACCGAGACATTAGTCTTACTTTGTACACATGTATATTCGCCTAATATATCCACTAGATCAAGTACAGCAAGACCGGAACCACTTTTAACAGTAAGACCTTTAACAAATGCACAGATCCATCTATCATTTTCCTTTGTAGCATACATTAAATTGATGTCTGGTATTCTACTACTTCTAGATGAAATATGCTGTGGTGATTTTCCAAAATCAATATAAATTGGGCATGTTTTAATGTTTGGACTTAGTTTTAAATGGATCTTTTGGAAAATTTCTATATGGAAAGGTACATCTTCTTGATGAATATTAACTTTGGTAGCAATTGAAACATTTCCATCAGCTGGACCCAACAAAAAAAAATTTCTTTCCTTGCATACATTACTTACCTCACTATCCATGGGGAAACTTTCACTAGGAGATTTTGGTTTGTATCCTAATGCTAAAATATTTTCATCCTTGAAATCAACACTATGCATAGGAGAACCTTCACTGAGAGGTTTTTCTTCTTCATCTTTTTTCTGTAACTCAATTTTTTCTGGTGGAGAGATCTCAAGCTTCGAAACTGCATCCCCATATTTTTCTTCTTCTACTGAAGAATCATTTTCAGATTCATCATTATCTTCACAAATATATATTTTTTTTTCCCCTGAATAGGTTGAATTGTTTTGTTGATTATGTCTAATATTCGGAAATAATGGTTTTTGCATCAGATTAATCTTGTCCAAAATGGTGTTTATCTTCTACATTGATTTGTTATGATTGTCTATGGCCTCTCTATGGTTTTTCCAAATTTGTGTTTCTATCTGATCTATTGTGTCTTGAAGTTTTTTTATGTTATGAGAATTTCCTATAACCTTATCCTCACGATTGATTAACCTTTTAGTGAATTTATCGGAATTATTATTGATCTTACTCTCAAGATAGATCAACTTTTTGTTGAAATATTATATCATCATTGATGAAGACATCGAGTGGCAACGATTTTGAGGCACCGCATGTAACAGCTGAAGGCAGCCAGTAGTGGCGTAGGTGCTTCCTTCCAGGTGAGAAGATCGCTGCTCTGATACCAAATGGAGCAACAAAGCTATAGACTTGTTGAGTTAATCGTAAAATACACAAGAGGTATCCGTAATAATAATATATTATATATAAAATGTATAAGAGATGATGATAAAATGTTACAGTGAGGCCCTACTTATATACCTATGCAGGTGGCCTTTCATGAATGGCCATGTCTCGTAGACGTGCCCTTTCACTAACTTAATGACTACTTACATAATCGTTAATTGAATATTTAATAATTATATTTGTTATATTAGTTATGTATTATATTCATAACATCAGTGGCCACCAACCTATTCCATTTGGAATTGCACCATCAATTCTTGCAACTTTTCACTTTCAGCACAACTTACTATTTTTAGCAGCTTTTCAGGTCCTGCATTCCTGGAGCCGTTTTGGGACCCTAATAATCCAGGTGGATATTGGTGGCTGCCCACCTATTCCATTTGAAACCCCACCATCACTCCTTTCACTTTTTTAGTTTCAGTACAACTTACTATTTTTAGCAGTTTTTCGGGTCTTGAACTTTCGGAGCCGTTTTGACGCCCTAAACGATGTTTTCTGGGCATCACGCCAAATATGATTCTATTCTGGAATTGATATTTGTAGTCAACAGTTGTACTCCTTAGATATATATTTCTAACAATGTATCATGTGTGTCAAATGAAGATAGTATCCCAAATTTATGACCCCAAGAAGTTGAAACACCAATTTACCCAAACAGGACCCATAGTTGGCATTTCATCTCCTAGGGTTAGGTTTTTGGACATTTAGAGTTTTCCATTATTTCTCAATAATAAATAGACCATTGATCCTCATTGTAACACAGTTTAGAGGCATGTAGCCACTACATATATTCTCAGAGATAAGCTACCATCACCCTAGCTATTTGATTTCCATTATGTCTGTAAGCATATTTATGTTATTTGATATTAATTAAATGAATAATTATTTCCACTACATCTCTGTCTTTATGGTTATTTTTGTATTTTATTTTATCCCTGAATAAATCTGGATCAGAGCTACTTGGATTTGGTTACTAGTTCACGAATATAGGATTTATGGAAATGCATTGTAGAGAAATAGTGGTAATTTTCTACTATTTTTTACAATGAGTTAATGATCTTCATTTGCGTAATTCCACTTGGATTAGGTCATAAAAATCATTCAATTTAACAAATTGCACTTGATTAGGTTAGGCATTTGATAAGTTAACTCGCTCACTAGTTCTTGAATTTCAAGTTTTTAGAGTAATAATTTTTAGGGAAAATCTTACGGGCTAATATTTGCAGGTGGGCTAATTTTCCATGTTTTTTCCAAAAAAAAGATTCGCTAAATTCCAATTTTTTCTAAATTTGATTCACCCAAATTTTATAGTATAAAATTATTTTTACCTTAAAAATCACCAAAAATTTATGTACAGACTCGATAAAATTATTATAAATTTGAATTTTTATAAAAAATATTTTCAAACATTTTATCGATTTCATATGAAAAACTACTAGATTCGCCAAGGTTTCTAAACTTCAAGATAAATTTCCATTCTTAAAATTTTCCCTGGTAATTTTTTGCTATTTCTTAGCACATGTGAACAGAGGCATTTTTGAATTATTCCACTTGGAATGGAGACCTAAGAAATCATACTTATTAAATATAAATTTCCCATCCCATTTTCATTTCATTTACTTATTCATTCAGTGAGTTACCTCCTAAACATAACTTGTTGTAGAAAAAAGAAAACTTCATCTAGCATTCTTGTAGCACGTGTAAACTTTGACAAAATTTTCTCCCAAAGCTTGGTTTTTTTCTCTTAGGCTTGAATCATGACCCCTAGGATCTAAATCCATGATTAAGGAAGAATAAACAACACTTAGGACATGCATTTTTACAAAGTATATTAGGCCTATTTATTTGAATTCATCCTCTTAGGATTTCAATCACAAATTGCTGTTCTTTCCTAGGATTAATTTCTTTTCAAAGAAACACTTCCATTTTTGCAATTAGTTCAGGCTTTGATTTGATGACATTCACTCCATTACATTAGATCAAAAAAAGAAGGAAACATTGTATGCTACACATATAGTGTCGATACCTCTTAATTTTGTACGAACCTTGGGTTTATAATTAAAGCTATTCTCCTTGGGATTTGCAACATTCTTGTTGCAATAATGAGGGTCCTCAATATCTACTCAAAATATAAAGAAAGGAAAATTTGCTAAGGCTTTTTCCATAACATGCCACTAGCACATAAAAATTATGTCACACGTATGCATATTTCACCGTGCATATGTTCCACGTCACAAGTCCTCAATTTTTTCCATATCTACTGGCACCAACGTTTAAAGATCATGCAATGCTTTATATATCATCATGGAAACAAGAGAATGAATGGTGCAAAGAGAGTATGATCGTTCGATTATTACCATTAACTTTAAAATAAAGTATAGAAACATGTTATGCCAGTCAAGGAGGCTATAAAGGCCAACTAATAGCTAACACAGGTAACACATACACTAAGTCAAAGTATAATAGAATGTTTTTTTGGAAATATTTTCACTTCACCTAAACTCCTAATCCCCCAAAGTGCCAAAAATTACAATATTTGTCACCTATACACTTGCATAAATCCCACCTAGCCATGTCCTTCAATTAATAATGAGCATAAAACCATCAAATGTGGTTATAAATTCAGTAAATAATCATACTTCCAGATATTTGCAAGCCATGAAATTAGAGAATAGTGCCTAGCTCGATCAAGAACCCATTTGTTGCAATTTTCAAAATATATCACTCGAACCATAAGTGATTTGGCAGTGAACTAGATCTCAGAAAATCCAATCCATCTGATTAAACCATATGGAGAAACCCCAACTCATTCACCCTTCTGATCGATGCATACGATAGTTTAGCTTTGCATAGATGAGTTACTTGATGCACACCTTAAGATGTGCCAATTAGGTTAAAATATTATACATTCCTTCAGGTGGTCTTCAAGCTTTCTTATATTTTTAACAAAAACTATATTGTTTCTATTTTATGAGGCGATTTTCATTGCAACGTGTTTCTTATAATTTAAAATTGTTTTGGTGGGTTTAAACTCGGTCGAGGAACATGCCATAATGTATTTGTTATTCTCCCACAATTTTTTGAAGACTATTTTCCATCACGAACATAAGAGTGTATTCACCTTACAATGTATCTAGCCAACACAAACATTAAAGAAGGAAAAAGCCATGTGGATTGTATTTGAAATTTGTTATGATTTGTATCCAAATTTATGAAGAAATATATGCTCCTAAAATAATATGGATTCTCTCTTATTTTTTTAGATGATAGTTTTGAGTACATCGGGAGCTTAATTAAATAAAAGGAGGGTTCAAAAATCTCAAGCGGGGAGTGAGTCTCGGTCAATTGGAGAGTGATCTACATTCTTTTTGCATTTTTATTTTCTTTGTAAACCTTGTTTTTTCAAAGGAATAAGGACAGAGGCTCTGCCATCAGTTTATAGATCAATATTTTTTAGGAAGTAGCAATGTGTGAATCTAAGGATTGGTACCAAAATATTTTTATGAACTATTTTTTTTTACTAATGAAAGTCATTTTCAGTTTTATTTATCACTATTTTTTGGTGATTTTGGATCAAGGCTGTAACTTTATGATAATATTTTTTTAACTACTTTTTGAAGATTATTGTTACCTCTTAGTTTGATCTATTTATTGTAAATTCATTCAATTTATACATCATTAAAATTATTTTCTGGTGGTAATTATCTGTATCTGATACTTTTGAAAAAACCTGAATGATATCAATGTAGAACTAATTCTATACTTTTGTTCAATTATCCACACACGTGATTGTTTTGCTCCTACAAGAAATGGTTTTTAATTTTGATTTCATATGATTATATAGTTGTTTGTTTATAGTAATTGCATCAAATTTATATTATTCTTATTTTTAGCTTCTCTTTAATGTCTAGGTTTAAATCACTTTAGAGACCCCACTGAGCCGCATAAACAAAGTCTTGTCTCAGGGAGAAAGATCATTTTTTTTCATTATTTCCGGTTACGTAAGTTTCTGGTCATTTTCTCTTTTCTATATGTGTATAGTTGGTATATAACATTGTTCCTTATATTTTATCATTGTACATTGTTGTATCATATTGTATTAGTTAGTCTAATTTGTAGTTTTAGGTTTCATGTATATATAACAATCAGAAAACTTTAGGATTCCCGTGATATTTTATTCATAAGAGAAAGAGATCTAAATGCCAACGAAGCCTTTAAATCCATCGAGAGTGGATAAATCAAATGGATTGGGCTATCTAAATTGCCTATGTCTCCATCACATCCCATTTGTTCACAAAAGGTCCAAAAACCTGCACCAATAAAATGGCACTAGAAGGAGGGTTTAAAGTAAAATAAATTAATAAATTGTTTATCCCTCACCCTCTAATTTTTTTATATAATTAATCCATCTTATTTGTGTGATCTCGGCACGCAATATAAAGTAGGTTAAAGGACAAGGTGGCCTATTTGGATGCATGTTTTTATTGTCACAGCTAAACAATGGCTCTTGTCAACATAATTATATTGGAACATGCTTTTAAGTTTCATTTACCCAAGATACCGAACAAGATAATTTCCCTCTTGTCCAAACTCACCTTTGATGGTGAACGGAGCACATCTGCAAATGACCGTTTTACTAAATTTATTTATACATGTTTAAGGCATAATATCATAGTTCTTAATGTTGTATGCATGTTATTTTCTCTCACCTTTCAAAGTTGGGTTAAGTTCTGGATTGAATATTCTCGAGCTAATTCCATTCATTTTTAGTTAGAATTTGCAAATGAGTTTTTAGTTGATTTTAAAATTTCTCATTGTAATGAATTATTGGAATATTTGAATCATTCAAGGAAATAAAAAGGTGAGTTATTAGAATATTTCATAATTAGGTTTATAGATTTTTATACTAGATTTCTTTTTGGAAGAAATGACTCCTATCAATGAATGGATTCACTATCTCATGTCTCTTTCAGATGAACATGCTCACTCAATTGTAAACTAGTCTAAATTAGATAGTGAAACGCATGCACATTGGGGAGCCTTGGTATTGCATCAAGAGTGTTGCAACTCCCAAGGGCTCCTCAAATAAAATTATAAACCCTCGGTTCATACAAACTTAGAGGTGGCAATGCTATATGCAAAGTAGGTTAGGTTATACTCATGTCACCTCGAGTCATGAAATCATATCAAGGTGTTCAGAGACCATTCCTCCAACTAAATATAGTGAAAATTTCTTATGAAAGCATAATTGAACATGATTCTAACTATGAAAGTGAAAATTCCGTTCATTCAAGTGTAGATGCTAATTAACATTACATGAAAGCGAAAGGACTAGTCTACTTGCAGAAGTAAAGCTACTCCACTTATAAAATTTAATCAAATCAGTAGCCTACTTGCATGTATCATTATTCTACTTTACATTTGCTTGAAAATAAGGAATCTAAATTTTAACATGATTATGAATAAAAACTCTAATACAAACCTTTTTTTGTTGGTTGATGGTTGCAGTGAGGAAAGGAGGTGGTTGGAGTGGTATTAGAGCTTCTCTTAATTTTCAAATCACAAGTTTGGGGCCATTATTCATACTAGATAGGATAAGCTCAAAGTGTGGAGTGAAAGAGGTTGAGAAAATAGTGCTACATGTCTATTATGGGAGCTACAATATGAGGTCTTGTATTGCTACACAAGGCCCTGTTTTGCAATAGGAGGGGTTACGAGAGCCTTTTGAGGGTAGAAATGGTGTCTTGAGGGAAGGAAAATATGGATGAAGTTAGAAGGAAGTGAATGAAGGTTGGGGAACCCCCTAGAGAAGCCTAGTACTTCTTGGAGGTCTATCTCGCACCAAGGTTGATGCCCACGATATCCTCAATTTTAATTAGCAGAATTACTGTGGAAACGGTTTTTGGGAGCAATGTGAGACGTAGAGGGAGATGGTGGAAAGGTCCAGGTGGATATGGAAATATGTGCCCACCCTTGCAGATCAACACAACCCTGCAACTAGCCAAGTACATGCCTCAAAATACCAATACCACAGTGAGGTAAACTATCATAGAAAAGATTAGTTGAATTTGACTAAAATCTATTTTATTCCACAACACTCCTCTAACTAGTGAATTAATGATACTAACTCCTAAGTTACAAATAATTAAAATGAAAAAATATTACAACTAATATCAATAAAAAAAAATGCGAATGGTGAAAGTATAATTTTTATAATTTTTAAATAAAAAATTACATGGTAAAATTTTGAAATTTGTTATTTTTAAAATTTAGACAGTGCAAGTTTGGAAGTCAATTTTTTTAAGTGAAAGAATGTATCCATGATTTGATATAATTTTCATTTAGAAATTAAATTTTAAATGGTGGATGTTTCAAAATTTATTAATTTAAAAAAGTCAAATTTTATGATGGGAAAGCTTTAAATTCATTATTTTTTAAAAATTACATGGTTAAAGTTTCAAATTTGACAAAATTTGTTTCACTCTTTTGAATGAGATTATGTAGAATGAATTATAAATAAATAAAAAAATAAACATATTGCATATATGTTATAAAGTTGTTATTTTTAATTTATTTTTGTAATTTCCTAAATAGAACTTGTAAAGAAACAAAAAAAAAAAAAAAAAAAAAAGGGGAAACCATATTTATTTGGAAAAATATGAGACATAAATTTTAAAATATTTTTCAAAGGTTACTATACAATGTAAATTAGTCAAATTATAGTCTATTTGTTTTCTGTTTAGATACAATAACCTTGGGCTCTCTTAAAAGCACAATATTTTACTAATGTATGTTAACTATGTAAAAGTAAGATAATAGTCATTAAATTTACATATGATACATTAAAATTTATATATTAGATGTATAGGTTTGACCTTTATTGTTGATATTTCCACCATAGCAAACTCTTCTATTTTCTCCATGATATATGCACTAATCTTAATAGGGATTAAAGCACGTGGAGTAAATAATTTGTTTCTAACCACATCATTAAAGAAAATTTTAGAGAATGGAGAAACTTCTTCACCCACTATGCCTTCATGGATGTGTAAAATCAAGAAGAGAGTTGAATCCTTGCATATGTCATAGTCAGATAGAAAATCCTAATCCTCAAGTTTGTTTCCTAAAAAAAAAAACTTTTTTGACCTATCAAAATTCTTTGCTTTTGCTACGACTTATTTTTTTATCAACGATAAAAAAAACGTGTAGCACACCCATATAAATAATGTTTTCCTTCAGAGAAATATGATCATGATTTTAAAGCATCCGTGGAAAGCATGCATTTATCAAAACACTTAGTAGGAATCATCAAAATCCATTACTTGTGAATATAATGAATTAACATTACTTCTTATAAGGATTTGATGAGACATGTGGCATATAGGTCTTTCTTTAAACACTTTGTGCTTAATATTTGCTTCCATGAAATCTTTATCCATCAAGGAAGAAGCCATGTAATCAATGTCAAAATTTCTAGTGCCATTTTCAAGGTTATGGCTAAGGGTGATAGCATTATCTCCCAAATATTTAATGAATGATTTGTGATCCTTAACATGTTGCTCAATGTCAAACAAATATGGGTCGAAAATCGTAATGCTCCAAAGAAATAATTCCATAGACTAGAACCCTTTGCCTTAAGCTTGTTATGCCATGTCTATACCTCCATCCCCCCATTCTCCCTTTTAAATATCGTTATGATCACCCTAGAAAACAAAGAAATATAGTACATATTTATTTATACTTCAAATATAATTTGGAAGTAGTGTAACTATTAATCTCTATAGGTTATAATTCCCTAAGTATGAGCTTCCTAGATCTACAATCTTGATGAGACCCTCAAGCTTGGAGTCATTCTTGATAGTTACCCTATGGAACTCGGTGCAACCAAACCAATGGTGACCAAGCTCCAAAATATGCAAGATATTGTCACTATAATATGAATAGTGAGCATAATGTGTTCCAAATTAGCCATCAACTTCTCACATAGGAGAAAGTTGATGACGCCTACTGCATCAACCATGCATATAATCATCAACAATATTTTACCTACAACAAGATGAGCTATCAATAATGACATAACCTTCATCACATAAATATGAATTGGTGGATCAAACATAAATCTCGTGTGTGTGTGTGTGTTTTCAAGAAAAACATGATATCCTTCCCCGCGTCTTACCTGGAATAACTAGATGAAGGTAAAATTAATCGTTGGACATAATAGTGATTGGTAACCCAATGAAATTAATCAAATTTGAAAATGTGACTTATGGCCTTCCTCTCAATAACATGCCTTTGGTGAATTGTTCAACCAAATAAGATAACCCTTGCGACTTCAATATATAACTTGACAAGCTAACTCTAGCGGTTGAGTTCTTTTGGTGTCATGCAAGAGGTCTCAAGGTTGATCTCCTAGCCTAGCTAGCTATATTATGTTCCTCGTTTAATGTCACTACCAAGCCACACACCATAATTAGCATCAATAATTTTATAGTGTGTGCAATCCATGAAATGTCTACAAGTGTCTAGGTGTAAAACACCTATGAGCATCGGGTATAATGAGTGAGCATACACTAGGTGGGTAAGTATGGCTCCAATTCATTATTAATAAGCAAGTGCACCTCGAGAGTGTTAGCTCCTTAGAGCCATGATGGAGAAAATGAAACAATGGGAAGGGAAGGAGAGAGTCAGTTAAATAATGTTATTTTTTGTATCCATATGTCTTCATCCCAAAAACTTCCTATTATTATCTTGTTTGTCTTTTGAGAAGGACAAATTATTTCTAAGCATTCTTCCCTTCTGTCTAATATGCTTAACATGTCTGTGTCACACCAACCCGTAAACATGAATAGAGTTTAGATGTCTCCTCCTAACTATCATGTAATTTTAAACCTAGGTCACCATATAGAACAAGACACTTCGAAACCAATCATGCTAGAGATATTTGACATAATTGAAGAGAACTAAGTTATTAATTTGTATTTTAGATACTAATATTTGTCGTGAGTGTCGTGGTCGATACTCATATGCTTATTTTAGCAATTTCAATTTTTGGACATTGGCATTAAGGCTTAGAAATGTATGCTAGTTTGTTTGGAATTAATTTACATGCTAAATTGAGGATATTGTAGCCATCAATTGTAATGGAGAGGGCATAATTGTCTGGTTATCACGTGTCTAATTTCCATCCATTTCAATTAATTGGTAATGACCTTATGGGTAGTCCAAAGGTGGTCATAATCATGATTAAAATGTACACTATATTTATGAGAAATATTTATATATGTAGGTTATTGTAAATGTATAAGAATGTTGAAATGTATAAGAATGTTGCTACAATTCCTCATGTATAAACTATTTTTATTTCCTTAAGATTAATTTATTGGAACTGCACGCTTACCCATGGAGACGAGGACCTGGGTTATGGCCTATAGAGGAAAGTGGAGACATAATTTACCTCATAAAAACACATGAGTATGAAGGGTGCAAGACACCTTTATTTGAAGGGTAATGTAATATAGCAGTGTGGAACAAGGTAGCAGGGAATGGAAAAGGGCACATGAGTATGATGGTATTAGTGAGATAAAAATAAGGTCATTTCATTCAACTAGAAAAAAGAAGACCCAAATAAGAATTTGTGTGGCTTAAAATATCAGAAAATGGAAATCACATCAGAATTGCAGCATGCTATTTTGCGCTGCAAGTTTCAAAAATCTACAAAAGTAGAGGGCTTGACCTCAAAGATCCCTTTGCAGCCCTTAAATCAGATATTGCAATATATTCTCAGCTAGGTGAAGTCCATATAGTGGGGGATTTCAATGCTAGAACTGCAGGTGAACAAGCTAGCATTCTTTGTTTTAAAGAAGAATGTGACCCTATCTCACTTACAGAAGAGAGTAATCATCAGTGGGAAAGAATTTCAGAGGATAAAGGCTACAATCACTTTGGAGAATATTTTATTACGCTACGTGGGACTTTTGATTTATTCATTTGTAATGGTTTGACTAGATGGGAAAAGTCCAATAATTTCACTTGCAATACTTACAATGGAGCAAGTGTATTAGATTCTGTAATTTTCTCGCATAGTTTGTGGGATAAAATGGAGGAAGTGTTGATTGGAGATCGAATTTGGACTTAAAATTATATCACAATCTAATTTATTTAAGTTTCTCTTGGACCAGAAAGAAGCAATTAGGGTGAAAACTCACTGTGTTCAACAAAATCCCCGAAAGGGAGGAATTATTTTGACTCTAGAAAATTGTAATATCTTCAAAATAAGGCTGGAGAGGCTCTTCGAGAAGGAGGAAATCTCATTTCATGGCCTTCATAGTCACGAATTAACATATTTAATTCAAACCGCACTTGATGAGTGCAAAAGAGAAAAAATTAAGAAGTTTGAAACAAATCTCTTTCTGGTTAATGCTTGGTTTGACGGGGAATGCAAAAAGGGATGGAGAATGTGGAAGGAATAAGACAAGAATAACATAAAGCTCAAAACTTACAAGAACGTATTAAGAAATAAAAAGGTTGATTTCATGGTTTCAAGGAGTGAATAACTAATCTTCCTTGGGAAAAATAACCCCAAATTATTTTGGAAGGAGCTCCAACCGAAAAAGGTGAAAACTGAAAGAAACATTACAGCTTCTAAATGGTTCGACTATGCAAGACAAGTTGATGAGCAGGATCCCTAGGTTGACCCTCCTCCCTTGGTCAACATAGAGACACAACTCTTCACAGTGCAAGAGGTAGAGATGGGTATCAAGAAATTGGGTGTTGGAAAAGCAAAATACTTAGCTAAACTCCAAGTAGAGTATCTAAAGTGGGACTTAAAAATTATTTCACCTCACATCACAAATATTTTCAACAACATCATATAGCAAGGGTTCCCCACAGATTGGACAACTAGTATGGAAATACCTCTTTTCAAGAGTGGTGACATCAATAATCCCTCCAATTATAGAACCATAATGATAAACCCCTTGTTTACAAAGTTATTTGGAAGCATGTTAGAAAATAAAATCAGCAAGTGGGCAGAAGAAAGAGATAAATGTGCTAAAGGGAAAGCAGGTTTTAGACCTAAACATTTCACAGTTGATCATTGTATAACTTTAAGGCACATCATTGAAAAAATTTGGGAAAAAAAGGAAGATGTTTTTTGTTGCTTTGTTGATTTCAGAAAATTCTTTGACACGGTTCCTAGGGATAAGCTTTAGCGCTGAATGGAGGAACTCAGGGTTCCCAAGTATTTGAGAGCAGTTGTGCATAGGTTGCACGAAGAGGTGAAAGTCAAAATTAGAACTTGAGCAGGAATTTTTGAAACTTTTAGAAGCGATATCGGGGTCAAGCAAGGTTGACTATTGTCTCCTACCCTTTTTGGTTTATATATTGACAAGCTTGAAGAGGGGCTAAATTCACAAGGGGGTGACAGTATCCATTTGGGAAAGTTCATTATATGGCTTCTTTTGTACGCAAATGACCTTATACTGATTGCTAAATCGGCTCTTGGTTTGCAAGAGAACTTATGTTCCCTTAAGCATTTTTGTAGAAGGGTGGGGATGCAAGTCAAAATTAGCAAAATGAAAGTACACATATTTCATTAAATTTGGAATTAAATAGTGGATCTAGAATTTTAAAATAACCAAATAATTCAATTGTAATGATATCCTTGTAATGAAAAAATTTGAATTTTAATGAAATATGTGTTAGTAGTGGTTTTCTCTAACAAAATAAAGCATAACCAACACAATTTCTACTTTGAAGGCAACATTCTGGAAGAAGATGCTAACTACAAATACCTCGGAATTGACTTCAACAGAAATTTAAAATGGGATGGTTGTCGAAATAAAATAACTTTGGGGGGTTGGAAAGCATTTTATGCACTTCAAAACAGGTGTAGAGAGGCAGAGCTATGGGACTGGAAAACTACTCTAACTCTTTTTGGGCTTCTAATGATTTCGATGATTCTCTACGGTTGTGAAGTGTGGGCCAGCAGCATAACCGAGTTGCGGTGGAAACAAATTGAGAAAATTCAGAAGCGTTTGATTACAAAAAAATTAAAAATTAAAAGTGCAGTTCCTCATGCTATCTTGTTAAGTGAAACAGGGGTTGCTCCTACTGAAAAATTTGCTATGGTGCAAATCATAAGATATTTGAAAAAAATTGAGCAAATGGAAGAGGGTAGATGGCCTAAGGTTGTGTTTAATGCTAGATTTTTCAAAATAAAGAATACTTGGATGTAGAAAAATAACAAATGGTTTATTAAATGGGGAATTTTCTTGAGCATGTGTCCTACAAACATCAAAGAGATAAAAAATTTGGTTATGGATAAGTTCCACAAACGTACTTGGGAGAAAGAGCTAGGGAGAAAGAAGAAGTACTACATTGAAGAGTTTAACCCCACTCATAATCATCAGAAAAAAGTGTACATAGGGGCCAATATTTCTTGGAGATCTAAAATTCATATTTCTCAATTAAGGACTAATTTTCATCAACTCTGTTGTGAAACAGGGTGCTGGAAAAGGCCAAAAGAAATCTGCGAGGAAAGAGTATGTATTTTTTTTCTCTTCCAGAAAAGTGGAAACAAAAAAACATTCCATTTTAGAACGTGAGGCCTTCAAAGACAACAAGGAAAATTATGCAGGTATTCTGGCAGCTATCTCTTGGGATAATCTATTCATCGAAGAGTTTGTCGACAAGCTGGGAGTATTTATTGTAAAAATCCATAGGGAAGGGCCGAATACAAGAGTGAGATGGAGAAGCAATATGTCCCATAGGCTATTTTTAGCCTTGTGGACATTAAAAATACTTTCTTTCTTTCTTTCTATATAAACAAAACTTTGTTTTATGTGTTAAATGGTTTGATTATCTTTTGAGAAGGAAAAAATATTTCTAAATGTCCTTTCCTTCTGTCTCATATGCTTAACATGTTTGTGCCACACCAACTCGTAAACATGCATATAATTTAAGTGTCTCCTCCTAACTATCATTGAGTTTCAAACCTAGGTCACCATATAGAACATGACCCTTCGAAACCAATCAGGCTACTAATATTTGACATAATTGATGACAACTAAGTTATTAATTTATATTTTAGATACTAATACTTGTCGAGAGTGTTGTGGTTGATAATGATGTGCTTAATACTTGTCATGAGTGTTGTGGTTGATAATGATGTGCTTATTTTAGCAATTGCAATTTTTGGAAATTAGCATTGAGGCTTATCAATGTATGCTAGGTTGTTCGGAAATTATTTACATTCTAAATTGAGGAATTTGTAGCTATCAATTGTAATGGAGAGGGTATAATTTTCCATTTATCACGTATCTAATTTCCATCCATTTCAATTAATTGGAAATAACCTTATGGGTAGTCGAAAGGTGGTCATAACCACGAATAAAATGTACAATATATTTACGAGAACGATTTCTATATGTAGGTTATTGTAAATGTGTAAGAATGTTGCTGCAATTCCTCAATGGTTAATTTTATAGTAGGAATCAGGTTAAATTTGATGGGTATTTACACGTATTATCCTTGATTAATCGCCAAATAGTCACCCTTTTAAATTACGCACGTCCATTTTTCATACCATCAATTTGATGGGTGACGTAAAAATTTACAGGTATCCATATTATTTATACTAGATTCTCAACACTATTGGGGAATTCTATTCTTATCTTGGAGCCCCAACTGGAAATATCACTATCCTCTTATATTTTGTGTGATTTTATTTGGAATTCCTAATAAAATTAGATAAAATAAAAAAATACAGTGATCCCTCTAGTTGGGACTCTAATATAAGCATATAATTCCCCAATGGTGCTCAAAATTCAAGATAAGAATAGAATCACACATAGCAGGTCATTAGACTTATAAGATATTCTCATCTTAGTCTTCACTCACACCATGCAATCCTACATTGTACAAACTTAAGCCTAAAACTTGAAGGTTGAGACTCACATGACGTGTCCACATCCATGGGCCATAAGTATTCTATATAAAACATCAACTGAATTTTCTTGTTCGTTTGGGTGAAATAGTTGTTTTCCATTTGATTTTGAGAGTATTATGTGGTTTCTCTAGTGTTGATCCATTGGTGATAGATATTAGCTTTATAAAATAGTTCTATTTATTATTTTTATTAGAAATAAAAACGATTTTGTGATTGGATATGGAGGTATCAAATGTGTGGTTACAAAGGCTATGATGCATTTCATACATTCATACTTGAATCTAAACATAAGTGGGTTTGGGCCTTTTAGTTGTTATCCTATAAGAGGGAGAGCTCTATTATTTATGAATTTCTTCAGAATGCATGTCATGTATATTAATATTGTTGACATGTTAGAATTATTTCAAAATCCTATTTAAAAGTGGTTTCAATTTCTTTTATAAGGTCCTCCTTCAATCTAACTCATTGCATTGAAAGTTGAAATTGATTTTTCCTTTCAACTTTTGTGTGGTAGGGATGGGTTTCAAGGAATTAATCATAGTTGAGAGAGGAAAATAAGGGCCTTGCACTGTACATGGATCTCAAGGGCTCATTAACCATCAACATGATCTAAAACTATAACATAAGCCTTTTAGAGGGAATCTTTGGCCTCCAAGTGTAATATGGGTACCACTATGAGGTCTTATGTGTCAAGGATGGTTCTTGAGGCATTGACCATGGTTAAGGGAGGTTAAGCAAGGAATTTCAACCTAGATGAAACCTTTCGAGATGAATGGCCATAAAAAATGCTATCATCGACATAACATCGTTATCTATAAGGGACACTTGTCTTCCAAAAGAAAAATGGGTGTAATTAGGAAATTGATTATTTGGGCACAAATCCTAGGAGTTAAACACTAAATTAACATTCTTGTGATAATAGACAATGTTCAAGGCCTTAACCTATGACATATGTCCTCTAAAAGGGATCTTTTATATATGAGCGAAATATATGTGCCATTGGGAGTTTTTTTGTAATAGGGATATTCCTTAGGGCATGGACCATGTTTAGGTTGGGAAGATAAATTTCATATTTAAAATTACTAAAGGAAATACAATTTATGTATCTAATATTAAAAATAAAATCATAAGACTCATTTTCTGTAGGCTCTCATCTAACCTTGATCAATAATATACAAGTTAGAAATTTGTACTTGGTTTAATAGAGCTCTTTATTTGAAGAAAAAACATTACCATCATTTTATTTGAAATTAAGAAACAATTTGCACTATATTTACCATGATCTTGACCAAGATTATACAAGATCGATGGATTTTTGAGAGACATGCATTCAAGTATTTATTATGTATTTTGTTCACATTAAGTATCTAAAGAAATGATGGGGATGCCATGGACTATAGAGAGTTCACCTCATTTCCTTACATTCATTACATGTTTATTGTTTTCTCCTCATTATTTTCATTGAGCGAAACATTTGCATTTAATTTTATGCATTTCCAATCCCAATAGAATTTACAACCACAACCCATGACGAATTTTTTCATGATGGGTAGAATCAAGAACAAAGATAAAGATACGAAAGGAATACACTCATAGTGAGATTTGAACATTTTAATTATGGATTGTAAATTTGATGTCAAATCATGTATTGACAATCTTCAAACAATTCTCATAATAATATCAAGTGGGGATTCAAAAAGAAAAAATGTCTAATCTTCACCAAGGAGGAAAATATCCAATCTTCACAAGGGATATTTCATTCCTCTGAAACTTATATATATGTGTGTGTGTGTGTGTGTGTGTGTGTGTGTGTGTGTGTGTGTGTGTGTGTATCTATCTATGTGTGAGTAGGTGATAATTGTGAAAGGATACCCTTTATATCCTAAAGATAAGTAATCAATGATGAATCTTGAATGTTGCTCATTATTCACATTCATTATCATATGATATGGAAGCTTTTAGAATTCAAGAGTTGAAATTGAAATATCTATGAATTATTAAAAAATTATTATTTTTAAAAGAAAATTATGAAATTTATTATTGGTTATTGTAATGAGAGGTGAGGTGTTCTACAATCTAGTATAAGAGAAGATGATATTGTCCAATAAAATTACATTTAAAAATATTAAATTAATATTTACGTTATCGAATTAAAAAATAGTAATAACAAAGATATATTTTAATGTTGGCCACAAATAAAATACTTCAATTTACACCTTAATTTTACATCACTTTTATATAAAGAGATAAAATAATTGATAGTAAAAAATTTCTAATTTAGCCTATAATCTCTATTTACTTTTAAGTATGACATATATGTGTTACCTTCTCTACGCAATATGGAGTTGACATATAAGTATGAGGGATATGTTTTACCTTCTCTACTGAATATGGAGTTCACATATGACATCTAAAATAATATTGATATCACAACCAACATGAAGTATTAATATGTTTTTACATGTCTCATGTTTATTGCATCAAGAGGTGCTCTCCCTCCCATGTTGGAATTGATTCTCCAATACTTTCATCTCATGTTATGTAAACAAAAAATAAATTAAAAAAAAGAAATGTAACTAAAAATAAAAATAATCTATTAACCCATGGTATCCACTCATGGTATTTACATGGAATATAGTCTATCTAAAGGTGAAAAATATCTTTAAAAGGTAAAATAACATCCTAGATTGATCTTAAATCCATGTTTACCAAACACTAAGAGAGATCAAATCTCTTTTTACTCTAAAAGAGGTTTGCACCTAGAGGGATTTGATCCCTCTAAGCTCATGGTAGAATATAGATTTAGGTTGGTACACTTACATTGTAGTTAAAGACGCAATGAATATTTTACAATATAATAGAGATTGGATGTGTAATAATTTAAATCTAAAATGGATCAAACAAAGATTTAATAAATTAAATAATTAAAATGTGATAAATTAAACGAATGGTAAAAACCCATAGGTGTCAATCCATTATAAGCATAAAAAAATTCCTCATAATACAAATTAAACTATTTTTATATACTGATGAAGTGATATTATTTTTTTAAGAAGCTTTGGAAAATTTGATTTTAAATAAAATCATTCTAGACTCCTATGATACCATAATCAACTGTTCTCGGAATATGGTTTGGGAAACAAAAATTGGAGAATGGGAAATTACATGTTTCAATTCAATAATTCATTCAAATGAGATAATGAACATGGGAAGTTGGTGTCAATAATTTTCTGCCAGGAGAGGAGTGTTGGTAGTACACGTTCAATGTATAGTTCTACTGGCTTTGAATCTAGATAAATATGTTCTAAATCTAGCTCTAGAGATAGAAACTATGAGGATTCTTATCAATCATGATCATAAGAATATCGATATGGCTTTGGAAATGAAACTAATATTGTATAACTATGGCGTAAGCTTTTGAATTTGAGAAGTTTTGAAAACAAATATTTCAAACAAACTCACTCTAAAATCTTATTTTATTGCAATCACTTGTTCTCATACTATGTTTTGGGCCAAAAAAAATTAAGAGGGAAATTCCATGTTTCAATTCAAGAACTCTGTAGGAATTTACAGGGTAACTTCCTTAGATCAAGAACCAAAGGTCACTACTCACAAACAGATCACAAAACAGTACACAGTATAATCACATGGTTAAAACCCTCAGAGAGGGAAACAGTCCATGGCCTAAGTCAACGCAACCACTTCAAGCAATTTATTAATATAAAAGAAAAGTTACATATGTTTCTGTCATAAACGGTTACCAAAAAAATGACCGTCGATGCTCTTTAAATAGAGATCATGGACCAATCTGGTGTTAAACCAAGGATCAAGTGTCATTAATACCAAGGTAAGAGATAACCGTCGAATCACTACAAATCGTAACTGTTGGATTATAAGTTACAAATGTACATGGTAAAGAAACACACTTTACCTAACTCTACACTAGACTAAGTTATTCTTAACTATTTCCTATGTGTCGAAATATCCTAACATCCCCCCTTAAGAACAACTTGGGATAGGATTGAAGGATTTACAAAGGTGACACAAAAGGAGCCTATTTCTTATGTGTCGAAATATCCTAACATCCCCCCTTAAGAACAAATTGGGATAGGATTGAAGGATTTACAAAAGTGACACAATAGGAGAAGGAAGGAGGCATTAGAGCCTATCCCCCCTTAATGAAAACTTTCCTGAACTCCAATCATGGATCGAAGTTTGGTAAAATTTTCTTCTGTGAGAGCCTTTGTAAAGATATCGCCTACTTTATCATTGGTTGGATAGTATTGCACTTCAATAACACGATCATGACTGAGCTTTCTGATGAAGTGTACGTGGAGTTAAATGTGTTTCATACGTTGATGCTGAACTGGATCTTTACATAGCTGAATGGCACTCTGATTATCACACCAAAGTGTAGTTGGATGTTGCTGATGGAGACCAAATTCAAATAGAATCTGACGAATCCACATGGCTTCCTTGATGGCTTCAACTGCACCACAATGCTCCTCTTTTGCTGAAGAAAGAGAGATGGCACTTTGTTTCTTACAAAACCAAGTAATAGATCCTGAACCAAGAGTGAATACATATCCCGCAGTAGACTTTCGATCATCAGGGTCACCAGCCCAATTAGAATCAGTGAAACCAATCAACAATGGAGATGCTCCTGCACTGTAATGAATCCCGAACTGAACTGTACCTCGAATATATCGAAGTATTTTTTTAGCTACTTTCCAATGACTTCCATGAGGTTGGTGCATAAACCGAGCGACAAGACCAATGGCAAGGGAAAGGTCAGGACGGGTATGGGTTAGATACAGAAGTTTACCAACAAGTTGACGATATAAAGTAGCATCAACTTTAGGGGTAGTACAAGTGACTGAAAGCTTGACTCCAAACTGAAAGTGAGAAGGGGTTGGCTTACAATCTTCCATGTGAAAGTGGTGTAGAAGATCACAGGCATACTTGGACTGAGAGAGGGTAATGCCTTCCTTGGATTACAAGACTTGAAGACCAAGGAAATAATGCAAGTGTCCTAAGTCTGTCATTTCAAACTTCTTTTTTAGGCTAGAATTCACATGGTTTATATGGGTTGGATCACTAGCAGTAAGGTTGAGATCATCAACATAAAGAACAAGGATGGTGAAGGACTTACCCACTTTCTTGGTGTAGACAGTGTTGTCAGAATGACACCTAGAGAAGCCATTATCTAATAGAAATCTATCCATTTTGGCATACCAAGCCCAAGGAGCTTGTTTGAGACCATAGAGAGACTTCCTAAGGCGATAAACAAGGCTAGAGTCGTTTTGGATAAAGCCATGGGGTTGTTCCATGTACATTTATTCATGTAAATCTCCATGTAAGAAGGTGGATTTAACATCCATCTGATGGACTTCCCATTTAAAGGAGGCAGCAAGGGAAAGAACAAGGCAGATAGAATTCATTTTGGCAACCAGGGAGAAGGTTTCAGTGTAGTAAATGCCTTCAACTTGTGAAAATCCTTTAGCAACAAGACGAGCCTTATGTCTATCCACTTTTCCATCTGGTCCAAACTTTTTTTTATACACCCATCTGCATCTGACAAGTTTCCTTCCTTTTGGAAGAGGAACAATATCCCAAGTATCATTCGCCAATAAGGAATGATATTCTTCATTCATAGCTTCATCCCAATCTGGATGACCAGAGGCTTCTTCAAAGGTTTCTAGATCAAGATTTTCTGGAACTTGAGCTACTAAGGAAGAGGCTCTTTCAAACAGAGAATGTGTACGTCATCGATTTGTAGGGTCACCTGCAAGAGAACCTGCTACATCCCGAGTAGAGCAGACCCATCTTGGAAGCTATGGAGTGTAAAGAATAATTTCAAGAGGTAGAGGAGGATTTTCATCCTCGCTTGCATCATCTAAACTAGAAGGAATGCTATCAAGAATAGAAGAGAGAGAGAGAGGTTATGTCGAATCGTTCCGCAGTTAAAGGTGGCACACCCGCTGAACTAGGCTCACAAGCCGATATATTTTCATCGAACTTTACATCTCTTCTAATGATTATATTTTTGGATTTTGGTTGAATAAGTCTATATCCTTTGACATCTTCAGAATATCCAACAAAAATACGTTTTTCACTCTTATGTTCTAAGGCTTTATGTTTCGCATCTGGAATATGGGTCCAAGCATCACTTCCACAAACACGAAAGTGACTTACATCTAGTTTGATTGAGCTCAAAGCTTCTTCTGGAGTTATATTCTTTAAACCTTAGTAGGAGTGTGATTTACTATAGACTTACGCATTTGCTTCTCGCCCAAAAATTGAGACCTAAGTCCTTTAGATTGAAGCATACAATTAGCCATTTCTTTAAGGTGCGATTATTTTAAGGTGCGATTTTCCTTTCAACTACACCATTTTGTTATGAGCATATGAAAACAAGCATGCTGCACCTTGGAATGCCATGCTACAATAAGCGGTTATAAATTTTATGATAACATATTCTCCTGGCCATTGTTCGATCTTTAACTAAGAATTTGATGTCCAGATTATGCCACAAATTGAAGGCCTTAAAGGCCAAGAACATGTTAAAAACTTCAGTCTTGAGTTTTAAGAAATATACCCAAGTTCATCTGGAAAAAGCATCAATGAAAGTTAAGAAGTACTTGCAACCAGAGAAAGAAACAACAGGAAGTGGATGACATAAATCACTATGCACAAGCTGCAAAGGGGCTGAAGCGTGCCAAGAGGCACATTTTTCAAAACTATCCCGATGATGTTTTCCGAGTACACATCTGGAGCAAACACCATCTCGACAAGATACCATAGGAAGGCCCGTCACCATATTTTCCATACATAGAGTTTGAAGAGAGCGATAGTTTAAGTGACCAAATCGCTCATGCCAAAGTTTGCTCACATCATCATTATGAGCAACAAAAATAGAGGGAAGACATGATGAACCAAAGTTGTCAAACTTATACAACCTTGTGGAATCGTCAGCAATGCTAGTAGCTAAAATATGTTTAGGATCTTTGAGGACCTTGATTACAACATCATGAAGTGAGAATTCTACTATTTTCCCTTCACCTGAATGAGTTATCTGATAAACAGATAGAAGGTTGCATGACAAGGTAGGAACACATTGTACATCATTAAAATGACCATTATCTAGATGAATGGTTCTAGATCTTACAACATTAAGAGATCTATCATCACCAACATAAATATGTTTGGTGTTATAATTATTTAAAGAAGAAAACATGGCTTTATTTTTTACCATGTGGTAAGAAGCTCCAGAATTAATGAGCCACTCATGAGAAGGAGAAGAAGAACACTGTTATCGATGAAATAGGTAACCGCATTGTTACCTACTTTTTTTGGTAGCATAAAAAGCACCCGATTTTGAAAAGTGGTGATGCAGAATCACCCCTTTTTTTTGTGCACATTTTTGACACTCTAATATTTTTATTTATGAAGTATGAATATTTGTTTTAAAATGTTAGTGATTTTCATGCTAATTTTGAAACGTATTGATGCAGCATCAACTTTTTTTTTTTAGAGCGGTGATTTTCATGCTAATTTTGAAACGTATTGATGCAGCATCAACCATTTTTTTTAGAGTGGTAATTTTCATGTTGGTAATAAAACAAAAAACTTAGATAAAAAAATATATATAAAAACAATAAAAAAAACCAATAAAAATGTAAAAAAAACAAAATTAACTCGTAAAAATAAAAAAATTAAACAAAAATAAATAAATAAAAACAAAATAAAAACAAAAATATTCGAAAATTATATCAGAAGAAATGACAAAATTTGAAAAAAAAAACACATAATTTAAAGAAAAAAAACAAAAATTAACCAAAAAAAAAAAAAAAACATCAAAAACATTTTTTTCTAAGTTATTAAAAAAAACCATATAATTTAAAATTTTAAAAATTAAAAAAAAAATTAAAAATATTATATATATATATATATATATATATATATAAATGAAAGTAAATTAAATTAAATAGAAAATTTAAAAATAATTAAAATTACAAAATTAAAATTTAGATTTAAAAATAAATAAATAAATAAATTTAAGAATTTAAATTAAAATAATAATAATAATAAGAAAAAAAATACAAATTAAAAAAAAAAAAAAAAAAAAACAAAACAAAACCACCTACAAACAATTAAAAAACAAATATCGAAAAATTTACTTTTTTTTTAAATGAAACAATTTATAAATTTTAAAAATGAAAAACTAAATAAACTAAAAGATTAAAAAAAAAAAAATTAATTAAATTAAAATTTAATAAATTTAATAAATAAATTTTAAATTTTAAAAAATAATTAATCTACAATATTAAATTTAAAAATAAATAAATAAAATTAAAACAAATTAAAATAAAAATAATAATTTTTAATTTTTTGAAATTAAAAAATAAATAAATAAAAGAATTAAATTAAAAATATATATATATTAAAAAAAAAATTAAAAAAATTTAAAAACAAAAAATAAAAAATCAAATTTAAAAAATATATATATTAAAAGTTAAAAACAAAATAAAATAAAAATAAAAAAATATGTTACGAATTAAAAAATATTAAAAATTAAAAAAAATGTTACGAATTAAAAAATATTAAAAATTTAAAATTTAAAAAAAAAATCAAATTAAAATATATATATATATTAAAAATTAAAAAAAAAAAAAAAAAAAAAACGATTTTTTGTGGGAGGCCGATTCCCGGAATCGTCCTCCTGATAGCTCTCTGCACATCCCTGGAAGAGATTGCTTAAGGAATCACTGGCCGTGTGTGTCCTTCATGGCAAAAGAAAATGAAAAGAAGGAAATCAGCCTGAAGCAGTTGGTCTTTCACGCCAAATTCATCAGATCGACCGCAAAGCACCTGATTTTAGTTCCAAAAAACTCCAAAACATTATACAATGCCGTTTAAATTTCCTTTTAAGCGTAACATCACTGAATCGTGCACGCATTCTATAAATTTGCTGCAACTCATTGCAGCTGTTTAGTTCTCAATGTTCATACTACCATGTTATAAAATGGCAGTTGATTGTTTTGTTTCTATTTAATCGCAGATTCAACGAATTTGACATTGTCGTCAGGTAAATTGCCCGGAAAATTATCACCCAAAGTAGTGTCGACCAATTGGGTTTTGGGTTTCGAGTTATCGGAAGAATAAGTCATAGTTTCATGAATCTTTCGAATCCCGACAAGTGCCGCACTCCAGTTCGTTTCGGACTGATATGTGCTTTTCTTGGGAGGCCAATTCCCGAAATCGGCCTCCCACAAAAAAATCCTTTTTTTATTTTTATTTTTTTATTTTATTTTTTTAATTCAAAAAATTTAAATTTTTTTTTTTAATTTAATTTTTATATTTGAAATTTAAGTTTTTTTATTTTTATTTTTTTAATTTTATTAATTTTTTTGTTTTTAATATTTTTTTTAATTTTGTTAATAATTTTTATTAAATTTTGTTTTTTTTTTATTTAATTGATTTTTTTTCTTAATTTTTTATTTTTATTTTTTATTATTATTAAATTTTATGTTTAGTTTTTCTATTTAATTTTTTAAAATTTAATAAATTTGTAATTTTTTTTAATTTATTTGAATTTAATATTTTTTTTTTATTATTATTTTTTTAATTACATAAAATTTTTATTTTTTTTATTTCAATTAAAATTGTGTATTTAAAATTATATATATATATATATATATATTTTTAATTAAACTCAATATTTTCAAATTAATTTGTTTTTTATTTTATTTTTTATTTAATATATTTTATTTAATTTATTTTTTTCAATTTTTCATTTTTAATTGATTTTTAAAGTTTTTTAATTTTTTATTTCAAAATTTATTTGTTTATTCATTTATTTATTAAAATTTATTTTTTTTTTAAATTTAATTTGTTATTTTAATATTAACATTTTTTTTAAATTTAATAAAATAAATATATATATATATATATATATATATATATATATATATATTTATTTAAGTTCAATATATATATATATATATATATATATATATATATATATATATATATATATATATATATTTAAATTTTAATTTAATTTAAGTTCAAGTATA
Organism: Pinus albicaulis; assembly: GCA_034641835.2. Lineage (NCBI taxonomy): Eukaryota > Viridiplantae > Streptophyta > Pinopsida > Pinales > Pinaceae > Pinus > Pinus albicaulis. The sequence goes on from CM076576.1 coordinate 408,537,754, forward strand.
TATATATATATATATATATATATATATATATATATATATATATATTACTTTTATAATTTAAATTTTATTTATTTTTTAAAATTTATTTGTTTTTTTAATATATATTTTTTTAAATTTAATATTTTTATTGTATTTTATTTTTCATTTTTTATTTTTAATTAATTTTTCATTTTTTTACTTTTAATTTAAATAATGTTTTTTCTTAATTTATTAAAATTTAATATATTTCTTTAAATTTATTTTTATTTTTTTAATTTTATTTTTTTTAATTTAATAAACTTTTTCTTTTTCTTTTTTAAATTTAATTTCTATATTTTATTTTTTATAATTTCTTTCTTTTTTAACTTTTTTTTTTAATTTAATATCTTTATTTTGATTTTATTTTTGTTTTTTTTATTTCTATATATTTTGAAATTTTAATCTTTAAATTTAAATTTATTTTTATTTTTAGTTTTTTCTTAAATTTTAGATTTTTTTTAATGTTTGAATTAAAATTTTTATTTTTGTTTTTTTATTCCTATATATTTTTAAATTTTAAGCTTTTAAAATGTTATTGTTTTTTAAATTTATTTTTTTTTTTAATTTTAGGTTTTTTTTTAATGTTTGAATTTTAAAAATTAAAAAATGTTATTTCTATTTTTAAAAATGTCAAAAATATGACACAAATTTTTTTTCGTTATTCCAGCATCAACTGGTTTTGTTTTGAGGGTGTTTTTTCAATCCTTTTTTCAAGAAACAATTTTGTTTTTAGCATTATTTTATAAAATGTTGAAATTTGACTTTCAAAAAAAACCAAGTGCGTTCTGGAATACACTTTTTTTGTTTTTTGGGTGTTTTTTCATGTTTTTTGAGTCTTTTTGGGCTAGAGTTCCCGTTTTGAGGTCAGGTTACATATTTCATCGGTAACAGTGTTGAAGAAGATACATTTAATGCATAACCAGATCTTAATGCTTAACAACCACAAGCAGAAAGTGCCATGCCTGAAGATGATGGTGAAGAGTGATCCAAATTGATGTTGTGCTTCTTCATTGCTACTTCTAAGGTTTCCATCTTCTTAAAACATTTGGAATCTATATGGCCATCATGATTACAAAAGTTGCAATGTCTATCTGTTTTCTTCCCTTTGTTTTTATTTGCCTTATCATTTGAGTAAGTTGCTTTTTCAGTTTGCAGCTGAAATTGCTTAGGACCCTTGCTTGATTTAGAACCATACTTTTTAGGATACTGCTTCTTGGGATTTTTTTGATATGGTTGTTGTTGGGTTGCGAAGGCTTTCTTAAAATCATTTGCAGAAGTGATAAGACCAAGGTGTAAGATTTTTTCTTATTCTCTTATCAAAGAATTGCAAAAGGCATCAAAAGAGGGGTTCTTGTAGGCAGTTCCTGAAGAAATGATGGCTTCTCTAGTGGAATGGAAGGCAGAAACAAATACAGAGTATGCAGGGCCAAGCTTAGTAAGAATGCAATAAATGAGGCTACCATCTTCCTTTTTGATCTTACAACCTTCTAAAATAATTTGAATGGTCTTGAATTTGGACAAAAAATCTTCAATGGAGGAGAAATTATTCGGGTCCAAAGTAAGCAATTCATTTTCAATTTGGTGAGCCCTGATTTGATTTTGAATGCCAAAAATAGTTTTTAGCTTTTCCAAGGCTTCATCAGGGGTGTCAATGTCAAAGATATGAAATCGAAGATGTTGAGCAATAGACATTCCTATCAACCCTCGTGCTTCATCTTGTTTATTTTCCCATTTAGCAACTTTATCATCATCGGAAGGCTTAGTTTCTTGTCTTGTGGCTATTCTATAAAGCCCTTTACTTCTAAGTATATCTACCATGTGAGGTAGCCATTGGAAATAATTAGTGTTGTTAAGAATAATTGGGCATGCACTTTCCATTTTTTTTTTTTAAATGAAGCTAAGAAAAGTTGAAACTAACTGCTCTAATGGAAATATCTCGAAAAATTAGGCCGTTTAAAAAAAAGGCTCGAAAAACGGTTTCCGGATGAAGAAGTTATGCCTTTTGAAAACTTTGAGTTGTAGATGCCAAATAGTTACGGGAACGGGATGAAGTGTGGCTTTTTTTTAAAAAAAAATCCGCCCCTTTGAACAAAAACTTTTTACAAAAGAAGCTTGAGAAATATATTTGAACCCAAGACCTCTATTTTCATAAACTAACCCCTCACCAAGTGAGATAGTAAAAGGATCACGTTATTGTTTAACACGAGGAAGGTTTTTTTTTTTTTTTAAGGTGTGCATGCCTTTTCTTGCACAAAAACACAAAAAAACTGAGCAAAAAATAAAAATGAAATTCAAAGCCTTACGGCAGAATGTTAGATTTTCGGTTAGCCTTACTGGCAACTATCACTTTTTTCACTATTTCTGATTTCCCAAGATCGCACAAAGACGCAGGGAAAGAACATATGTAGCAAAAAAATCCATTTTTCCTGTTTCTGAGTTGCCGAGATCGCACGCAGCGCACAGCAAAGAGCATACACAGAGAAAAGGGTATAGATCCAGCAAATAAATAAAACCTAAAAACTGAAAATAAAAAGAGGGAACCAAAATAAGCATAACTATTAACAAATATAACTGCAAAACAGATGCTTAATACCTCCAGATCTAAACTGTCATAACTTGGGTAGCCAGAAACCTTTTCGCATGAAATGAAAGGCATTCCTCACTGTAATAGGCACTTCGGACACAACCAAGCAGTTCTCCAAGCCCAAAAATGTTCAGAAATAGTAGATCTACAAAACGGAATTCGCATGCAGTCAAACTAGCTTCAGATTTTTATCAACAACAGAGGCGGCCCTCAAAATAGCTCTGATACCATGTAGGAATTTACAAGGTAACTTCTTTAGATCAAGAACCAAAGGTCACCGCTCACAAAAAGATCACAAATCATTACACCAGTATAATTACGTGGTTAAAACCCTCAGAGAGGGAAATAGTGCACAGCCTGAGCCAACATGGCCACTTTAGGAAATTTATTAATATAAAATAAAAGTTACATATGTTTCTCTCATAAATGGTTACCAGACAAATGACCCTCCATGCTCTTTAAATAGAGATCATGAACCAATCGGGTGTTAAGACACGGATCAAGTATCATTAATACCGAGGTGAGAGATAGCCGTCGGATCACTACAAATCGTGACCATCGGATTATAAGTTACAAATGTACATGGTAAATAAACACACTTTACCTAACTCTACACTAGACTAAGTTATTCTTAAATATTTCCTATGTGTCTGAATATCCTAACAAACTCATTGAAATGAAATAATGAACATAGGGTGTCAGTTTCAGAATTTTTGTGCCAAAAGGGTATTGTTATGTAAGTTGCATATGAATTGAACAACTTCAGCAATGTCATCCGAGAAGAGGATTGGTATGTACACTATAGATGAATTAAAAAATTACACTTAGACAATTCACTTTGGTACATTGTGTATTGAAATTTCGTACATGATAGGGTTTAAAGGATGCTATGTGAGTTAAACTCTAGACTTCCAAATAATTAAACAATGTAATGTCCCCTAATAATTATAAAATAATAAACAATATATAAATAATATAATATAATTAAATAAATAATAATTCAAGAGAATAATAAAAATAATAAATAAAATAGTACATAATAACTAGAGTTCTAAATAAAATACTATATAATAAACTGGAGTCCTAAATAGTAAATAAATAAGTGAAGTTAAGAGTTAATTAACAAAAGAAAAAAAGGAATAAATTAAGTAAAGTTAACAACAAGTAAGTTAAACTAAGAGAAACACTCAATTAAGTAAAACTTAAATAAATAAAAGTTGCATGTTGACACAGTGAATGTGTGCATGTGGTTCCCATTCCATTGTTTGGTCTATTTAATAGACATTGAGGAAGATTCATGGATCATTCTTTCATCCATTCTCTGTAAAGAAAGGTATTGTGAGGCAAAGGATACCCTGGCAGTAGTATGTTGATTGAGGACTTGGGGGTGGCCAGCAATGGAAAGATTATATGCAGCTGAGCCTACGGTTGGGTGGAGAGTTGTCCCCAAAACTTTTTTGCAGTTAGTAGAATTCAAATATCGTTCAAATTTGAAGTCTCAAGTAAGCAATATCGCCATTACAGGTAAGTCGTCTTTGCTCATGTTTCTGAATATTCTATGATGATTAGTTAAACATTTTTTGGGCTGATTATTAATTGTTTATTTGATATAATTAATTGCATGTTAAATTTGGGGTTGTCACATATGGTATCAGAGAGGGTTTCAACTCTATGTGACCTCTAGGTAAAAGTTTAAAAAAAATTTATTAAGCAATTTATCTAAAAAATTTATGTGATTTTTTTTAATATATTAAAAATACAAAGGTTAAATTTTTAATAAAATATAAATTCAAATTAATATGCATATTTTTAAATCAAATTTTTACTTACATCGCTTATTAAATAAAAACTGTTATTTATTTAACTTTGATATCACTTCTTACTCGCATGTATAAGGCTCTACAAAATATTAATATAATTATATAGATGTGCTAGCCAAAATACTATTATAATATTATTTAAAATAATTAGATATGAACTCCATATAAATTTTGTTGACATGCATGCAGATTCCAAATATATTATCAATTTTTATTTTTATTTTTAAATTGTTTCCATACGTGCAGATTCCAAATTATTTAGTTACTTTATTTAATATAGTCAATTATTTGATTAGTTTAAAACATACAACCCTAAAATTTAAGCATGATGGTCTTTTCTGAAGATTAAGAAAACTACTACATAAGAAAATGAATTATTTTAAAGTTTCTATATCTTTTCATATAGCCAGTGTTAGTTTTATATCATATATAAAAGTTTAATTAATTATAAATATGAATGTAGGAATAGGAAATTAGTTTATAAATATTATATATGGTTATATATATTTTATTGATTAACAAAATGGTTAATACCAAATTTAATATTAATTATTAATTAATTAAATATACAATTATTAGAGAGACCTTTGGGTTATTGTTTTCATGATTAATTATTATAAATAAATTTTCACAATTATTTAATTTTTTTATATTTATGGAGAAAAATTAAAAAAAAAAAACTAACATTCATAGAATATATAGATGGAAACCACTAAATCAATAAGTTATACATGTGGCCTCGAACTTAGGGAATTGTTTGATGTAATACATTCAACCAAGGCTTACTTTCATTTTATTTTTATTTTTAAACCTGGACTTAAATTTTTCAACCTCATTTTTGGAAGTTGGGGTCTAACCATTAGTTTATTCTAGTTGTATTAATCATAGCACATTCAAAAATATTCATTAAAACTCCATTAAATTCCTTTGGTGAAATGTATTAAAAAATAAAAAAATTAAGAAATCTTGCAGTGGTAGTGTTTGAATCATTTTTTTTTAATGGTGGAAATGGGTTCAGCACCATCAAAAACCTCTAAAGCACCTAAAATATAACCTGGATTTACAAAAATCCCTGCCGAATTGTCTTAAAATCTTACAAGAAATTCCATGATTTTCAGAGAAAAAAAGCAGTCTAGTTAGACTACGGTATTTTGTTTAGGTTTAAAATTACTAAAAAAAATACAAGTTACTAAAGAAAATACAACCTATGTATCTAATGTTAAAAATAAAATCATAAGACTCATTTTCTACAGGCTCTCATCTAACTTTCATCAATAATATACAAGTTAGAAATTTTCGTTAGGTTTAATAGAGCTCTTTATTTGAAGAAAAATCATTACCATCGTTTTATTTGAAATTAAGAAAAACTTTGCACTATCTTTACCATGACCTTGACCAATCTTATACAAGATCGATGGATTTTTTTAGAGATATACATTCAAAGTATTTATTATGTATTTTGTTCACATTAAATATCTAAAGAAATGATGGGCATACCATGGAATATAGAGAGTTCACCTCATTTCCTTACGTTCATTACATGTTTATGGTTTTCTCCTCATTATTTTCATTGAGACAAAAAATTTCATTTAATTTTATTCATTTCCAATCCCAATATAATTTACAACCACAACCCATGACAAAAAAATTTCATGATGGGTAGAATCAAGAACAAAGATAGAGATACGAAAGGAATACACTCATTGTGAGATTTGGAAATAATTACGAATGCTAAATGTGATGTCAATTCATGTATTGACAAGATTCAAACAATGCTCATAATAAATTCAAGTGGGGATTCAAAAAGAAAAAATGTCTAATCTTCACCAAGGAGGAAAGTATCCAATCTTCACAAGGGATATTTCATTCCTCTGAAACTTAAAATGATACATGTGTGTGTGGGGTAATTGTGAAAGGGTACTCTTTATGTCCTAAATATAAGTAATCAATGATGAATCTTGAATTTTGCTCATTATTCACATTCATTCTCATATGATATGGAAGGTTTGAGAATTCATGAGTTGATAATTGAAATATCTATGAATTATTAAAAAAAAAATTATTTATGAAATTTATTATTGGTTATTGTGATGAGAGGTGAGACGTTCTACAATCTAGTATGGGGAAGATGATATTGTCCAGTAAAATTACATTTAAAAATATTAAATTAATATTTACATTATCGAATTAAAAAATAATAATAACAAAGATATCTTTTAATGTTGGCCACAAATAAAATACTTCAATTTGCAACTTAATTTTACATCACTTTTATATAAAGAGATAAAATAATTGATAGTAAAAAATTTCTAATTTAATCTATAATTGCTATTTACTTTTAAGTATGAGGGATATGTGTTACCTTCTCTACACAATATGGAGTTGACATATAAGTATGAGGGATATGTGTTACCTTCTCTACTGAATATGGAGTTGACATATGACATCTAAAATAATATTGATATCACAACCAACATGAAGTATTAATATGTTTTTATATGTCTCATGTTTATTGCATCGAGAGGTGCTCTCCCTCCCATGTTGGAATTTCTTCTCCAATGCTTTCATGTCTTGTTATGTATACAAAAATAAATTTTAAAAAAAAAAAGTAAAAATTAAAATAATGTATTAACCCATGATATCCAGTCATGGTATTTACTTGGAATATAGTCTATCTAAAGGTGAAAAATCTCTTTAAAATGTAAAATAACGTCATAGATCGATATTAAATCCATATTTACCAAGCACTAAGAGATATCAAATCAATTTTTACTCTAAAAGAGGTTTTCACCCCAAGGTATTTGATCCCTCTCAGCTCTTGTTAGATCCAGAGTTAATATAGATTTAGGTTCGTACACTTACATTGTAGTTAAAGAAGAAATCAATATTTTACAATATAATAGAGATTGGATGTGTAATAATTTAAATCTAAAATGGATCAAACAAAGATTTAATAATTTAAATAATTAAAATGTAATAAATTAAATGAATGGTAAAAACCCATAGGCGTCAATCCATTATAAGCATAAAATAATTTCTTCATAATACAAATGAAACTATTTTTATATACCTATGAAGTGATATTTTGTTTTTAAGAAGTTTTGGAAAAATTGATTTCAAATAAAATCATTCTAGACTCCTATGTTATCATAATCAACTATTCTCGGACTATGGGTTGGGAAACAAAAATTGGAGAATGGGAAATTACATGTTTCAATTCAAGAATTCATTCAAATGAAATAATGAACATGGGAGGTTAGCGTCAATAATTTTATGCCTTGAGAGGAGTGTTGGTAGTACACGTGCAATGTATAGTTCTATTGGCTTTGAATCTAGATATATATCTTCTAAATCTAGCTCTAGAGATGGAAACTCTGAGGATTCTTATCAATCATGATCATAAGAATCTTGATATAGCTTTAGAAATGAAACTACTATTGCATAACTATGGTGTAAGCTTTTGAATTTGAGAAGTTTTGAAAACAAATATTTCAAACAATCTCACTCTAAAATCCTATATTATTGCAAGCAATTGTTCTCATACTATGTTTTGGGCCAAAAAAAATTGGAGAGGGAAATTGCATGTTTCAATTCACGAACTCATTGAATTAAACATTATAGATGAATTAAACAATTGCAGTCAGTCAATTCACTTTGGTATAATGTGTAATGAAATTTTGTACATGATAGGTTTTAAAGGATGATAGGTTTTAAAGGATGCTATGTCAGTTAAACTCTAGACTTCCAAAGAATTGAACAATGTAATGTCCCCTAATAATTATAAAATAATAAATAATATAATATAATTAAATAAATAAATAAGTAAATAAATAACAATTCAAGAGAATAATAAAAATAATAAATAAAATAGTAAACAATAACTAGAGTTCTAAATAAAATACTAAATAATAATATGGAGTCCTAAACAGTAAATAAATAACTGAAGTTAAGAGTTAATTAAGAAAGAATTAATTAAAAAAAAGTAAAAAGGAATAAATTAAGTAAAGTTAACAAAAAGTAAGTTAAACTAAGAGAAACATTAAATTAAGTAAAACTTAAATAAATAAAAGTTGCATGTTGACACAGTGAATGTGTGCATGTGGTTCCCATTCCATTGTTTAGTCTATTTAATAGACATTGAGGAAGATTCATGGATCATTATTTCATCCATTCTTTGGAAAGAAAGGTATAGTGAGGCAAAGGATACCCTCGCAGTAGTATGTTGATTGAGGGCTCGGGGGTGGCCAGTTGTGGAAAGATTATGCGTAGCTGAGCCTGTGGTTGGGTGGAGAGTTGTCCCCAAAACTTTGTTGCGGTTAGCAGGATTCAAATAGCATTCAACTTTGGAGTCTCAAGTAAGGAATATCGACATTACATGTAAGTCGTCTTTGCTCATGTTTCTAAAGATTCTGTGATGATTAGTTAAACAATTTTTGGGTTGATTATTAATTATTTATTTGATATAGTTAATTACATATTAAATTTGGGGTTGTTACATATGGTATCAAAGTGGGTTTCAAATCTATGTGACCTCTAGCTAAAAGTTTGAAAAACAAAATATGTAGCAATTTATCTATAATTTTTATGTGATTTTTTTTTAATATTAAAAATAAAAAGGTTAAATTTTTAACAAAATATACATTCGAATTAATATGCATTTTTTTTAATCGAATAATTACTTACATCGGTTATTAAATAAACACTATTATTTATTTAACTTTGATATCACTTCTTACTAGCATGTATAAGGCTCTACAAAATATCAATATAATTATATACATGCTACCCGAAATACTATTATAATATTATTTAAAATAATTAGATATGAACTCCACATACATCTTGTTTACATGCATGCAAGTTCCAAATATATTATCAATTTTTATTTTTAACTTGTTTACATGCATGCGGATTCCAAATATATTATCAATTTTTTTATTTTTAACTTGTTTAAATGCATGCGAATTCCCAAATATATTATCAATTTTCTTTTATGATTTTTAATTATCAATTCTTATTTTTATTTTTAAATTGTTTACATGCATGCGGATTTCAAATTATTTAGTTACTTTATTTAATATAGTCAATTATTTGGTTAGTTTAAAACATACAACCCTGAAATCTATGCATGATGCTCTTTTCTTAAGATTAAGAAAACTACTACATAAGAAAATGAATTATTTTAAAGTATCTGTATTTTTTCAATATAGAAAGTGTTAGTTTTATATTGTATATAAACTTTTAATTAATTATAAATAAGAATGTAGGAATAGGAAATTAGTTTATAAATATTATATATGGTTATATATATTTTATTGATTAATAAAATGGTTAATATACAATTTAATATTAATTATTAATTAATTAAATATAAAATTATTAGAGAGACCTTTGGGTGGGTTATTGCTTTCATGATTAATTATTATAAATAATTTTTCACAATTATTTAATTTTTTCATATTTATAGAGAAAATTAAAAAAACAAAAACTAATATTCACGGAATCTATAGATGGAAACCAATAAATCAATAAGTTATACATGTGGCCTCGAACTTAGGGCACTATTTGATGTAATCAACATTCAACCAAGACTCACTTTCATTTTTATTTTTATTTTTAAACCTAGACTTAAATTTGCCAACCTCATTTTTGGAAGTTGGGGTCTAACCGTTATTTTATTCTAGTTGTATTAATCATAGCACACTCAAAAATATTCATTAAAACTCCATTAAACTCCTTGGGTGAAATGTATTTTTTTTTTAAAATAAGAAATTTTGTAGTAGTAGTGTTTGAATCATTTTTTTTTAATGGTGGAAATGGGTTCAGCACCATCAAAAACCTCTAAAGCACCTAAAATATAACCTGGATTTACAAAAATCCCTGCTGGATTTTCTTATAAACTTACAGGAATTTCCATGATTTTCAGGGAAAAATGTAGTCTAGTTAGACTACAACATTTTGTTTAGGTTTGAAATATACTTTATTTAAATAAAGAGAATTAAATATTATCGTTAATTGATATTTCTTTTTGAATGTGTATATTAAAGAGAAAATAAGGATTTAAGGGTTTTAATACGTTAAGAGATAATATTGATATTATTGTATGGGCAATGAATATTCAACTATGAAGTAAATTAATGTTGATATGAGGAGATTAATTATGAAATCAATATTGTAATTGGAATAAGTCTGATATTATTTGAAAATGGCACAACTTGGTAAATTTATCTATTGGCACAACTTGACAATGGGATATGAAGAATATACAGGTATGAGGATGAATTGGTTCCTTATCTCTAAAATTGTTGAGATTGAATTATAGGGGTTTTGTGGTTGTACAAGGGCTATGAAATTCTTAGTAGTGGTGAAGAGAAATATTACATCTATTTGGGATTAGCTATAGAGAGATTAATGTTGTGGTGACATGTCCGACAATGTGCTAGTGTTTAAGAATGAGATTGTTCTTTGTGAATTATGGGTGACCTATTGAAATTGGTGGTTGAAAGTATGGTCCATTGGTTTAATATCTTACATGAATGAAGTATGTAATCAATACAACTCACGAGGTTTATGATCATAGGATAAGCATTGATTGGGAAGAATATCCATATCAATTAATGTGTTTTGTTCTGCCATATACTAGAAAGAGGACCTACAAGTATAAAACATTGAAATCGAATCAAGATGAGTCATGTAGTGATGATGACTTAATAATTTTTAGATGATTCATGACTAAGATTATGATAACACGAATTTAGAGAATTGTTTACTTATGGTTGTTGAAATCATTAACACCCATTGGTTATCTTGCTTTGAGGATGTTTCTTCCCAAGAGGGAAGAATGGTAATAAAGGAACTATGTCAACCAACACTAAAAAAAAAAAAAAAAAGGTGCTAGATAGATACTTAGGGGGGTTGAATATAAGTATCACAAGGGTAAGAAATCAATAAGAAGGGGTAGCCTATTTTAGAACATAATGAAATATTTTGGAATATTCATAACTTTGTACTCTAAAGGTATCCCTTGAATTAAAAATTTGGTGGCAAATGGTTGTGGAATCATAGAATTATCTCCATACGAGAACATGATAAGAATCACTGTTAAGGTATATTTAAGGACGAAGCATAGAAGGAAGAAAATATTGGCAACCAGCTAATGAAGTGAATAATTATGGTAATAATGAAGGTCATTTTGAAGGAACTTGGAAAGTATGATAACCTAGATTAAATAACTAAATCCATAATAAAATTGATCAATTAAGGGAGATAAGTTGTGGGCATGACAACATCTATAATATTTGTCCCTTTAGTGCATGAGCCACATTATAAAGTTTTCCATAGGTGACTAACTACATGCATGAATTATGGAAATCAAGATGTATGATTAGTCAAATATATTAGTTTAATGAATTAAAATAGGAAATGATAAGTGGATTACATTTGATAGCCACCTTATTAAATTTATTTATAGGGTATTACACAAGTTGGGGAATAGTAACAACGTTTCCAAAGTGTATCAATGTTATGCATTTTAGAGAGGAGGAAAAGAAACCACAATGATTGGAGGTGAGAAATTAAATCCAATTTGATAATATGTTTTTAAAATTGAACAAAGTGAATAATTTTTCATTGTTGAGGCTAGTAGACATGGAATATTAGGTAAATGAGACCAATGTAAAAATAAATTGTATCTATGAATATTCGATATGAGGAAGTGAAGGGGTGATTCCATCAAGAAGAAAAATCTCTTAAAGATATGATGAGTGGATTGATCAACATGATTGGTAAGGGTTAAAGTGATGACATATAAATTTATAAGTGTCAAGGTAGGAAGTTATGAGCACTTGTAATTGGTGAGAAATGATAAGTTATAAACTAGGAAAGTGTTTCATGGATAATCAATGTTTAACTTTTGGCAAAAGGAAGACACTATGTAGAGTAATGAAAAAACACCGAGCATGATACTTTAAGAATAATTACACATAAATTGGCAGAAGAAGTGAGAATCAAATAATAAAGGGTGTATTTGAATAATTTCACTCATGAGTGCATTTATGATCTAGTGTTACTTCATATAAAACAACTTACTAGCATGTGTCAATAGTATTGAAAGAAGTTATTGCCAAACACATGGGGCATACCAAATCATTCATGAATGACAATGGTGGTAGTAATTCCATGCATTTCAAACTCTAAACTTAAGATTTAATTCGTGAAAATTAATGTGGAATAATCCGTAGTCCAACTTGAAGATGAGTGAATCTATGATAAAAAGATCAAGTGGGAACTTGATGAGATAACAAAATCTTTTTAAAGATGAACAATGACAATTACGTGAGTGATGGATAAATCACCAAGGGACAAAAACCCGTCATGCTGGTGGATTAAGCATAACATAAGACTTAAATAAGGATGACCTCATGTATGGGTGCCATTGGATAAAATATGTATAGTGATCATGGAATTTTAAATTGATATTGATGATTTAAATCATCGTACAACCAGTAATAGCTTAACAATGAATTTCACCAAATTTTCCTTGTGAAAGGATGAATATATGATGAGAGATTAAGGCCCAATATGATAAATGATGATAGATTAAGGCCCAAGATTATGAGTCTCATTTAAAATTTAAAGATGTACTTAGATGAGTATACCTACAGTGTAAATAGTCAACTTCCTAATAGAAAGAACAAGAAATTATTATTGAAAAGTAGTTGGTATCTTGATGAAAATATGACACCAATAGTTTTGATGAGATAACATAGATCCTAGAAGGATGTTGAATAGTCTTAGTTCATTGTAGGTATTCAATGCTTATACAAGCAAATGAAATTGATTTTCCGATGAACCATGATAACAATTCTTATAATGTATTATTGTTCTATATTTGATAAGTATTGAGAGGATATGAGGATAATGATGAACATGTGGTTTGTTATGATAATGATGTTATATGCTCATCATGGATATGAGATGCATAACGTGGCATAGGAATTATGATGTTATAATATGAGGTTATATTGACATGTGGTTAGTTTATTATGTGATTTCATGATATATATTTGATGCAAATATGTTGATGTTATAACTTATGATGGAATTTCCTAAGGTGAACCATATGGTATTTGCATGCATATATTATGACATGCATGAGCATGTCGTTCTTTACTATTCATAATGTTTTGATTAACAATGATGTTATGTTATTATGATGGCATGCAAGAGTTGGCATGTGGATTATTTTTATGACTTTATGATTATAACTAATGCATTGGATGAGATGTGGTGACTGACAAGAACTCTACCAATGGGCCGAGAGGGCCGAGTTATTTGTTGATCTCGTGGGATCCCATACCTATGAGGGAGAATAAGTAACACCATATGGCCTGGGGAAAAACTCAATCAACACTACATATCCCAGTGGTTCCTTTGTCTTGTATACCTCTTGACATGGATAGCTCTTGAAGGGTTATGGGACCATCTTGAGGAGGCCAAGGGCTTCATATTGTAGGCTAAGTGCCTGGTATTGGATTGGGACGCTGAAGTTTGGAAGTGGGTGTAAGAACTCCATGCCTGGGGTTGTGCACCTTAGTGAGTATGGAGGGAGTGGTCCAGCCTTGTGAGATGCCCAAAGTCATTGAGTACTGGGACCACATGCCTGCCTTGGATCAGATGAGGTCTCAGTCAGGGGCAAGCCTTGAGACCAGCCTTGGCCATGGTACAGACTGGGGAGACTTATGCATGGTTTCAAAAGTGGGAAAAAGGACAAAGATTCCTTGATATTTCCCCGGTGTTGTGGGAACATCTGATGCCTGCTGGTTATACTAGTTCAACAGAGGGTGTTGGTCACACATGAAGTAATAAATAAAAAATAAAAAATATAATATAATTAAATACTTAACTTCGGGACAAATTTCCTTGAAGAGGGTGAGTATGTAATGTCCCCTAATAATTATAAAATAATAATATATAAATAATATCATATAATTAAATAAATAATAAGTCAAGAGAATAATAAAAATAATAAATAAAATAGTAAACAATAACTCGAGTTCTAAATAAAATACAAAATAATAAACTGGAGTCCTAAACAATAAATAAATAAGTGAAGTTAAGAATTAATTAACAAAAGTAAAAATGAATAAATTAAGAAAGATTTTAACTACGAAACTATAAAAATAATTACAGTTAACAAAAAGTAAGTTAAACTAAAAGAAACATTAAATTAAGTAAAGTTAACAACAAGTAATTTAAACTAAGAGAAACATTAAATTAAGTAAAACTTAAATAAATAAAAGTTGCATGTTGACACATTGAATGTGTGCATGTGGTTCCCATTCCATTGTTTGGTCTATTTAATAGACATTGAGGAAGATTCATTGATCATTCTTTCATCCATTCTCTGGAAAGAAAGGTATTGTGAGGAAAAGGATACCCTAGCAGTAGCATGTTGATTGAGGGCTCGCAGGTGGCCAGCTGTGGAGATATTATGTGCATCTGAGCCTACGGTTGGGTGGAGAGTTGTCCCCAAAACTTTGTTGTGGTTAGCACGATTCAAATAGCGTTCAACTTTGGAGTCTCAAGTAAGGAATATCGCCATTACAAGTAAGTCATATTTGCTTGTGTTTCTGAAAATTCTATGATGATTAGCAAAATAGTTTTTGGGTTGATTATTAATTTTTTATTTGATATAATTAATTGCATGTTAAATTTGGGGTTGTTACAAACAATTTCAATTAGTCATTTCACTTTGGAATATTGTATAATTAAATTGTCTACTTTATAGGGTTGAAAGAATGTTATGTTCGATGAACTATATACTTCCAAAATCACTTCATTTTCTTCACTGCATCTTACTAAGGAGGAAGAACATTGATATTTATGGTGATCATGTAATTTTATTTTTAATGAATGATTTTAGTCCTTTTTATGATGCTAACTAGGTTTTGTGAATTCTTGTCTGACTTGGGCGTCATTAATTAATGTATTGTCGATTTGAATGTGAATAAATATGATGATCAATATTTAACAAATGGGAATTTGAAAATAAATGCCAAGGTAATATCTTGTGCATAAAGTTCACTAATTATACCTTTTCATTTTTAGGAAAGTTGTTTCCTTCTATATCTTCATATTACTGAAGTTATTGTTAAATTTTCCTTTCTCATTGGTGGCCTCAACTTTGTTTCAGTTATAAAATTATCACATATAATACATAAGATAACGAGACAAATCCTAATACACAAAATTCCTCTCAGTGAGACGAATGCATAGTGTTGATCTACATGCAATTCCTAGGCCTAAAATTATGAAAAATAGTTTCTTGTTCTCGTTGAAGGCACCAATTTTCTTTGTAGTCGCTCCATGCATTGTTAAGAAATTGTGTACTTAAAAAAGAATAGTTTAAATTAAAAGTTAGATGAACAAAGCTAGATAGACACAACATAGAGTATATACCAGTATCTAACATTATTATATCAACTTATATTTAATTGGAAATTGAATCTCAGAGGAAATTGATTACAAATTGATGACATATACCTATATAAAAATATATATTTTATATGATTAAAAAACTGCAAAGAATTTATGCAAGATAGAGCAATAATGTCAATCCTAAACAAACATACATAATGTCAATGCCAAAGAAAACATATAAACTTATAGTATTTTGTAGAGAATTGGTATTTGTAGAGACTTGAATGTGAATAGTGAACATAAAAGACCAACCTCAAGATGCTAATTCTATCAAGTTATTCTAATTATTATAGATTTTTGTTTTAATCTATTCAATATATTAAGAATGAGATAGTGTTCATGTCTACATTCCTAATGAATGTAAACCTATTATCTATGTGTTGAAACACTTGAAATCCAAATACTTGATAGCAGTTTAGATCCAAGTATGGCAAGACAAATTTGATTATCCTTGTCATACTTCCAAATTTTGAATAGTTCAAACATCTTTGATTGTCTCCTTCGTACTTCCAAATCTTGAATAATTCAAGACATTTGGTGTTTTTCAAACTCAACATAATATTCCCTTTATAATATCAAATTGTACACCATTTTAATATAGTTTTGTATTAGGTAAAATAATCCCAACAATGACATGAAAATGGGGAAAAGTGATCATTTTGATAATTTGTAGTAAAGACAAATATTGTCACTAGCTATATTTTCGATGTTGTTATGAAATATCTAAGTAATATGAATAGTTACTAACCTAAGAAGAAATATCAATATGGGGTGATTTAATATAATTTTGATCATTTATAGTAAAGAGGGTTATTGCAATAATTCTTTTTTACATGCTGTTATGAAATCTCTAAGTATAATGTATAGTTCCTTGAAGCTTCTACTGGGGTTCTCTCTAAGATGTATAACGAATTTTTTATGTGACTAAGCATCACTAAGTTTAGCAAGAAGTAGTGAAAATGGAATTAGGATGTTCATTAATTAAGGATATTTTTTTGCTTCCTCCTAACAATTTAACTTTGAAAACTAGTTAATCACAAAAATTTGAGACTAACACTTCCTAAGGTTGGCTAGTAGTTTGAAATATTGTGTGATGCTGGAATGAGAAATAAATTTATAATAGACTCATGTAGATAATGGATTTCACAATGAAAATTATATAGTTAAAGCATTATCATAAATACACACACTCTACTAAAATAGTCATTTTGATAACCAAAGAGAGAATCCTAACTTTACCAATATGTAATATATTTCCTTCAATGAAAAAAAATATAATATTAGCTCTCCATGTTGCTTATTTTACTAATATTCCCTTGTTATAATTATAGTGTAGCATTTATTGCATGAATATACAATAAAAAATAATCATCTTATTAATTTCATTAAAATTAAATTTTGGAGAGTTCAGTTAATGAAACCTAAAATAACACAAAACACCATATAACAAATTTAGAGCCATTGGATCCATATCTAGTACTTTCTTATCCAAAATGATAGGTCTCCATTGAGACATGCCAATATTATAATCATATGACCCCTTATCTATATATTTTCATTTAGAATCCCAAGTAGTCTGAAGCAATAATGACATAGCATGAAATGCTAGGATTTACATGAAAATTTAAAGGGAAGAAAATCAAGACAATGATTTGGAGCTCAAAAAAGATAATTTATTTATAGCAAGAAATCATGATTCAACTTATAATTCCATGATTATTTGTTTTCATGGATATACCATTCAAAAAAATCATTTCTTAATGGAATTAAAACCTTAAAAACCCCTAAATCCACTAGAACTATCGAAAAATAATCAATGGCACATGATGGAGAGACTAGTTCACTGTAAGCACTAGAGGATCCAATTATCCAAGATATCATTTTATGGGGATAAAATCCATTTTGTCAATTGATTCAATAAGTTACACTTAACACCGAGATTTTATAATTAACAACTACAAGAAACAATTGATGCATCATCCAAATATTATGATATCTACTTCTAAGGCGGATAGGGAGGCTCTTACTCTCCTTCTATCATTAGAAATTTGATTATAATTTCTAGGACTTCTCAATATGATGGAGATAACTAAATATGCTAGGCTTTGGCTTCCAATTATATCACCATGGCTCATGTGTGCATAGCTATATGGTGTCTAGGTTGGAACCTCACAGAAAACTTGCAAGAGAAATAAAGATATTGGTGGACATTTTCCATTATAACATCAGATATTCTGTGAATTCTCAAACTTACTAAGCCCTAACTAAAGAAATTATCATGCTAGATATGTTGTTTTGTCATAGACCAACTCAATATAGATTCAATTATGAAGTCTGCCAATAAAATGAGCACCCAAGATTTCAACGGATTCTTTTGAATTGCCCTTATTTAATCCATGCATTGAATTATGATGTAAGCATCATTTATATTAATTTTTTCACCATATGTAACATCATAAAAACCAATAAACAATATAGTTACACAATTGGAAAGCATCCAACTAAAATAAAATTTCATAAACTTATCTGAAGAAAGGTGTCTGCAACAGAAGAGGGGTTTCTGCCTTTCCACTTGATAATAGGTCATTTGGCCCTACCTTTCATATGACTAGCCACCCTCTAGAAAATACATGATACCTGTGGATAACTTGGGTTCTCAAGGAAATTTCTCAACTACGAAATACACTCTCCTTCACATGAAACAATGTCAATCACCCTCTACCTACTAGGTCATGGCTTCAATGAGTTTCCGAGATGCCTTCCCAATTAGTTTCTCTCGCACAAGGGAGTCCATTTTCTACCAATGCATTTCCTCAGTGACCTCCTCTCTCATTACTTTCTCTTCCACCCAACCATTATCTCATGCCCTATTTTCCTACCTTAGGTTTGGATTTCCCTACCACGAATTACGATTCAAAATAAAAATTTAGTATGTCCCAACATTGAAAAAAGGTCCTCAATTAGCTAAAACTCCATTTGGGCATGAAATTCAAATGTCGTTGGGAGTTCTAATTGCTAGAAATTAGTAGAAATGTATCCACTCATGAGTTTACGATATTATCACTTGTGGGTACTCTTTTATCTCTACAAACTCCCTCAAGTCCATTATAGGCCCTCAAAACCTTCCCAACACTTGGAAATACATGTCCATTCACCCTCTATTACATCTCCATGTTCTAAATCAGGGAAAAATCATGTTTTTTGAGCCCTGATAGGTGATTTTATGGGCCAAATTTTAGAATTAGGGAAGGGTACTATCCATGCCCATCTCTAACCATTTTTAATTTTCCTCTCCATCCCCATGCTTCTATAAATTTAGGTATTTGGTTTCTCAGCTACCCATCTCCTTTTAATAAATATTTTTTGGGGAATCTAGAAGGAGGGAAGAATTTCCAAATTCAAATTTTGGCACTATTACAAAATTGGATTTTGGATATGGTTATATTTTTAATAGGTGAAGTTATTTTCCAACCCCTATTTGATTGCAACTCATGGTATCATGGCTCATACTAACACTCCACCCTTTATTTAGTTGTTCAATGGTTTTCATTACATAATGAGATATTATACATAATTAAACATTTTCCCATAGCAATTTGAAAATCACTACAGAATCTGTAATGCAATTACAATGAAAATAATTCATAATTTAAGATTACAAAATGGGAGAAAACAAGGTGTTATGTTGATAAAGTTGTGTAACCCCTTACAGATAAGTATTTGTTCCTCAAACATTGTAAATGTATTTATGGTGCCATGGAGATCAAATAATTTGGTCATATCATTAGTTAGGAAGGGGTGATAGTTGATTTTAGGAAGATGGTAGATATGTAGGATCAACCATGGCCCAAGAATCTAAAAATTTTATGGGGTTTCTTAGAACTTATAGGCGACTACAAAATGTTTGTGAGGAAACATTCGATAATGCATTTGACTTACACTTCTCCATGTCTTCAATTTGGAGTTTGGTGGTGGTGTCAAATCCACTACCCTCCTGCATTTAAAGTGCATAAAGTGCATGGCCATCACATTTGGCGTCTAGCATCCCTAGTTCTCATTAAATTATTGAGAGTTCTTAACATGGTTCCATGTAAAGGAGGTTACTCTGTTTCATTTGGTTTCTCATTTGCATTTGGCTTCTCATTTGCATTTCCAAGGTCCACGAACAAGGTAGTCCCAACAAAAGAGGTCATGGCTGATGACGACCTCCCCACCCTCCTTGGCATGTGCATGGGGATGAAAATTTTGATAGTGGTATCCCTCAACGCTTCATAAGAATAGTGGCATATGTTGAACCATGTAATTTCTAGGTATCGGGTGACCATATTTGGGCCGTGTGAAACATCAGGGATGATTATCGGGACAAAGAAGACACCAATGTGTTTTTGGAAGGAAATGTATTAGATATGGAATGTCATTTTCATCACGTGAAGTCGATCTATCCATGTATTTCCTTTCTTATGGGTATGGATCTTCATGTTTCAAAGTCTCCATTGACTAACACTCCTCGCTCTCTCTAGTACACACAAATGCTCCCCACGACTTTATCTTGGCAAAGGTGGTGTTCATAACAACTAGGTCAATAGTTAAGTGCCCTTGCGAGCGATTTTCTCCAACACTCTGAGTTTTCAAACTCCTCCAACCAACTAGCCTCCTCGGGGCTCCCAATACTAAATGATCTGGACTACTACAAACCATTCTGTGTGGACAAAGACGACCCCCCGGAGCGTTATTTGGCATGGTCAATTTTTCAAGGTAGCGTAGCCATATTTAGAGCTTATTATTGGTCTTTCAAGGTAGTATTCTTGGTTTTAGTCACGATTCTACATATTTTGTTGCAATGTAATGGCAGGGAGTCTCTCTGGTTTTTCCCTTACGAGCAAAGACCTCCCCATATCATCCTCTACCACATGCTTCCTCAATATCAAGCCCATGTTTATGGCCAGTCTTTGCTGAGCTTTAATGTTGTGAAAAATGTAATTTTTTAGTACTATTATAATACAAAATCCCTTAAGAAAGAAATATATATAAAATAAAATTTTAAAGTGTAATATATATATATATATATATATATATATATATATATATATATATATAAGCAAATTAATAAATAATTTAATGTAATTATATAGAAAATTAAAAACTGTACCGATCCTCTTGAACCATTTAACATATAAATGTTTTTTGTACTGTTCATTTTTTTAACATTCTAAATATTCCTAAAGTCCACCTCTCTTGCAAGTTTAATGTGTGTTACAAAACAAAACTCCTTGATAATTCTATAAGTCAATCACTCGCTTACAGTCTTCATTGGATGAAAAAAAATGATATTCAATGGACCAGATGAAAAAGTGGTAAGTTAATCATTGGCTTACTGCATAGTGTAATGCGCTAATCATTGACTCATGGTCTTTCCATTTTGTTGGTTGTATTAAAATAAAGTGATATTAAAAGTACAACTAAAACGAAATGATCCAATCATTAACTCACTGCATAGTGCTTAATATTTTCCATAATATACCTCTAAATTTAATAACTCAATTTTTGTGATAATCTGATCAGATTGGAAGTTTTCACCCTCCATACTTATATAAATGGGAATTTATTGGTGGTAGTTATGCCATACAAATTTTCATGAAAAAGATGATGTTAGAGTGGAGTATTGAGAGGTTTACATGGCTTATAAAGTCTAGGAAAAATAATTTCGATTGGATTTATGTTTTATTTAACTGAATTAAGAGTTGAGTACTGAGAGGTTTTTATGGTTTATAAATTTGGGAAAAAATCTTCCGCTTAGTTTTAGATTTTATTTAATAATCGATCTATTTAGGGAAAGTTTATATATTATGCAATCATGAATTTTCATAATAGTTTATTGGTTTGGATAGCTATGTGATCTTGTATTTCGACAGGTTGGTGAAGTTTTTACAAGTGCTGCTAATTTTCGAGATATAGAACTCACATGATTTTCCAATTTAACATATTTCCTTAGGATTATTTTACAAGGAAAAACATGGTATGAATCCCATCCCAAATATAGAGATGCCTCCATCGGAAGTGTGAAGAAGAAGAACATAAATGGCTCGAAAGTGTGGGGAAAATGTACTGGAATGTTCTGTCATAATGTTGTCATTCCATGATCTCACTTATTTGGTGAGGGGATTCATGATCTATATCTCCAATGTATATGATATGCACTCCATCTTTCTATGATGCTACCCTTTACAATATGGGGTTTTCACTGAATATATCCACAAATGTACCTTCCAAGAAAATAAGGATGGAAGATGTGAATGCATTGTATTGAATAGAGTGGAAGATATCACACCGATGCTTACTCTTGGGATGTCGAAAACACTGAAAAGTTTTTTTGATTCATAGTGCCTAATCTCATCCCTATGTTGCCTAGAAAAGGGTTTCCATGGCTACAATGAGGGACTGTTGCATGTGGATAATGATATATTTAGAGAGGGTGAATCCCATGTGGAATCCCTTGTTGTTATCTATGAAATACTTGATCTTAAATCCATCCAGAAAGTGAGTTCTTAAATTTTCATTCCACTATGTCCATCTAATGAAGATGATGGTGAGACCTGGTATTGCATCAAGACTGTTGAAACTCCTAGAGGTTTCCCTACTTTAATCTATCAACCTAGGGTTTGTAAAAACTTGGAGGTGATAGTGTTATATACACAACAGGTGCATTATACTCATGTCATCCTCTTCTGAGCTTTATGAAAGGTTGATACTTCTAGGGTTTATAGATGAAATCTATCACACTTCTAAAATCAGGCCTAAGGCTACAAATGATTCAAATTCATGGCATTATTAGCAAGTACATAACTATACTGCATGACACAAGTACATCTAACTATTCTCTAATGAAATAAACCTACTTATTATACTATGATAATAATTGAAAGTAAGTTAGGCATCTTTCATGAAGTAAATTGTATAATTGAAATGACATGAGGGAAACTAATCTAATCATGCTTTGCTGGGAAAAATGGATAAACACACTCTACTTACTCTCTGCTCTATCTATCATGCTTTTAATCATGCAACTACTCATGACCTAACTATGCTTGAAAATGTGTTGTTTTGCAAGTAGGAGAAGAAAGTGCTAAGGTAGGTCATGGAAGGCTTGAACACATGGGGGCAAGGTTGGAGGTGTATGAGTGGTTTTTTCAGGTTTAGAGGCTATGGATAGTGGCTTATGGGCTTAAGGAGGGGCCCACAGGTGTTATTTCAAGTGTTGCTATAGGTTTCCTGTAGTTCTACAGGAAAGCCCTGAATTGCTACAGGAAATAGTCCGAGGGAAATCTGAGGCCAAAAATAGGTGGAAAAATGGTAGGGAAGGTGGAGTGAAGGTGAATTAGGATTAGTGGAAGGCCGCCCACCCCTTATCGAAGCTCAGAACCTCTTGGGAGGCATGTCTTGTACCCCTAGGGTTTTCTCACAGTGTAGGAATGAAAAATCACAAAACAAGGGTGATGGTGATTTTGAAGAACAAAGGGTTGATAAAGGGTGAGAAATGAAGTTGAAAGTGCTGGTGAAGTTCTCCTTGGCGATGCTACCTGTACCTGCAATAAAACTACCTATTCATGCAATAAAGAAGGACAAATTCGTGATAAAGACAATGGAAAAGATGACTTGAATTTGTAAAGAAAATCTACTCTAATCTACAAATAGAGATCTAACACAAAATTCTAAACATATCCATGGAATAAAAACAACTAATCTCATCCATTCCAAGAAATCATAAACTAAGAAGCATTTTTGGTATGTGTGGAAGCTCTACCCTCCTTAAGCTCTATTGACAGAGATGAGAGGGGGAGGCTTGGCTCACAGCTTTCTGAAGTTTTAACCTTTTCTACCAAAATTTAAGCAAGCTAAATCTACAACAAAAGACAAATGGAAGAAAACTAAAAACAGTAAATGAAAATGAAAATAAAATAGCTAAATATTCACAAGAAAAACTAGCTAAATGACATGAAAGTAAAGAATGATTACACAAGAGAAGCTGAGGCACATGGATTGGTCCCTAACCCAGAAGCCTAGATCTTTGAAACTAGATCAGTAAAGAAAAGTCTGAATACTCATTTCATTTCAAAATATAGTCTCATTACATCAATACAAAAGTGTTGAAAACTGATTACAAGAGCAAGGAGCCTAATGGCTTTCTCGAAAGTTCGAATCCTAATGAGCTCTTGCTCAACTCTATTTAACCTAAAGGGTAGCCACCAACATCTCCCTAGAAAATAGGTTATGAGTCCACTTGACTCCAAGTGAAGTATGGCTTGAGTGTACTTGATCTTGATTTTGCTTGGTTGCCTTCGATTTTGAGGTGTTGGAGGGAATCTTGAGGATCCCTTAGCTGCCTTTGGGAGTTAAGGAGGGTGGAAAACCCCCTAAAATATCTCCTTGCTATCTAATCCGAGTCTTATGACAAAATCTCCACAAAAATGCAATATCTTCATGATTTTCCTACATTTAACTCATGTTAGGTACTCGAAGTATGTTAAGCCTCAATCATCACCTACACTAGCATCATAAGACCATAATATAATTAAAATGCAAGAAAAAGTGACTTAATAAGGCAAAAAGGTGACCATTAACCCTTCGAAATGTACCTAATGATGGAGATCATCATAACCCCCCACTAAATGGTTTCTCATCCTCTGAGCAACTAATCCTCCTTTTTCTTTGATGGAACCTCTAACTTCCCAAGGAAGAAGTGTGGGAGTCCCTTCAGGAGGGTTAAACCCATCATTCTTTTCTTCTTCCTCCCATTCTTTGTTCTACTCATCTTGGTCCTTTCCATCACTCAACCCTAGCAACAAGAGTGGACTAAGCTTCAAGCCAAGCCACTGAATATTTTTGTCTTGCATGGCCCTCTTGTACAATGGTGCTATCTCCAAGGCACCCGTCAATATTTCTGGTGTGAGGTACTCCATGTTACTACGGTTGTGAGGGAGGTTGTTCCATCTTATTTGGCTAGCCATTATGCACTCATCTCCCAACAACCTAGAAATATCATCAAAGTGGTCCATTTCTTGAGCTTGTGTATGGAGGTATCTTACAACAAGTTCAAGATCCTTTTCAATCTTCAGATGGTTATTGATGACTCCTCTAGGGTTGAAAAATTCTACCCTAATGTGCAAGGATTCTTTGTTTTCTCTTCTCATAACCCTCCTCATTTTTTCTGCTCGTGTCTCCTCATTAAACATATGTGATGCCAAAGCCATTAATTTCTATCCCCCATCCTAGGATTTGGGTCCCAAATATTTAAATATGTTAACACAAGGTTATGCATATAAAACTCTATCATTTTCGCTTTGTCATCCATGCTTGCTTGATTGCAGAAATCAATGAATTATCTACAGTTTTGGAAAGGTAAGGATCCATGGGAGGCTACATTTTTAATTATAAAGAGGAGCCACTCCTCCTTGAGGTAAAATGCATATGAATCTGAAGGATATATGTGTTGAATGGCCTCCATGAACAAATATGCTATGGTGGCCACTTGCTTACCATTTTACTGAGGTTTCTCTTGTAGTGCTACATTCTCTGCCTGTGCCTTCTGAAGCTGCTCCTTCAAACCTGACTCTCTAAGCATCACATCAGATAAATCCTTCCCCAACCCAGCTACTTTTCCTTCCATAACTCCTATGTAATACACTCCTTTAGATGTGGAAAGCTTCAACCAATGATGAGTGCGCACCCTCTCTTCCTCAAAGTAATAAAACATAGAAATTGTGAAATTTTGAGGAATTAATCTACCCCCCTAAATGTATGTGTAGTAAGAGCTCAGATTGGGTTGAGGGATAGATTCTTGCACTATTGCAACATATTTGGGGATTTATTTTAGTGACATTACCTCTTCTTTATCATTTTTTCATCCCTCTTTTTCATAATGGTTTTCCTCTTGTGTCTAGCCCTTAGCTTCCTTGACCTATTTCCCCTCTATGGTTGTATTTTCCTCTTCAACCAAGGTATTTTTATCCAAGTCTGTGCTTCCTGGAGTTTCCTATAGCAAAGATATAATTTCCAGTAGAGAAATCTTTTTTTCTTGTTGAAGACGATCTTTTCCTTGTTTTTCACTCTTTTCACTCCTTAGAGGGTCTGTGGAGGTTGCATAAGGTGTATGGGCTGCCAACCTAGTTGAATGTCTTCTGATATATGTGACAGGGGTCCTTATAGGTGAAGTGACTTCTTGCACAATTCCTTCCTCTAATTTGATTTATTCCTCCTTCTTTAGTGATTCTTCAATGGTGATAGGGCTCTTGGTGGGAGTTTGTGGTTTTCCCTGTCTCGCCGTCAAACTCTTCCTAGTTCTGAACTACATAAATGTATGCCTCTTTATTTTTGTTTTGACAGGTGTTCTCATAGTAGTTAACGTGGCAGTTATTTCTTGATCTGTGATGTCAGGTGACATGCTTATGTCTTGAGGGGAGGTTTATGTTGGGTCATAAAGGTGACTGCTTAAAGGTAACCTTGATGTTTTTCATTAATTATCAACCCAAGGCAGGTCTTGTTATTTCAAGAGTGTAAGAAAAATATATGCAAGTGACATCGGAGGTTAACTACTCTACATTGTCATAAGGAAGATTGTCTAATTCTCAAAGTTCAATCAAACCAACTTGGAAGTGAATTATGAAATGTTTCTGACTATTCAAGAGAGCTAACTCTATTCTAAGACTATGCAGAAATAACGACTCAAGCCTGAAAAGAATAAATTACAATTGAATAGCACGCTTTGATGAATTGAACAACAACCTTAACGAATTGAACAACAATTCTAATAAATTGAACAGCAATAAATTATTCTAGATTTTGCAATGGAATTCTCTTTTAATCAACTAATAACATCCTTATGAATTAAAAATTAACCAAACTCTCACAATGATGACGAAAGATCCAAACGTTCACTATATGAAGAATTCAACGACAATCATGCTGAAACTAATCTAACAATTGTAAAAGCATTGATTTCAGATAAGAGGACATGAATGGTAAACTAGTCTAGTGAAAAGGAAGCTATAACATCTCACTCTCACAATTAACCAATTAAGTGATATATTATGAAATGCAATGGGTAACTAGAAACGCAAATTCTGTAAATAAACGTATAGCACAGAAGTAGTGAAAGAGCCTCTAAGGCTGGGCCCAAAGCCACTAGAAGCCTACTACTAAGGAATACTTAGAGGTTGTCTATTCTAAAAACGCCAAATTCTTCATTAATTCGCAGAACAATACAATAGTACAACTTTACGACTATGTCTGAATACGTTTATTACAGGAAGATTATATTACAGTATATTCATCTTGTTCATCTTTGGAATTTTATAGTTTAAAGGCAAATTCAAAAGTAATAACGGATCCTTCTTATTATGGGACCCTGCTGCTTCATGGCTATTGATTGAGTACTCCAAGCACGGGCGTGCCTCTCCATATTTTGTCGATTGATAGGAGCCGATATGATTCCGTTTTCCTTCCTTGTCGGTTGTCTTTTGGTCATCCCATCAGGGGTTCGGTTTTTTTGCTTCCCTATCAATAAAGTTAGTGACAAATTAGTTCTTACGTTATTAAACACTCCTTTTATCATTATTCTACTCTTCCTTTCCTTTGCATTATTTTCCTTTAATTTATTGCTAATATGAAGGGAAAATACATAAAAGTACATGAAAAATCGTGGAAAATATGGGGTGAAACGTACCTTTTTCTTGGCCCAACATACTCCCCTGCTTACCTTTTTGCATGTCCTCATGAAAATAAAGGGTTGAGGTATAGCTGGGTTAAATAATATGGAGGGTATACCTCCTCTTTGTAAAGTCTGAAGTCATGTCTTCGTTTAATCTTTACAAATGTTGAGTTTGTGTGCCCCTCTGGTAACTCATAATCATGATGATAGTCTTCAGGGGGGTACCATATGATGGGGCATCTGTATCCGCGCCCTATCCATTTGGGGCCCATGTTCAAAATTAGGTTGTTGTACAAAAGTAACCTGGAAGCAACAGCTTTGAAGTTCCTCTAGCCAAATGGCTCTCTGTTCTTCACATTGTTTGTAGAGGCTAGCCATCTATGTTTGGTTGCTGCCAATGCTTCTTCCTGAATGTCCTGGAAGTATGTCCGCCAATTCTGCACAATATCCCTATGAATAGATCTCAATTTGGATATCACTCCTTTCTGCTGCATGAATTTCTTATGTTGGGCAAATAGGTAGAGGGGTTTAGTAGGTTCCCCCTTGACCCATAGGTATAGGCCATACTCTTTTTTCTGAAAGGTGTTGTAGGCCTTAGCCCATCAAGTTTGGTTCTTGGAAAAAGATAAGAAAGACTGGAACTGAACGTCCCCTATGAAGGGGCTGCGGTTACTGTCCCTATCCTCCTCTAGAAATAAATTGTGTAAATATAATTCACACAAAAGATGTTAGACCTGCTCATCCTACTCATTGCAACACTGGACAAATTACTTAATGGTTTTAAAAGTAGTGGGCTTCCCTTCCCTGACAACCTTGATTTTCAACATTAAATACCGTTCCACTAAGAATAGAGCATAATTAGTAGTTGGTGCCATACAAGTCAATACATCAGAGTAAAGAGAGAAAACCATACTGGTTTGCTTCTTAGCTTGTTCGACTTGATCCTATGCTTTCTTTACTTTTGTCCTTTCTTCCCTAAGTTGGGAAAAGGTTTCATCCTTAGTTGTAGAAAGGTCTTTGAATCGCTTCAGTAGTGCCTAATGTTCCTGTAAGGGTACTACTTCCTTTCTGCACTGGGCCAATTCATGTTGGACTTGAATTAATTCATTGTGCAACTTCTAATTGGCAACCTTTTCTACTAGAGGAGTGTAGGCAGGTGCCACGTCTCTTTGAGTCCCCTTATGTTCTGCAAGTTCCAGATTAGTCTGCACAGAGACTTTAGAAGTGTGTATCAACTTCGTTTGTACAGAGGCTTCAACCTTATTCATTAACTCAGTCTGCATAGAAACTTCAGTGGTATCTATTAAATTGGTCTGTACAAAGGCTTCAACATTGTCCATTAGATATGTCCGTACAGAAGTTTCAGCAATATCTACCATTTGGGTAACAAAATCTGTTTGGGTTCCCATGGTAGCCAATTCCTTCCCAGGATTCTGAGCCTTGTTTGCTTCTTCCAACTGTTTCCTTGGGCGTTTTATCATTTTTCTCAATCTCTTACATTTCTTGCTCATTTTCCTTAACTTCTTCTCAACTGATTTCTCTTTTAGCAAGGTTTTGGCAAGGGAAGGAGGAGCAACGACTTTGGTTTCAGAAATGGTTGTGCCAGTTATAAGGTTATCAACAATGGTGTTTTATTCATGCGCCTAAGAGTATATTTTAGCAATAATGTCCCAGATGGTTGAGATAATATTTCCTTCAGGCGTGAGGGGAACTATCTAAATTCTTGCATTTTGTTCTAATGGGACAGTATCTCCTGACTGGTTTCCAGATTCGGATATCCCTTCTATCCGATCTTCCCTACTCACCCATTTGTTATCGAATGGAGATAAAACCCTCAAAGCATGCAAGTCATCATGGTGGGGTAGTATTTTAGTGTGGCCAGAGCTGCTGGTAGCGGTAGAATGGTTTAACAAGTCCCTCTTCTCCTCAGATTGTTCATATGGGCTTTCAATTTCACGAGATTCTCTCATTTGATCAAGTACTTGAGACATTTCTTCTTCGTAGTCTTGTAAGGAAATATTTTCAGGGCTTGAAGGTGGTGTATGATATGATCTTGCCTCATCTGGCAATCTAGAGGTCTTGCCGCAGTTGCAACCTTTCAGACCGTCTCTGTTTCCCTGGTTCTGTGGTCAAAACATGGGTCCTCTTCCCTCTTTCTCTCCGGGGTATGGTTATTATAGGGAGTTCAATCTTTGTTCTGACAGGGTTTTCTTCAGGGGTAAGCGGGGCAGGATTAAGATTGTTATCCCAAGTTATCTGATGTTTCCCTAGCCCATGAATGATGATCAATTTAATCAATCCATTGTGTTTGACGACTTCTTGGGGGTTTTTGGCTTTTTTGATTCGAATAACATTATTGTGAAATACAAAATTTAGGAAAAAAGAAAAGTTAACTGAAATTTTTCACTTGAGAACAACTAATAGTTTAAGTTGGCGGGACTTTACCACATCCTAGCATATGATATATCTTTGAATGAACACTGCCAATTCTTGCCAACGCTACTGCAAGGACGCAAGTTTAATACCCTTCCCTTTTCGTTCTAATGGTTTGCCTGGGTCCTAGTACACTGAGATTGCTTCTTGTAAAACAACATGTTTTTCAGTCCATCTCTCTCCTTCTGT
The DNA here is from genome assembly GCA_034641835.2 of Pinus albicaulis. Classification (NCBI taxonomy): domain Eukaryota; kingdom Viridiplantae; phylum Streptophyta; class Pinopsida; order Pinales; family Pinaceae; genus Pinus; species Pinus albicaulis. Next base: position 408,567,983 of record CM076576.1, read on the forward strand.
TGGTAGTCCGGAGACCTCAGCGATGATTTCCTCGACGACCGGTATAATTCTTCCTCTGACTATAGTATTCCCTTCCCACAAGTTTTTCAAGAATTCAACTGCTATTTCTATGTTAAACCCTTGTAGTCTATGTAGATATGGAATCCAGCAAACTTGTTGGAGAACGGTGCGAGATGATTCTGAGAATTGGGAGGTTGTGGGTTCATTGCGGAGAGAATTCCCCCCCATGGCTAATGTGTTATCCGAACTGGTTTCTTCTTCTAACTGCGTTTCTTTTTGCCATGTTGGTTAAAGCAAAACACTACATGCTTCTTTTTTTAAAACATATATTATATAAAAAAAAATGCAACCTCATATCATAAATGCAATGATCTTTTAGTCCCATAAGCATATTTGAAGGGGGTTTCGTGGGTAATTCGCATGCTTATTCATTGTGGATATTTGTACCACCTCCATCGGGAGAAGGGCATCCTCGGCCTTAAGCTCAAGAGAAGAGGAAAGATTGCAACAATCATGAATGCATACGAGGCAAAGGTCCAAAGTTGATAATCTTCACAACTGTACGAGAGAAGGGCGTCCAGGGCCTTGGAGCTCAAGAAAAGAGGAAAGATTGCAACAATCATGAATGCATATGATGCAAAGGTCAGAAGTTGATAATAATCACAACTGTAAGAGAGAAGGGCGTCCATGGCCTTGGAGCTCAAGAAAAGAGGAACGATTGCAACAATCATGAATGCATACAAGGAAAAGGTCAAAAGTTGATAATCATCATAGTTGTACATTAGATGGAAATGACCGAAGAAGGGGAGAAAAGCGGAATAGAAATTATTATGACAGGATTTCCTATTTTGACGGTGTAGCATGACGGAAGCATGACATGTGATGGATTATGATTGGTGTTTCCATCCCTTAATTCAAAACATGAAAAGATAATTCATTCAAAGTTAATTATGCGGGTAGGTAGTTATAACACTTGTTCAAGTAGTGCATTTATCTTAGAAATGGATTAATAGGAAATAAGGCATATAAAAGTAATTGGATATTGTTAGAAAAATACTTCCATACCACAAGCAGAGCCGTTGTTGCCAGTAGGCATTCATAGCCATGACAGGATTGCTAATTTCTATGGACAGATCACTGTGCTAGTGTGATGGCCAGATAGCCAAAGTGTCATTCACTGGGATTGTAACTGAGTGATCAGGTCGACTCGTGTTAAGACCTCATGTCCATCAAGCAGTTTGAGTTGTCGAGAAGGTCACTATTCTGGTGTATTAGCCATTGTGGGAATGTCACATGTTAAACCCTTATGATCATGGTAGGATGGCTCATGATGAGACCCCCTATTCTCTCTTAAAAAAATTGCATATAGACATAATTATATTTTTTCCAAAAGTAGGCATTTTGTTTGTTTTATAGGGAGACCACTGTGCTAGTGTGGTGGCCAGATAGTCATAGTTCCATTCATGGGGATTGTAACAAAGTGATCAGGTCGGATCGTGATGAGACCTCCTGTCCTTCAAGAAATTTGAGCTATCGAGAAGGTCACTTCCCTGGTGTGTTGGCCATTGTTGGAATGTCACATGTAATCCCTTATGATCATGGTAGGTTGGCTTGTGATGAGACCCCCTATTCTCTCTTAAAAAATTGCACATATACATAATATTTTCTTGTTCTTTATACATGGAGGGAAGCTTATTAACTCCTTAAGAGTTAGGGATGGTATGAAAATTAAAAAGAATGCAAATACAATTAATGCTCTTTATTCCTATATCCTCATGTCAAGGAGAATTACTGCTTGAGAGTGTAGAAAGATATACCAGCATAAGACTATGGAAATGAATTGTGTGATAATATGTTTGAACGGGAGATGTCTAGCCCTTCATTGCATAGATAAACCATGTCAGCTTCTAGAGTAGAGATTTCCATCAAAGTTTCAACAGATCACCATATTAATAATATCACTACTTTTCTCCTCTTCAAGTGCTAATTCCTTTCCACAAATGGATTTTATGGCAAGGATGTGTAAAGGGAAAGTGGATATTCAAAAAGAGATCATCACAAGTAGGAAAAGAAAAAAAACATGCTTAAAAAATAAATCAATCGTTCCATTCGATTGAATAGTAGTTGTTCAATCGGATTGGACGACAACTGTTCAATTGATTGAACAACAAAAATAAAATCACACAAAAACACAACCATTAAATTGAATTGAAAATTAGTTGTTCAATTAGATTGAATAGTTTTTCAATTGGATTGAACAACATTCGTTCAAAGGTTTGAAAAGCAACAAATAAACACACAAAAACATGAACGTTCAATTGAATTTAACAGCAGTTGTTCAATTCGATTGAATAACAGATGTTCAATTGGATTGGACAACATTTGTTCAAAGGTTTGAACATCAACAAATAAACACACGAAAACACAGTCATTCAATGGAATTGAACAACAGTTGTTCAATTCGATTGAATGGTAGTTGTTCAATTGGATTAAATAGCATCCATTCAAAGGCTTGAACAGCAACAAATAACACACGAAAACACGGTCGTTCAATTGAATTGAACAACAGTTGTACAATTGGATTGAACAACAGTTGTTCAATTGGATTGAACAGCATCCATTCAAAGGTTTGAACAGCAACAAATAAACACACGAAAACATGGTCATTCAATTGAATTGAACGGCATATGTTCAATTCGATTGAACAACAGTTGTTCAATTGGATTGAACAGCAGTCGTTCAAAGGTTTGAACGGAAAAAATAAACACAAAAGAAAGAAAAAAAGAATGCATCTGTGAGAATGAAGAAGAGATGGAATGTACAACAATGAGAAAAACTATAAATTGGAGGAGACATATATACAATATTTACAAGAGGAAATAACAAATTTTCATGAACTTAGAGCTGCAGGGCCATCACCCCCTGCAGCTAAAATTTGGATGGTGGGATCGTCACGTAACTGTTGGCAGAAAGAATCTTTTGTAAGTGGTTTATGATAGAGGCGCACCCAATGTCCATCTACTCGGAAGGTGGAGCCAGATCCATCTATGGTAGTCAAGGTAATGGTACCATTGCTGTGTACTTCCTGAATTTTGTATGGACCAAGCCACCTTGTTTGTAACTTACCTGGGAAGCCTTGGAATCTGGAGTCATAGAGAAGTGCCCAATATCATTTTTGGAATTTCTTCTTTTGATGATGTTGTCATGCCACTTAGCTCGTTTTTGTTGAATAATTACAGTGCGCTGCAGAGTAAGTAGTCGTGTTTCATCCAATTCATTTATTTGCTGGAGTCTTCTAATCTAGGCCTCCGTCAAATCTAACCCCACTTCCTAGGTTGTTCTTAGAGTCTTTATTTCGAATTAGATAGGAAAAATTGGCTCCCTTCCAAATGCCATATGGTACGAAGAATATCCAGTGGTGTTTCACCATGTTGTGTGGTAAGCCCACAAGGTCTCTGGTAGTCTCGAAGCCCAATCTCGACGATGTGTTGAGACTGTTTTAGTGAGAATTTCCTCAAGGACTTTGTTGGTGCTTTCAACCTGCTCGTTCACCTGCGGGTGGTAGGGAGAGGTGACTCTATGGGTGACATGGTGGTTATTCAGAGTGGTCATAATTTTACTTCCCACAAAATGTGCCCCTCCATAAATTATCACTTTCTGAGGTAAGCCATATAGCACAAATAGCTCAAAAATAAAATTGATCACAGATTCTTCTGTAGCTCTTGATAAAGCCATTGTTTCTACCCACTTCGTCACATAATCTATGGCAACGAGTATGTAGGTATTCTAATTTGATGGTGGGTTGAATGGTCCAACAAAGTCCAGTTCCCATCGTTCAAAAGGTTCCACTACTAATTGTGGCTGTAATGGTATTTCATTAGCTTGGCCAGGGAGGCCCATTCTTTGGCAACTATCGCGGGCTTGGACATATTTCTTGGCATATTTAAAAATTGTAGGCCAATAATAACCCATTTGCAATACTTTGTGCCCCGTCCTGCGATCTGCAAAATGGCCACCACATGGTTCATAACGACAAGCCCTAAGGATGTCATAAGTCACATCTTCTTGGATGCATCTGCGTATATGCATATCAACTCCTGTATGAAAAACATATCCACCAATCCGTGAGAATCTAGCACTGCGCTAAACAATCAGCTTTCATTCCTTTGATGTCAAGTGTGTTGGAAGCTTTCCTAGTGCCAGGTAATTTGCTACATCTGCATACCATGGTGTTTTTATTGCTACAATGAACAAATTCTCATCAGGGAACTGATCATCCACCACTAGTGGGTCATGTAACTTTGGAACTCTAGACAGGAAATCTGCAACTATGTTCTCTTTCCCTGGGTAGTCTTTGATAGTTATGTCAAACTCCTGTAAAAGCAACAACCAACGAGTCACTCTTCCATTTGTAATAGGTTTATTGGCTAAGTATCTAATTGTAGACTGATCGGTATATAGCAATACTTGATAGCCAGTTATATAATGTCTAAATTTATTAATAGCATAAATGATAGCCAAGAACTCCTTTTCAATCACTGTATAGTTTAATTTGGCAGGAGTGAGATTCTTGCTGATATAGTAAATAGCATAGGGCTTTTTGTCTTCTTCTTAACCGAGAACTGCCCCTATAGTTGTGTTGGATGCATATGAGGAAATGTGAAAGGGAAGCTCCTAATTGGGGCCATGTAAGACTGGTGTAGTTGAGATTAGTTTCTTCAAATCTAAAAAAGAAGTGTCACATTTATCAAACCAATGGAATTAAACATTTCTAGTTAATGCATACAAGGGCACAGCAATTTGTGAGAAATTCTTTATAAACCTACGGTAGTACCCTGCATACCCAAGGAAAATACATACCTCTATCTGAGTATAAGGTGTGTCTAATAAAAGGATTACCTCTATATTTTTTGGACCTACATTTATCCCAGCTGCAGAGATGTAGTGCCCTAGGATTACTCCTTCAGTCATCATCATGTGACATTTTTCGTTGCTCAAACACAATCTGGTAGCAATACATCGTTCCAATAATTTTTCTAGTGTTTACAGTGCTTAATGAAAATCATCTCCATATGGAGTAAAGTCGTCCATGTAAATTTCGAGTCCTTCATTTATTAAATCAGAAAAAATGTTAAGTATGTCTCTTTGAAACGTTGTTGGGGAATTGCATAACCCGAACGGTAATACCCTATAGGAAAATGTACCCCAAGGGCAGGTGAAGGTCATTTTATCCTGGTCTTCAGGGGCTATCTGAATTTTATTGTAACCACTGAACCCATCAAGGAAAGAGAAAAACCACTTTCCTGCTAATGTATCGAGGACCTAATAAATAAAAGGGAGGGGGGAGTGGTCTTTATGTGTTGCTTTATTCAGTTCTTTGTAATCCACACAGATTCGCCACTTCCCATTCTTCTTAGGAATGACTACTAAAGGAGAGACGCATTTGTTGTCTGAAATAGGATAAATGACGTTTACATCAAGTAGCGTTTGCAATTCATCTTTTACAATGTATTTTAGATGCGGTTTTAACCTCCGTTGAGGCTGTTGAATAGGTCGAATGTCATTATCAGTATAAATGTGAAGTGTGCATAGCTGAGGATCTATACCCTTCATGTCTGTGTAATCCCAAGCAAATTCTCCCTTATAGTTCTGTAAAACCTTAATGACCTTTTGTTGTTGGTTACTATTCAGACTACCATTGATATTTAAAACCTTTCCTGGCTCAATTTCAATTGGTATTTTGTTGCGAACAACAGTTGTGGGTATGTGCTGATTATCAATGTCTGCCAAGGGGTCTTCCTGTGCTTCATTATCAAGAACTGATTTTAACATTTGGCATTTTATATTTTCAGAAGCAGATGGCTGATTTATGAAGTTATTGATTACATCATCTTCAATATGATCTTTGAATTTGAGTGCTTCAACTATTGTCAGTGGTGAACAGATGTTTTGTTCCTAGTATGTATGTGGTTATTTGTGAATTTTTACAACGGGGAGACTTGGTTTGGCAGGTGTGTATATGACAATATTTTTTATGGCATCACCTCTAGAATTGGTCATGTTGCCTATTCAACAGCCTATGTAAGCGTCAATTGTTGCTAACCAAGGTCGTCCGAGTATTAGGGGGTGTCCATCTAACCTACTTTTTGGGTTAATAACTAAAATATATGTTGGATACTACCAGGAGTCCACAGAAACCATGATGTCCTGTAATATTCCTTCTGGTTTGATAACAAATCGGTCAACAAGCTCCAGCAAGGTAGACGTGGGTTCTAACGTTGTTATGCATAACTTCTCGCAGGTTTCTGTAGTTAATATGTTGATGGCCACCCCCAAATCAACTAATGTGTTCGAAAAGGAGTGGCCAAAGATTTGTACAGTAAATGTGGGGTTCCTTGGATCCTCTTATTTTACCGGTGTTTCTTTACCCAAGAGTAAGTTTGACAGTGCTCCCACTACATCAACAGTTGGTAAAGTTTTTTCTTTCCTCGTCTACTTTTTCCCGCATAGCTCTTTAATTGTCTTGGCATAGATAGGAATGTCTTGTATAGCCTACAGAAGAGGGATTTTAATGCAAAGGTTTTTTAATTCCCCTATGAGAACAAAATCCGAAGAGACTATCATTTTAGGCAATGTTAACCTCTCAGGGAACAGAAGGGAGGATATAATAAGGTTTTCAGTTTCTTTTTGGTCAATTGTGTCCCTCCCCTACTCTACCTTTGTTTATGTCATAGTTGATTGTTTAGGTGCTATCAGAATTTCAGACTCAAGTTGTGGCAAGGTCGTATATTCTTTAGGTGAAATAACATGTCGCGATCTTAGCCTAAGTTCATTGCATTGCTATTGTTCAGTTTCAGGGTTTGGGTTTTCAACAATCTGGATTAGCTGAACAGGTCTGTTATTGGGATTAGGATTGGATTGAGCTAGCAGTTGAGGACGCATGATAGGCTGAGGATTGTGTTGGACTGGGTATGGAGCTGGTAATGTAGGTTGATTCTGAGCCCTTATCCCCATCAGTAGATTGGTCATGCCTAGAGGTTGTTTCCAGTTTTGAGACCAATTTGTATTCTTTGAAGTGGAGGCAGGCCACTGGGACTGATATGGATTGTTTTTCTAGAAAGGGGGAGAACAAGGAAAACTTGACCAATTATTACCTGAAGAGGGTTGTGTTGGCCAAGGAGGCATGGAAAATGATTGGGATGGCCAGGAAAAAAAAGGTGATTGATTCTGCCATGATGTTGCAGGGTTATGTTGATTAAATTGTGGAGAAGAAAAGAAGTGAGGCAGGTCTTGTGGCATACCTAGTCATGATTTCCACTAACGATGTTGATTCATTAGATAGATTGGTTATCTCTCTTCTTCTACCTCTTTAAAAACCGCTTTCAACCCCAAAAGTGAAGGGAAATGGTCAGTGGCATGGTCCTTGGTACAAATAGTGCATGCTTGGACAATGTCTAATGGACATTCCCAGTTGTTGTGCTTCTTCCGACAATGTGGAAAAAAAATAGCCAAGTTTTTTTATGCTATGGCTTGCTTCTTATTGGCTTGTAGGACATCTAGCTGCGTTGTCAGGGTGCCCAAGATATCGGTTTCAAAATCTTCTAAAATATTATCGAATTCTGCTCTGGTCACGTTGCCACCAGACTGTTTATAATTCCTTGTAGCTGAGTATCGCCCAGTTGGCCTACTTCGTGTACTACCTCGAGAACACCTAATGCACAATGCAATAATGTCATCATATTCTTCTTGATATATGTCCCATTTTCCCATTATATTGAGTGTTTCAACCCATTATTCTTTCATTCCCTTAATCATTGTTTCTTTTAAGATATCTTTAAACAATGTAGTATATGGAGATCTTTGCAAGTTATATTGAAATATTTCAACGTATTCTTCTAATGTCTCATTTTCTCTTGCAGACATATGGAAGATTTCATCTTTTAGTTCTCGAGTTCGACAGTAGTCTTGATATTTGTTAAGAAAATATTTTTTCATCTAATCCCAACTATTAATGGTTCCTCCACCGAGCCCCATAAACCAACGTAATTTTTCCCCTTCAAAATAGAGGGAAATAATTTCAGTTTCTGAGGGTCAGTGATGTAGTTATATCCCCTACATAAGACATAAAATTCAAATAAGAATGCATCAAAATCTTCCGAGGTCAGCCCATGGAAGGTGGTGATGTTTTGTAATGGAATGGATTTCATAGGGGAATTTGCGGCCGGATCAACAATGGGATACTCTAATGTGGATGTCTACCTCTAATTTTGGTTGTGTGCCATTTGATCAAAGATATGCCAGTAATATTCAGGGATTTCCTGTTCCAGGGGAATAATCTGAGTGGAATTAGGGAGTGGATGTGGAGGAATCCTTACAGCACTTCCCCGATCTGGGATACTGGGTGTCTTTGTCTCAACCGCTCTCTCACAGGATCCAAGCTCTGGAGTTTTCACTTGTACAGCACTGTTGGTTTCTCCTTCTCCTTCCTGCAAATTGCAAGAATTTCCCTCTCTCTAAGGGTGAGGACTTACGTGCTCAGTAGCCTGAAGGCTTTGTTTAGATCCTCTATTTCACTGTGAATCTCGGCATGCACTACAGAAGGTGAGGCTACTGCTTGAGGGAGTGTAGTAGGACTCTGAGTAGGAATGGTTCTGGGTCCTACAGATGCCTAGGATTCTGTTAGTCATCAATAATTTTTACCATCTATAGATGACTAAATATTGGTTATAGATTTCTAAAAACAAAATTCCCTGAACATTGTGAGTTTTAGAAATCTCACTGCCTTCATTATCCTTATAGAAAAATTTTCACTATTCCACTAGCTTGCCATTCCATGGTCACCATGTTGCTCCTAAAAGACTTCTTATGTGCTTTTACCTACCTTTGTTAGCATCCTTTCATTCTTATAACTTCAATACCTCATTTGTATAAATTTGAATAACTGATATATTATTCACCGAGATTCTCCTAATCATTCACTATTTTAACTTCATGCACAATACAGAATCTCTTCCACCAGTGATCATTAATTGCGGAAATAAAAACAATCACATGTGCACATTAAAACCATAAACAATCACACATATGAACACAGTATTTTATGGGAAAGCTTAAAGATGAAAACCCCCAACTATCTGTATATTATATGTCATAGAGATCATGTAACAATAATTATACAAAGCTCCTCACAAAGCTCTCAGTACAATCTCCAATTGCTACACACTAATCAAGCCCAATCTAGCAAATCACATGCTCCAATCTCTGCCACTTGATAGCCTACCTCTACTGCGCAATCAATACTGAAGAATGGCTCTGAATGAACTCGAATTGGTTCAGCTTTGACTGCGCAATCCTCATTGGCATCTCCAATCACTGTGTGTTGCAAATCATGCAACAATATAGTCACACTGCTCTTTCACCTACCTCTTCACTGGTCTCCACTAAAACTGTCCATGCACTATAGTTAACTGATGTATTATTCAGTTGATTAATGAGTTAATAATTAGTTAATTAATTAATAATTAATTCACACCACTCTCACTAGTGTATCAATCAGTTAGACTAGATATAACTAGCTCAACTATGTTTAACTCAGTTAAATTGAACATAACTCCATCAACTAGCTCAATAACTCCACCAAACTCTGTCACTTGAGTTCTAACTGAAGTATCCATGCAATAGCTCCACTTAATCCTCAGGAATAGCGTAATTCCTTCTGTCAACTCCTGTGCCACATCTGTGCACTTAACTAAAGTGCTCCAAGAGAATAAGATAATCTTTATAGTCCAAATATTATTAAGAGCTAATAATATTCGACATACCTATTTTTAGACTAGCAATCTAAAAATAGATTCCGCCCAATATGTCTAAAAATAGAAGTCCATATATTTTTCCAACTTGACCAACCATCCACAAATAGCATCCTGCAACTCATATAATATGATTTGATATGTTCAAAAACAGACTTCATGCCTAAAATAACAAGGCTCACTTGAAGATGTGACTTCTTTCGACACTGAGCTCATCATCTTGTTGCAATCTCAAAACTACCTCTCAACAAGATAAGGATTATCCGCCACCCCTATCCTCATTCCCCGCATTCGCCAATTTGCTCCCCGGTGAGAGCGCTCGTCAAGATATCAAAGATCCCGATCCTCCGTGGGAATGGATGAAAGTAACATGATCTTCCGCTGCACACAATCTCTGATATGATGATACCGGATGTCAATGTGTTTAGATCTATCATGAAATACTGGATTAACCGAGAGTTTAATGCAACTCTGATTATCACAATAAATCACAATAGGATCTAAGTGTGAACCGAACAACCCAACCAGGATCTTCCTCATCCATATAGCCTCGCATGCAGCCAAATCACTCACAGCAGAATACTTTATTCTCCTTACTAACCGAGTGCCACGGACCGTCCAACAGTATCAAGAAATCGTTGTCACCTGAGCACCTAAAATCCCTCCGCATGTGCTCTCTTTTGTCCGTTGCTCCCCGGCTTACTCCCAGATCCGTAGCTCACGGTCACCTTCACTCCTCATCCGATCAAGCCTTATACCATAATCCATATCCCGATGTGCCTATGAGATATCTCAATACATGCTTGCCTTCCTTCCAGAAGAGCTTGGTTGGCTTAACCATCGCTTGTGAAAGCTGGTTAACTGCATAGCATATATCGGGTCGTGTATTGACCAGATACATAAGCGACCCCACCAACTGTCGATAAACAGTGGCATCCACTACCTCCGCCGAAGTAGCATCCTCCTTCCTCCAACCTCCAGGAAGAGGAGTATCAACAGGCTTGCAGCCATGCATGTTGAACTTCTCCAGTATCTCCTGGGCATACTTACCCTGAGAAACAAATAGTCCATCACTGCGCTGCCAAATTTCCAATCCCAGGAAATAATGAAGGAGGCCCAAGTCCTTCATCTCAAACTCTTTTGCAAGATCATCCTTGCATGAGAGCATCAACAACTCATCACCTGTCAAAATCAAATCATCTACATAAAGTATAATGATCAGCAACTTACCCTCCACCACAATTTGGTATAGGTTCGGATCCGCCTCACTCTTGGAGAATCCAAGTCTGGTGAAATAACTGTATATATATGTGTACCAAGCACGAGGTGCTTGTTTCAACCCATACAGCACTCTCTTGAGCCTGCACACATGCGACTCGCTGCTGAAGATCTCAAAACCTTCAGGCTGCTCTATGTACACCTCCTCCCAATCACTCCGTTGAGGAACGTTGTCCTCACATCCATCTGATGAATGTGCCACCCCATCTGCGCTGAGAGAGAAAGAATCATCCATATTGAATAATACCTTGTGACAGGTGCAAATGTTTCCTCATAATCGATCCCCTCAATCTGTGAGAAGCCTCGGGCAACAAATCTTGCCTTGTAATTCTCCACACTCCCGTCAGCTGCTTGCTTAATTTTTTAGATCCATCTCGAACCCACCACTGATTTCCCTTCCGGCCTTGGGACAATCTCCCATGCACTGTTTCTAACAATCGAATCATACTCTTCCACCATGGCATCTACCCATGCGTGATCCTCCACATCTTCCTCGAAAGAGGATGGCTCTGTCACGATACACTTGCTCATAAGAGCCATGTATCCAGTATATCGATCAGGTGACTGTCTCTGTCTGCGCTATGATGTAGGTGCTCCTACAACCTTCTCTGCATCTTGAGCCAGTCACTCAGCTTCTGTAGTGCGCTTCCACCCTTTGATGGTTGGCGTTGCATGAGTGGTCTCTTCCACTCCATGAACCTCCTCTTGTGGCTGATCCACATCCACAGACAAATCCTTAGGAACTAATAGCACCTCATTTGCATGCAATTGTGGCTCCCTCTCAAGCGAACACTTCATGGCATTCTCCTCATGAAATTTGATATCCCGTCGCACAACAGTCTTGCGACTATCTGGAAAATACACACGATAGTTGTGGCGTGTATCAGTGTACCCCACAAATATCCCAACCTACGCAGTCGACTCCAGCTTCTTCCTGGCATCCTTCGTCACATGAATGTAAACAGGTGAACCAAAAATCCTCAAATGGGAAATATCAGGCCTCTTACCAGAAAACGCCTCCTCGGGTGTACTCATGCCAAATATCCTGTGAGGACAATGGTTCTACACATATACCGTAGTATTGCATGCTCCCAGCAGTGTAAGGGAAGGCCTCGATCATGCAATCGCGCCTGCAGCACCCATGATCATTCTGACCTCATTCTGCTGTGGGTTATGAGGTGTTATAAGCTCTCTTCGAATTCCTTCTGCGTTGCAAAAGTCCTTGAATTTGCCAGAGATGAATTCACCACCATTGTCGCTCCTAAGAGCCTTCACCTGCTTCCCTGATTCCTTCTCCACCAGCGCCTTGAACTCACAAAACTTTGAGTATGTCTCGCTCTTCTTCCGCATGAAGAAGATCCAACACTTCCGAGAATAATCATCAACAAAGATCACATAGTACCTTTTCTTTGCTGTCGAAGCTACTGAGAAAGGTCCACACACGTCTGTGTGAATTCTCTCAAGGATCATCGTGGCATGACTATCCTTCTCGTGAAAGGTGGCTTTCACAAATTTTCCCAAGGTACATCCCTTGCACTGATCTAACTGCGCAAGAGTGACCTTAGGAATCCCAGTAGAAATCTGCTGCAGTATCTTCAAAGCTCCATGGTGAAGGTGGCCCAATCTCCGGAGCCACAGCTCGCCATCATCCCAGCTCACCACTCCTTCTGCCTTGCCTGCCATTGCTGCGCAGCCATCTACACGCAATTGATAAAGGTTCTTAACTCAAACCCCTATTCTCCGGGTTTCACCAGTTGCCTTATTGTGTAGGAAAGTCTTTCCTTCACTAAAGACAACATCATATCCCTTGTCTTCTAACATGGCCACCGAGATCAGATTCTTCTTCAACCCTGGAACATGCATCACTTCCTTCAATACGAAGGGTTTACCAGACTCCCTCTCAAAGGAAATGGTATCGATACGAGTCACACTATATCTACCATCATCGCCCATCTCGATGTGCACTCCAAGATCTTTCTCATCTAGAGCAGTAAACAAATCTTTGTCTCTGGTCATATGAAAAGACACACCACTGTCAAGAAACCACACTGAACCCATCATACTTGAGACTAAGCATGTGATCAGTGAAAAATCCAGCTCAAGCTGCGAGGCTAATTCCTCTCCAGTCGCAGATCCAGCAGCCTGCTTATTTTTCTTCTTCTGTGGACAATTAGTGGTGTAATGTCCGTGTTGGTGACAGTGAAAGCACTTCACCTTGGACATGTCCTGCTTCTTGCCTTTCGCACCGGATTGAGAAGAATTCTTCTTGCTCTTCCCCTTCCTTGCTTTGGCAGCCAAAGCGCAATTTTCTTCATCTGAGTTCTTTGATGAAGATCTGTCCCTGGTACTTCGCCTTATCTCCTCTTGCACAAGATCCGACCAAAGTCGCTCCCATCCTGGAAATTTCTCCCGACCATTGACAGAGTCCTGATAGGAATGCCAACTCTTTGGAAGGCCAAGGAGAGCCAAGCTCACCAAGTCCTCGTCATCTATAGTCACCCCCACACTTCCCAACTCATCACTGCATTGGATGAACTTCATAAGGTACTTGGGCATACTGTCGCCTTTCTCCATTTTTATGTTCCTAAGTTTATCCTTGAGCGCCAACTTCCTCTGGTCGCTCTTGCTTTGGAATAAGTCTTTCAACGCTTTCCACATCAAGAATGGAGAAGCCTTTCCATGAAGGCTGGACACTATGTGATCCTTTACACCTTCCAACAAAATTCTTCAACACTTTGCTGTCTTCTTTTGCCATGTGTCAAGTGCAGCAGCATCGCTAGAAGCAGGTTTTGGAATTTCTGCATCTATGAACTCCTTCAAACCATTGTCATCCAGCACCGCCTCCATCCTGTCCTTCCATGCAATATATCTGTTGCCCTCAAGGCATACTCCAACGTAACCATTGAAGACATCTCAACTTTGACACCAAGAAAACACTGCTGCAAATTCGAATTCCACCAGCACAAAACTCAACCGCTTCAATGTTTTGCAATTGCTCCAATGATCAATATCGCTCTGATACCATGTAGAAATTTGAATAACTGATATATTATTCACCGATATTCTCCTGATCACACACTATTTTAGCTTCATGCACAATACAGAATCTCTTCTACCATTGATCATTACATGCGGAAATAAAATCAATTGCATGCACACATTAAAACCATAAACAATCACACATATGAACACAATATTTCATGGGAAAGCTTAAAGCTAAAAACCCCAGCTATCTGTATATTATATGTCATGGAGATCATGTAACAATCAATGTACAAAGCTCCTCACAGGCTCTTAGCACAACCTCCACTCATGCACACTGAACTGTCTGATCTATAAACCATTCACCTTCGCTAATTGACTACCTCATCAATCATCAAGAATGTGGCTCTTAATGAACTCGAATTGGTCCGTGACTTGACCGCGCAATCTCATTGGTCCTCAACCACTGTGTGTTGCAAATCATGCAACACTATAGTCACAACTGATAGTCACACTGCTCTTTCACCTACCTCTTCACTAGTCTCCACTGAAACTGTCCATGCACTATAGTTAACTGATGTATTATTTAGCTGATTAATGAGTTAATAATTAGTGAATTAATTAATAATTAGTTCACACCACTCTCACTATTGTATCAATCAATTAGACTAGATACAATTATCTCAACTATGTTTAACTCAGTTAAACTGAACACAACTCCACCAACTACCTCAATAACTCCACCAAACTCAAGTCAATAGAGTTCTAACTAAAAGTGAACCATGAAATAGCTCCACTTAACCCTCGTAGAATAGCGTAATTCCTTCGTCAGCTACATAAAGCATCTATAATCTTAAAATGAAGTGCTCCAAGAGAATAAGATAATGTTTATAGTCCAAATATTATTAAGAGCTAATAATATTCGACATATCTATTTTTAGACTGGCAATCTAAAAATAGATTCCGCCCAATATTTCTAAAAATAGAAGTCCATATATTTTTCCAACTTGACCAACCATCCACAAATAGCATCCTGCAAGTCATAAAATATGATCGACATGTCTAAAAATAGACATAGTCTAAAAATAGACTTGCGCCAAAAATAGCCTGTGGGCCCACTTAGTGAAGGCGACTTCTTTTCACTAAGCTCATCATCTTGTTGCAATATCAACATCATTTTCCCCTATCCATAATATACCTTCCTAAACATTTCCCATCACTCCTATCCCTCAAACTCATCATTTTTCTACAAAACCTAACCTATTGCTACAATTTGACAATTTTCGAGACTAGGCCTATCTTTTGCCCTTTTGGACCCCTTCCCCTCATTTAATCCTTGAAATTCCAATTTCCCCTACTCTCTAACATCTATCCCTATCCCCTAAAATTTCCCCAAGAATTTAGACAACTCTTAACCCCTTCATTCCCCTCCCTCTACAAGGTAGTCCTAAATCCCATGTTTTGCCTACACCAAACCCTAATTTCCTCTTCCAACTAAGCTAGGGTTTGCTATGGAAAAGAGGCATAGGAGAAGAGGATCCATATGATAGGTCATATCAGCAATAATAAAGTCATATCAACTCATAAAAATCATGTCTCCATCATTTTCCAAGAATTCATTCCAAGAGTCTAGCCATTTGTCACTCATAAGGCTAGTTTCACTTCAAATTGTGTTTTCGAACACAAAAATATGAATTTGAAAAAAGTGAGAGAGGTTTTTATCCATCATAGGTCCAAGAAGAAAAACCTCCTTCATATTTAACACAGGTATCATGGTTTGGGAGAAATGTAAAAAATACAGGTGTCATAGGAGAATTGCTCCAATTCTAGAGTGACCCTGAGAAAAGCATGTTTTCTCATAGTTGGAGTGTCCATATGACTTTCTTGATGGGTCAAAAGATAACTAGACTGGAATATATTTCCAATGAGCTATTATGAGATAAATTTGGAGTTGGGGAAGGCCTCCAAAAGTTGCCTACATCAACACTCTACATTTCTGCACCATCATTCAACACTTTTTGGAAATATTGAGAGGGGGGGTGAATCAGTATTCCTTTCAATTAGAGCATTAGCTAATCTTCAATTATTATCAGTGTTTTTACAATGATATCAGTAAACAAAAGGAACACAAATGCACACATTTTTTAAGGTGGAAACCCACTCCGAGACAAAAACCACCTAATGCTTTTCTAATAATTCTTTAATAATCAACTCTAATTGAAAATAAAGCTCCAACTTCCTAGAATCTAGAAAAGCATTCTTCTCCAACTCCCACTGGATGGACGCTCAAAAGCCCGTGATTCTTCAGTAGTCAACTGAACATATGCCCCAACACCCAATGAGCTACAACTCACCCTAGCACCACCCTACCACCCTGTAGAAGAATAAAAGAAGAATGGACTCCCATACCAGGGAAAATGGTCCACTTTACAATGATATAGAATGATGTAGAATAATAAGACACATTAGACCATAACCCCAACTATGACACAACCACCTAATTATGATCCTAGACCACCCGACACTGCCTCTTCAACTCTTAGCAGATAGACACTGGTACAATTTGTATAATAATGTATTTACAATGATACCTTTACAATGATTTTATGCAATGCTGCCCACTTGAAGACTTCATGTGATGAACTTATTGCTTCTGTTATGCACCTTGGTTTCTGCTCTTGTCATGCAACCCTCTGATGCACCTTGCTTTGCTTTTCTTCCCTAGAAAGTCTGGTCCTTTGCAGCCCTTGACAACACATGATCTAGCTCTTTCTTTGAATTCTAGGAGCTAGATATTGAATTTAGTGTATCTCTGTTATTTCAGATCCCCAATATCTTATTTTCATCCTGTATTAGTCCTCTAATTTTTATTTACAATGCCACAAGTCTGACCCAATTTGGATTCTTCAAGAGATATTTATACACAATATCTCACAATGCCCTAATTATGGACTGTTTCAGCAGAGCGAACTTCTACAGCGTGCCATGTGTCATTGTTTTTTCATTTGTCTCTGAAATTGATAGAGTGAAAACTAAATTCTTTTCACTATCTGCAACTTTTTATGGAATTCCAATCTGATACTCAGAGAGAGAGTTATGACGATTTTACCAAGGTCACTTCTTTGAGATGAATTTCAGGAGCCTGCAAAAACCCTGACTTCCACAGATCATATCTCCAAAACTATTGCACACCTTGATCTAAAATTTTCACAGAAGCTTGCTCAAGATTTCAGCTTCACCTCATAAACATTTTAGCTTCTGAACCTTGGTAGAAAAAAATTTAGAGCGACAATGCAACGATGACCTGTTTCATATGTCGAAATCCCTTGCATAAGGAAGAAATTAGGATCTCAATTTATATAGATGCTTAGGTTGAGAGTGGCTTCAACAAGTGAATGTGGGAGGGATTTTTGGAGCTTAAAAACATATTAATTATGACTTTTCAATTACCCATGCCACAACCCTATGGGGTTTTAGCCCACTAACTGGGGATACAAACTTCAAACATGAATATCTCTCAAACCATGAAGAATTACATGACGTGCCATATATTAATGGAAACATCTCGACAAGTAGAAACCATCAAAAGCATTATTGACCCAGGATATATTAATTTGGTAAGTCAAAATTCCCATGTAATATTGGGTTAGCCCTTGGTGCTGCTTAGGTTGACATCAATGACAACCGTTGATCAAAAATCTCCCCCTTTGGCATTGATGGCAACACAAGTACTCCCCCTGTGATCATGACACCTCTTCCTACAACATTCTATCTCCCTTTGACATCAATGGCAAAGGGTAACTCCCCCTGAAACACTGTTAAACACCTTGTTAAGCACACACATGGTGTATGAGGAAAATAAACACACACACACAAGAGACTCAACACACAATGAAGGATAAGCATGAGGCTTTCTTTTTTTCCATGATACATGATGTACATTTATAGTACAATGGTGTGACCCTTGGTTTCACCTTCCAAGGTCACTTGGACTCCATTGTGACTTTTCGTATTCCACACCTACCCATGTAGGATTAGGTGTTCCAACATCCCCCCTTAATCCGAAGGGGTATGTGTGAGTCCAAGAAGAGAGTTGAAATACAAATATGAAAAGTATACATGACAGCACTTGGGTTGAATCAACTCTCTGAAATGTTGGAAAAAAGAGGTGGTTTAAGGATGACCACCAACACTGGAACGCAATACTTGTTGCAGTTCCTGGAACTCTTCCAAAACTGGCAAGAAACTGAAAGCTTTTGCTAGAGGAATTGTCCCTCATAAAAAAGGGAGACCTTCAACCTAAAAGAAGGGAGGTCTACTACCTGTGATGGTTTTAGGATTACCAAAAACTCTAGAATGCTTGAAGCATTTCCTGGAACTCAACCAAAGCTGGCAAGAAGCTGAAGGCTTCTGCTAGAGGAAGTGTTCCTCATATATGAAAGGGAGACCTTCGACCTAAAAGAAGGGAGGTCTACTACCTGTGGTGGTTGAAGGTTGTCCACCAACCGAAGGCATTCTCATGGGCATCCGTGTCTCTGGCTACATCTCTGAATCTGGAATGACGAATTATGGCTTAGGCTCGCTTGAACTGCTATGTCTCTAGCTACAACTCTGAACATGGAATGAGAGATTGTGGCTCAGGCTCACTTGATCTGACGTCGAAGCTTGTACATGACCACCATTTTCCCCCCTGTCAGGGACAAGGTGAGATGATGGCGAAAACTCAACTGCAAGTTTGTTCAATATCCCAGAACAAGTTCCCAAGATGCGATTTAAACATCTTTCGTCACATCATTGCCCAGAAGCGATCAATCCAAGTTGAATCTTTGTTCATTGTGAGGCCTGTTCTTGAAAGCATCATTCTAAGAATGAAGGGGTGTGTCGACTACGTTGCTTGCATGGATGAAGATCAAACAATGATCTTTCATATGGCCAACTCCGATCACAAGTATTACATTTTAAGCAACTGGCTATTGCTATATGACAGACTGAACCGTCGAGAAAGAACCTAACAGAACTAAAGACTCTGAAATATGATGGGCTTGTTGTAGTTTGGAATATGACACATCCTTGTCATATCCAAGACCAGTTCTGTGCTTGTTGTGGACAAGCTCTTCCCAAGGTCTGATGATGGGCTTAAGAAGTGCAGGCTGAGCTGCTGCATCTGCATGTACATCTACTCTTGTGCAAGGAACTAAATGTGAATCAACTGCAACTTTATCTTCTTTCTTCTAATGAGAGTCCTTCACAATCTTCTGAACAGAAACAGGTTCAGAATGGTGACTCTTTTACTGAATTTCATCTTGTTGGAGTTGAGATTCCAACTGCAAAAACTCAATCTTTTCTTGTGCATCTAGCAAACAACTTTGAATGTTACAAAGAGCATCCTTGCTCATTTTTACCATATCATCAACATTGGAATGAATGAGGTTTTTCAACAACTCTAATGCCTCATTGATTTTAGCCATTTCAACAACTTAGGCTCAAAAATGAAAGGGTGTCAGCTACAACCGAAAATGCACCTGTTTACAATGTGATTAAAGAAATACAAATGACTCAAGAGAACTTCCCAAAGTACAAAGTGTGCTCCTCAAATGATGGAGGACAATCAACAATGAGTTACATCAACAACTCCAATTTACTGATTGCAACTATGAAGAATATGCAAATTCCATTCACAATACAATGTCAATATCTCTGCAAAAATATTTTGTAAATGTGCAGCTGAAAACACTTGTGCAAGAGGCCTTTAAGGCAGCTGAATTTTTTCTTTAAATAGATGTTTTGCAATGATGGCAAACTTGTCTTCTCATGTAAAATTCTTTAGAAAATCACCCTCTTATATATGCCACAAAAAAATGTAAAACTGCAATTTTCTCTATGTGTACCGTCCATTTATTGATATGTCATTTTCTCTTCTTCTGCTGTTCATATTCTCTCTTTTCCTCTCTTTCTGCTCTTCCTCTCTTTTTTCTTTTTTTTTCTTTTTTCTTTTTTTAAGATTAATTAAAAAAAAAAAATTTGAAAATGGAAAGGGAAATTTATTTAAAAGAGAGGAGAGAATTTATTTATATGGAAGGGTGGGAGGCCGAATATTAAAAAAAGGGGAGGTATTATAAGGGTGTATTATAACTATCGAAAATTTTTAAAAAAAATTAAAAGGAGTAGGGTCGGAGTAGCAAGTAGGGAGGGCGTGGTTGATTTGTGAGGGCGTGGTCATGGTCGAGTTGTGAAGGCGTGGTCGAGTGGAGGTTTGAGTGCCGAGGAAGGCGGGGGTAAGGTGGAGTGGAGTGATAAGGGGACAGGGTGGAGTGTTCGACGCAGAGGGTGGGGAAGGGCCGTGGTGAGGCGGTGGGATAGATAGGGTAGGGAAGGTGTGAGGTGTGGGTTTTTTGCAATAGAAATAATATAGGGGAAGCATATGAGGTGTGCGCAAGAGGCGTAGGCAGGAGCGTTTTGGGTAGCGGGTAACGGGGTGAGGGGGAGATTTGAGAGGCATTGTGTGTAAGGCCGTGGAGTTGTAGCAGTGTAGGGATCATGGTAGGGGGATAAGGGAGAGCGCAAAAGTGGGTGGATAGGGTTGAGCCGTAGGGCAAGGTCGAGGACGAAGGGCGGAAGAGGCAGGGAGGGGTGTGTTGCTGTGTGAGAGGGGGTTGGGTAGCAAGGGTTTAGGATTTGATTGAGTGGTCGAATGCAGAGGAAGAGCGTAGAGGATGTGAGCATTGGAAGTGTAGAGCGTTGGGTTGCAGAGGTAAAGGGGGGGCCGAAAGGCCAAGTTGCAGAATATATATATATATATATATATATTTATTTATTTATTTATTTATTTATTTATTTATTTATTGTTTTAAAACAGCAGAGAGAGAAAAGCGGGAGAAATGCAGAATTTTTCCAAATGTATAGCAGAATTGGAGAGTTTTCATAAATTTTTCCAATAGCCCAGCAGCAGAAGAATCCAAAATTGCAGAAATTTTTCAATGAAAAAATTCAGAAATTTTTCTAATAAAAACCAGAAACTTCTTCTTCATAAACCCAATTTAAACAATTTTTAGCAGCTCTCCAAATTGCAGAATAAAGGCAGAAATTGCAGGAAAAATAAGCAGTGAGAAAACCTTCAGATGCACAAAGCTACGTTTCTCCAAACCAATTTCTGAATGCCGCCAAGGATTTTGAATTCTGCTCCTTCTCAAAACCAATGTTGCTCCTCTTCAAAAAAAAATTCTGAATGCGGCAAAATTTCTACTGCAACAATCTCTGAGTGCTGCAAAAATTATCAGAATTTTTGCAGATATGCACAGGCCATAAACACAAATGGCTCACTCAAGGTTGAGTTGGTTATGGACTTCTCAACTCCAATACCATGTTAAACACCATGTTAAGCACACACATGGTGTATGAGGAAAATAAACGCACACACACAAGAGACTCAACTCACAATGAAGGATAAGCGTGAGGCTTTCTTTTTTTCCATGATACATGATGTACATTTATAGTACAATGGTGTGACTCTTGGTTTCACCTTCCAAGGTCACTTGGACTCCATTGTGACTTTTCATATTCCACACCTACCCATGTAGGATTAGGTGTTCCAACAAACACAACCATTCTGTGGACCTGTACACACTTCCACTCCCCCTGACACACAACCGTCCTGTAGACCTGTAATCTAATGAGAACTTGGGAGAATCCCAAGCTTCTAAGGAAGATATTCAAATGCTTCACGAGGTAAAGTTTTAGTGAAGATATCAGCAATTTGTTCTTTTGTACAAACATACTCAAGTTTGATATTCTTTTCAGCGACTTGTTCTCTAACAAAATGATATTTGATCAGAATGTGTTTTGTTTTTGAATGCATGACAGGATTCTTGGAGATGTTGATGGCACTAGTGTTGTCACAAAATATGGGAATAGGATCACTGAATTGTACTTGAAGATCTTGCAAAGTTTGTTTCATCCAAAGGACTTGAGTACAACATGATGCTGCTGCAATGTATTCTGCTTCTATTGTAGATAACGAGATTGAGATTTGCTTTTTGCTCAACCATGATACAAGACAACCACCTATATAGAATGTTGCTCCAATAGTACTCTTATGATCATCAATGCTTTCCGCCCAATCTGCATCTGTAAAGGCTTGAATAATGAGATTGTTACCCTTGGGATACCACAAGCCATATTCTTTTCTGCCCTTTAGATATCGAAGAATTATTTTAACGGCAATAATATGTGATTCTTTTGGTGCTGCTTGGAATCTTGCTACTTGTCCAACTGCTTGCATAACATCTGGCCGAGAGGCTATTACATATAGAACTTTAGAAGACTACCAATCATAGATCTGTACAACCTCTGATCCACATCCTTAGATGAGTCGTCTATGCTCAATTTGCAACCTATTACCATCGGAGTAAGAACGGGTTTGCAATCTTCCATTTTTAATTTCTTGAGAATTTCCTTGATGTACTTGGCTTGACATATAAATATTCCTTTCTCTTGCTGAGATATTTGAAGCCCTAAGAAGTATGTCAGCTCACCAAGTAAATACATCTCGAACTCACTTTGCATCTTTGTAGAAAACTTCTTACTTAGTCGATCATCATTGCTACCAAATATTATATCATCCACATATACCTCAACGATTGTTAAATTATCTTTATCTATTTATACATAAATATTGCTATCAACAGTACCTTTCTTGAACCCTTGTTGATGTAGATATCCATCAAGACGAGCATACCATGCTCTGGGAGCCTACTTGAGACCATATAGAGCCTTCTTTAACCTGCAAACATAGTCTTATTTTTCTGATAGTAGAAAACCTTCAGGTTGTTCGATGTAAACTTATTCTTCTAATTCTCCATTCAGAAATGCTGACTTAACATCCATTTGGTAGACTTTGATTTTTCTTGAACATGCATAGGCGAGAAACATTTGGATGGCTTTCATTTTGGCAACTGGTGCAAATGTTTCGTCGAAATCAATTCCTTCCACTTGTGCATAGCCTTTGCAAACCAATCTTGCTTTTTTTTTGGTAACCTGCCCATCTTCATTCAATTTGTTCCTGAACACCCATTTAGTCCCAATGACATTTTTATCTTTTGGTTGTGGAAATAATTCCTAGGTGTTATTCTTCTCAATTTGATCCAATTCTTCATTCATAATTGCTACCCAATGTTCATTTTGGTTGGCTTCCTCAAAACTACTAGGCTCAAAGGTTGCTACAAAAGCAATGTGAGCTTGTTGTGATGAACGAAGTTGTTGACCTTCATTTATGTCACCAATGATTTGATTTGATGGATGGTTCTTTTGAATCCATTCTTTTGTTCTCCTTGGTGGAGCTTCTTGTTGTTGTTCTGGTATATCTTGATGATCATTGTTTACTTCTTCCTCATTGATAGTTGCTTCTTCTTCTACAATTTTATCTGTGTCTTTTTCAGCCTTTGTCTCAAGTTTCAAAGATTCTAGATCCTCATCATTATTCACTAGAACACCATCTTCGTCAAATGCAACATTTATGCTCTCCACTATCTATTTTCGTCTTAGATTATAACATTTATAGGCCTTTCTTTTGCGTGAGTAACCAGCAAAGATACCTTCATCAACACATGATTCGAACTTACCCAAATTTTGATCCTCTCTTTTGATATAACATTTTCTTCCGAAGATTCTGAAATATTTTACATTAGCTGCTTTTCCTTTCCATAATTCATATGGAATCTTGTTGCAATTATTTCTGAGAAGACTTCGATTGATAATGAAGATTGTCGTATTAATTGCTTGAACCCAGAATTTTTCATCCAATTTTGAGTCCTTCAACATTGTTCTACCCATTTCCTGCACGGTTCTGTTCTTTCTTTCAGCAACTCCATTTTGCTGAGGTGTTCGTGCTGTTGAAAATTGTCTTTTTATTCCATTTTTGTCACGGTATTTCTGAAATAATTTGGAAGTGAATTCTCCACCATTATCTGATCTTAGACACTTTATTTTCAAATCAGTTTCATTTTCAACCAACTCCTTATAGATCTTAAAGCACTCAAATGCTTCAGATTTTTTCTTTAGGAAACTGACGGCTGTCATCTCGGTATAGTCATCTATTATTAACATGAAATACAATTCTCCATCTAAGCCTTTTGTTCTCACAGGACCACATAGATCAGTATGTATCAATTCCAATTGATGTGATGCAAAGTGTTCTTTTGTTTTAAATTGGACTTTTATCTACTTGCATGCCGACAAGCCTCACATAGGGTGTTGGAAGGTTTTGAGATTTTTGGCATTTCTCATACTACTTCCTTTTTGCTTATCCTAACCAGATTGTCAAATTTTATGTGACCCATTCATTTGTGCCATAACCAGATTTCATCTTCTTTAGCTACTAGACATGCTTTAGTTGCTTCATCCAGAACATATATGTCATTTGGAGCTCGACTTGATGTAGCCACACATTTGTCCAACACTGAGTAGATTGTGATTCATGTTTTCAACCAATAGAACATTCTTGGCTATAACATATTTGCTTCTGAGAGTGACGGTACCTGATCCTATAACATTTGAAGATCCATCATTTCCAAACGATATGGTTCTATCCTTCTTCTCTTTCAAAGATACAAATTTTCTTCTATCTCCAGTCATATGCATTGAGCAACCGCTGTCAACATACCACACATCTTTGTTGTTTTGAGCCTTGAGAGCAAGAGCACAATTATCAGTCTTCTTCTTCTTCCATGTTCGTTCATTCTGTGGCTTCGAAGATTCTTCTGGAGGATTTTCAAGTCTGCAGTCTCTGGCTACGTGTCCAAAGTTCTGACATTTATAACATTCCATATTATTTCTTAAAAGTTCAAATCTATTGATTTTTCGTTGAGCCCTAGGAGGTTCATATTTGAAGGATCTCCTGGAATCGTATTGGTTCCTAGGGTATGTGCGACATTCTACAGCTTTATGACCAAATTTTCCACATGAATAACAATAGCCACGAAAAATATGTTGGTACCTGGATGGAAATCTTCATCAAGGAATCGTCTTCCAAGGATGTGCTTGTGAATCTCGTCCAATGAAGTCTACATATATGTCAAATCTCATAGGTTCATTGTATTTTGTTGTAGAAGGTCCTTCTTCTTCTTCTTTGTAACCGAGGCCAGTTCTGTCGTTGTAAGATCGTTGATTGTTGATGATTTCTTCCAATTCCCTTGAGCTATTGGCATAGTTTTGGACAGTTTTTCCCTTCTTCACTTCATTACGTAGCGAGACTACTTCGGCTTCTAATGCTTCCCTTTCTTGGTTGCTTTCTTCCAACTTCTTTTGAAGTGACTCTTCAATAAATTTGTGTTATTCAACTTCAATTTTGAGACCTTGAACTTGTTCTTCAAGAGTATTGGAACGGATCTTCTCAGCATTGAGCTCTTTTATAAGCTTGATTTCCTCCTCATAAAATTCTTCTATGGTCAACCCTTCTTCTTCATTGTTTGATACTTCTTGTTTATTGTGCTTGGCCATAAACAATACTTTCTCATTGGCTTCTTCTTTGCTGTCACTTTCTTCATCGGATGATGAGCTATATTCTTTAGAGAGAAAGTTCCTTTTGGATCCTTTCTTTTTTCCTTGCTTGTTGAATTTCTTAAGGCCTTTCTTTCATTTTGAGTTGCCATCACTTTTGTTCGGACATTTTGCTACGAATTTCCCAACCTCACCACAACCGAAACATATCAATGGAATTTTACCTTTGAATTTTCCCTTACCAGTTTTTAGTTTTCTCGTAAAGTAAGCATATTCTTCATCTGAAAGACCTTCTCCATCATCTCCCTTTTCTTCACACTTGCAGGTGCATGTCATTTCAATTGAAGGTTCTTTGTCCTTATTGGTTTTCTTAGATGCAATGAATGCAGTTTCTAGATTTGAAATACCCTCTTCTTCATCAAGTCTGTTTTCATATGCTATGAGAACTCCATGTAATTCCTCTTTGCTGAGTTTGTCAAGATTTGCACTGTATTCTAAGAGTGATACCTTTGGGTTGAATCTCCCTGCTAACATTCTAAGAATCTTCTGTATAATAGTCTTCTCGTCAACTAGCTCTCCCAATCCTTCCAAAGTATTGGTTATTTCATCAACGTATTGGAAGTATGCAGCAATGTTGCAATCTTCTTTCATTCTGAGTTGCTCAAATTTTGCTCTATAGATTTGAAGCTTTGCTTCTTTGACATTTGAGTCACCTGCATATATATTCTCAAGCTTTTCCCTAACATTTTTGGCGGTTTTACAACTCGACACTTTATGATAAGCAGATTTAATAAGTCCACTGATAATAGTATTCTTTGCTTTTGCATCATTTACCAAATTCTTCTTACCTTGTTCATCCGCGGTTGATGTAAATCCATTTTGAACAGTGTCCCATACTTCGTAACCTTGCGCCAAGAGATAGACCTCCATTATTCCTTTCCAAAGTGCACAATTATTTTCATTGAATAGAGGTACACCATTCTTGGTATGCTCCATGACCTCCTTCCAGCTGTTAAACTGCTATTGAAGGAACCAAGCTGCGATACCAATTGTTGGAAATACTGAGAGGGGGGGTGAATCAGTGTTCCTTTCAATTAGAGCATTAGTTAATCTTCAATTATTATCAGTTTTTGTACAATGATAGTAGTAAACAAAAGGAACACAAATACACACAGTTTTTAAGGTGGAAACCCACTCCAGGACAAAAACCACTTAATGCTTTTCTAATAATTCTTTAATATTCAACTCCAATTGAAAACAAAGCTCCAACTTCCTAGAATCTAGAAAATCATTCTTCTCCATCTCCCACTGGATGGACGCTCCAACGCCCGTGATTCTTCAGTATTCTACTAAACAGATGCCTTAACACCCAATGAGCTACAACTTACCCGAGCACCACCCTACCATCATGTAGAAGAATAAAAGAAGAATGGACTCCCGTACCAGGGAAAATGGTCCACTTTACAATGATATAGAATGATGTATAAGAATAAGACACACTAGACCATAACCCCAACTATGACACAACCACCTAATGATGATCCTAGACCACCCAACACTGCCTCTTCAACTCTTGGCAGACAGACACTAGTACAATTTGTACAATAATGTATTTACAATGACTTAGTACAATGATACCTTTACAATGATTGTATGCAGTGCTGCCCACTTGAAGACTTCATGTGATGAACTTATTGCTGTTGTTATGCACCTTGGTTTCTGCTCTTGTCATGCTACCCTCTGTTGCACCTTGCTTTGATTTTCTTCCCTAGAAAGTCTGGTCCTTTGCAGCCCCTGACAACACATGATCTAGCTTTTTCTTTGCCTTCTAGGAGCTTGATATTGAATCTAGTGTATCTCTGTTATTTCAAATCCCCAATATCTGATTTTCGTTCCTGTAGTAGTACTCTGAGTCTTCTTTCCAATTCCACAGGTCTGACCCAATTTGGATTCTTCAAGAGAGAGTTATACCCAATATCTCACAATGCCCTAATTATGGACTGTTTCAACGGAGCGAACTTGTACGGTGTGCCACATGTCACTGTTTTTTCATTTGTCTCTGAAATTAATAGAGCAACAACTAACGTCTGTGCACTATCTGCCACTTTTTACAGAATTCCAATCCGATACTCAGAGGGAGAGTTATGACGATTTTACCAAGGTCACTTCTTTGAGATGAATTTCAGGAGCCTGCAAAAACCCTGACTTCCACAGATCATATCTCCAAAAATATTATACACCTTGATCTGAAATTTTCACATAAGCTTCCTTAGGATTTCAGCTTCACCTCATACAAATTTCAGCTTCTGAACCTTCGTAGAAAAAAATTTAGAGTGAAAATTCCACGATGACCTGTTTCAGATGGCAAAATCCCTTACATAAGGAGGAAATGAGGATCACAATTTATATAAATGCTTAGGTTGAGAGGGGCTTCAACAAGTGAACATGGGAGGGATTTTAGGAGCTTAAAAAATATTAATTATGACTTTTCAATGACGCATGCCACAACCCTATAGGGTTTTAGCCCACTAACTAGGGGTACAAACTTCAAACATGAATATCTCTTAAACCGTGAAGAATTACATGGCGTGCCATATATCAACGGAAACATCTCAACAAGTAGAAACCATAAAAAGCATTATTGACCCATAATATATTAATTTGGTAGGTAAAAATTCCCATGCAATATTGGGTTAGCCCTTGGTGTTGCTTGGGTTGACATCAATGACAACCGTTGATCAACAATTCCTTCCTTTCACTTGCAAAAGCTACCATTTCATTTACCTTCCCTCCACCTCATTTCACATCAATCCTAGGGTTGTATAAAATAGATTTTTTCAAAATATCAAAAAGAAACAAGGAAAAGAGAAATGGTGACAGTAAGGAGGATGTCAGTGAGGCAGAGAAATTCAAGCAAAGGTTAGTGATGATGTATGAAATGATGATACCAGTCATAAAAGCATTGAGTTCAGTGAGGCAAGTAGTGATGAAACATATAGCAATAATGATGATGGCACTAGGTCAAGAAAGCAGTGAAGAGCATTGAAAGTTGTGAGGCAAATGTAAATGAAGAAGAGGTTAGTGATTCACATCAAGGATAAAGATTAAAAAAGGGGAAATGGAAGTAAGGATGTTAAAAGGGTCTCAAAGAGCCTTGATGACATTGATAATGACAACACACAAGTCAGTGGATCAGATGAGGGCAAAGTTGAAGAATCGTCAGTGAAGAAAGTGCAGTGAGGGAAATGAGGCCTACAAGAGGTATGATGGGGCCAAGGAGGCTAAAAACAAAGAAACCCTTAAAAAACTGGCTAACCCACCCCCTAAAATCATCCCAAATCCAATCAGCAGCACAAATACAAATTTTGGCAAGTTTTTGAAGTGTTTGGATTTTTTACTGTGTTTTAGGGCCAAGGGCGCAGCGCCCTTGGCACTACGCTTTTTCTTGGGGCATCCATTGAAGGAAAATTTTAAATTTTTGGGTTTCTTAGGCCAAGTACATGACACTCACCAATTTTTAGCTCATTTGGAGGAAAATTGGTCCTCCAAAAGGGTTAAAAACATGCAAAAATTCACCATTCTGCCCAATTTTCAGGGTTGGCGCTGTGCCCTAAGAAGTCTTGGAAGAGTGACTTTTTGGGTAGGAAATTGGACACCAAATGGAAAAAAAAAAGCATTTTTGGAAATTAGACTCAAAAATCTTTCCAACGAGTTATCACGGAGCTCATTCCGACACCGGGAATGCCCTAAAAATTCAGCTGCAAGGTGACCCAGTTTTCCCGTGCAGGCACTGCGCCCTTGGCCTGGCAATGCATCCTTGAATCTCAGTGCTGCGGCCTTGCAAATAAAAATTCAACAAAATACACTATGATATTTTTGGAATTTTTTGAAGGCCTCAAAGTCAATTTTCTTTGCCAAAGTTGGTTGAGAAGATGTTTTGCATTTATTTCATTAGATATTTTTTGCCTTGGGCCTTGCATGGTTACAAAGGACAAAATTGATATTTATGAGCAATTAATGGCTTCTAGAAGCCTCTAGGGTTTTCTCAGCTCCTCATTTTCAAGTTAAATACTGCATGAGGGATTCATTATTCTTGTTGGCTATTGGTTGGTTTGTCACTTGTTGAACTGAGCATAGGCTCTGAGTTCTAAAGAGTTTTTAGCCTTGGAGCCTTGTAATCCTTTTGGACTGAATGATAATGGAGCCAAGCACTTTGCAAGATTCATGAACATGGAAAATGGTGATGTCTTTATTGTTTTGTTATCATTTTCTTATGTTTGACATTTTGTTTCATCCTTCTCTTGCATTTGAACAGAAGTTTTAGCTTAAGGTATGCTGTCAAAAGTTCATTAAGTCTGTCTGCTTCTCTTGCTTTCATGTTTTCCTCTGCTATGTCAGTTTAGAGAATTCTTAGCTACTCTCTAAACCCACTCTGCTTGTTTATCTCATGAATGATTCAATGGAGTCAGTGTCAAAGAGGTTTTATGGTTAGCCTTGCCCTTTTCCATCACTTTAAACATTGTTTTTGAGGTCTTTATTTCAAATTATTGTTGATTAGGTTTAGCTAAAGAGGTTTATGATTTTCCATGCCCTTTTACTCGTATTATATATTTTCCTTGAATTTTCTCTATAGTTTGATTAATGAAGTTAGGAGTTCCCTCTTCTTTGATCTATGTTATATGTCATCTTGTATGTTTTCTTTTTCTGAAGGTAGATTACCTGGAGAGGTTAGAAGTTCCCTACTCTCTAGGGTTTACTGGATTGTTGCCTTGATGTTTTCTTGCTAGGGTTAGGTCAAAGAAATATGGTATGTCCTGTATTTGGTTTTGTCTTCATGCATATTATTCTGAGAGGCCTTTCTTGTTGTAGTATTTGACAAAGGATTCTTAACTTCCCTTTGCACCTACTTTGTTCACAATTTGATGTTCACTCCACTCACCTCAGCCTTGAAGATCCATTTAGCCCTGTTAACTTTCCCTCCAAAGCATCCTTGACCTTTGGTTGTACCTTTCTAGACCTATTACAGAATCCATAGCCTAATGGTCTAAACCTCTCCTACTTTATCTTTTTTCCTTGACTACCTACCCAACCAATCAAAACAAGCAAACAAACCCTAAACCTAATAACTAGCCTAAAATCAAAACCTAAAAGCTATCAAGTTACATCCTTTGCACAAACATAGAGAGAGACCTTTGTGAGTCCAAGAAGGCTAGGTCCTAGGACTCCAAATATTGGTTTGATGTTACCCTTGTACATTTTTTCTTGCCAATCTGACAAATTACGGGGACCTAACAGATTCAACCTTATTAATGATTTCATCTATATATGTTGTTCTGCCAAGGACCACCGATCCTTTGGGTTTTGTGGATTTAAGTGGGGGATTTTGATCTAATTCTATGTTTTTCGTCTTAGCCGTCAAACAAGAACACCTATCCTAATAACCTCTGCACAATTGCTGAGAAGCGGGTTGGAGAGCAAGCATTTATCTTGCTAGTACACAGGTTCTTACTCTCGTTTTCAATACCCAATTCTTTCACAATAAAAGGAAAAAGAAATAAATGACATCACTCTTAAACACTCTCCCCAGAAATGACACCAAAATGTTGGGTCCTAAAGGTAATTATTTAAAGGTAACCTTAATGCTTTTCATTAATTATCAACCCAGGGAAAATCTTGTTATTTCAAGAGTGTTAAAAAAATATATGCAAGTGACATCGGAGGTTAACTACTCTAAATTGTCACAAGGAAGATTGTCTAATTATCGAAGTTCAATCAAAGCAACATGGAAGTGAATTATGAAATGTTTCTGACTATTCAAGAGAGCTAAATCTATTCTAAGCCTATGCAGAAATAACGAATCAAGCCTGAAAAGAATAAATTGCAATTGAACAGCAAAATTTAATGAATTGAACAGTAACCGTAACGAATTGAACAACAATTCTAATAAATTGAACAACAATCAATTATTCTAGATTTTGCAATGGAATTATCTTTTAATCAATTAATAACATCCTTCTGAATTAAACATCAACTAAATTCTCACAATGATGATGAAAGATCCAAATGTTAACTATATGCAAAATTGAACAGATATCATGCTGAAACTAATCTAACAATTTTAAAAGCATTGATTTCAAATAAGAGGACATGAATGGTAAACTAGTCTAGTGAAAAGGAAGCTATAACATTTCACACTCACAATTAACCAATTAAATGATATATTATGAAACACAATGGGTAACTGGAAACGCAAATTCTGTAAATAAACATATAGCACAAAAGTAGTAGAAGAGCCTCCAGGGCTGGGCCCAAAGCCACTAGAAGCCTACTGCTAAGGAATGCACAGAGGTTGTCTATTCTAAAATTCCAAATTCTTCATTAATCCACAAAACAATACATTAGTACAACTTGAAGATTCTGTCTGAATATGTTTATTACAGGAAGATTATATTACAGTATATTCATCTTGTTCATCTTCGGACTTTTATAGTTTAAAGGTGAATTCAAAAGTAGTAACGAATCCTTCTCATTATGGTACCCTGCTGCTTCGTGGCTATTGATTCAGTACTTCAAGCGTGGGCGTGCCTCTCCATATTCCGCCGACTCATAGGAGTCGATATGATTTTGTTTGCCTTCCTTGTCAGTTGTCTTTTGGTCATTCGGTCAGCAGTTTGTTTGTTTTGCTTCCCTATCAATAAAGACAGTGACAAATTAGTTCATACCTTATTAAACACTCCTTTTATCATTAGTCCACTCTGCCTTGCCTTTACATTATTTTCCTTTACTTTATTTCTAAGATGAAAGGAAAATACATAAAATTACATGAAAAATCGTGGTAAATATGGAGTGAAATGTACCTTTTTCTTGGCCCAACCGTTTCATTGCCTAAGATAGGGTCCACATCTTCTTTTTACTCAGTATTTTCTTCCTCCTTTCCCTTAGCTTCTTCATATTCTCTTTCCATTGTCTCTATTTTTTCTGTCTCAATTTCAATCTCTTCTTATTCTTCTTTGTTATATGCCTCTTCTAGTTCTTCTTATACCTCCTCTTCTACCTCTTCTTCTACCTCTTCTTATTCTTCTTCTTCTTCTTCTTCTTCTTCTTCTTCTTCTTCTTCTCATTCTCTAAGGCTAGAAGTAGAGGTTTGCCTTGTTTGGGTAGCTATAAAGGCTTCCCTATGCATTTCTATGAAATAATACCAGGATATAGGTAGGTTCAAACTTCTCAAAATATCATTTACAATTATTTCTATTAGGCCATGATGGGCCAAGTTCTGATATTTCTTTTTCCTCACTTTATGGGTCATGTCAGTGATGGAGTTTAGGAGGAAGTGAGGGACACTTAATCTATGTTCAAGTGGGAGCTCTCCTTATAATATAAGTTCATTTAAAAATATGAAATGATACCCATAGACCACACTCAATCTGCCTTCACAAGAAATAAAATTCATGATGTGGAAGGAAACTTCATATCAAGGGTATGGAAATATCTCTCTCCTCACTCCATTTTTATCTTCAATATACTCCTCTCATGGTAGGAAGAAATTATTTTTGGCTACAATGCTAGGAATTCTTTCATTAACCCATTTGACTCGTAAGGGCAAGGTTGTAACTCTGCTTATGAGTTCAGGAGATAGTGTGATGGCTAGTCCTCTAATCATAATGGTGGCTCTCTCTTCTGAATGTGATTGCAGAGCCACTGCAAATTCTTTAGCTATCTCATCATCAGAACCTTTCAATAGCTCAAAGAACCCTATCCATTGGTGATTTAAGAAGATTTCCATAACCTGAGGGTGCTACCTAATTATCTTAATTTCAGTAGGCTCCCTTTTGTTGAATCCTCCTCCCATTTTAATGTTGTGAGATGAAGGTGGTGAGAGTTTTTAGAGGTACGTCTTGGAGATGGAGATCTTGAAACAAAATGCAAGAAAATTCTTTTACCCTTTAACTTTAAAATTTACTTTTTCTAAGTGTGAATTGTATGGAGAAATTTCAGTGTTGAAGGATGAAAATCCACTTACCTTGGTCCTTTGCTATTTTTGTTTGAGAGATGGAGGCTTTGGGAAGCCAATTCACCCACAGGTGACTCTGAGTTTCCCTTTAAGCCCTTGCCGGTTTGCTTCTGAAGTTGCATGTAGAAAAAAATTGTTTCCTATATCGCGATGGTGCATGCGAGCCCAAACCTAGATGTTGCTCTTATGATGGCTTCCAATGATCTCCTGCTCTTGTTGCTCTTTTAAATTCTCAACGCAATGGTGAAAATGAGACAAATCTTACCTTTATTGGATTTTTAACTAAATTTGGAGCATTGTGGTGACTCGGACTTAACACGAGTTTCCTCTTTGAGACCATTGGCCCCCACTTCAGTTAATCATTAATGACCTCGTGATCTCTTCCATTCGTACCCATACACTCTTACTTGACTCGACTTGACCCTCTCAGGTGGGATGCACTTTCACTTTACGAAGGTGGCCAAGTTAACTGGCCACCTTTTTTCCTTTTAAATTCCCTCCAATCCCTATGATTCAACCATTTTGGCCATTCAGATGCATAGCCGAGAGGTGAGAGGCCATACCTAGGCTTACCTGGTGTTGGTGAGGTGATGAAGGAGATGGTGCAAGGAGCTAGAGCTGGTGGTGGCAACTTTAGTCTTTTATTTACCGTGTTTTCATTTTAATATTTGTTTTCTGAGTGAGTTGCTCGTCTTTTTTCTGAGTGAGTTTCTTACCTTTTTCTTGTTTTTTTCTTTTGAAGGTACTCCACAGAGGGCTTTCGTTCCATTTTTGGTGTGCTTGTCCCTCTGGAGTCTGATTTTGATCTCTTAGAGTCATCTACATCAGTTTTCCTTCATCTTTTGGACTTGTTGTGCCACACACAGATTTGCTACAAGAAACTTTCTGATACCTATAGTAGTCTGTTTCTTGCCTCTTCTTGCTTCAATTTGCTCAGAAATGGAGGAATATGATTAATGGAGGCTATGGAGGTAGTAATGGAATGAATGGAGTGGAGGATAGGCAAGAGAAAGGGTTCATATGCCAAGTTTCCAATGATTTAGCTGCCAAAGGTGCAACATAGGGTTTAGATAAGGAAACCTTTCACATGGAGTGAAATAGAGGTTTTGGAATGGTAGGTGTTGGGTTCACATGTTTTGGCAGATTTGGCAATACCAAAAGATGAGACAACATCAAACCACTTTGGGGCCCTAGGATCTAGCCCTCCTAGACCCGGAGAGGGATCTATCCAATAAATCAAAGAATGATATATCTTTGAAGCTCAAAATGAGGTATTAGGCTAGGTATGAAGCACAAATGGGGGGTTTAAATGATTTGGTTGGTTGGTTGCTGGGTTGGTTAGGAGATCATGCACTGGGAAAGCAAGTGGAGAAAAGGAACAGAAGAGCAAGAGGCTTCAGCGAAGAGGACAGGCCAAGACAATGCCATCCATTGGGCTATGGAGTCATAAAAGGAGATTACTCGCATCCACTAGCCAAGGCTTTCAAAGGGCAAGTCATCTAATACTAAAGGATCTTTTAGATAGATGATGGAATGGAACATTAAGGAGAGAAGGTGAAAGAAGAAAAACAACCCAATTTCTGTCTATAGATCAGGTCAGAGGTCATTTAAGTCTAGACCTGCTTGGACATACTCAAAGGCAGCTCTCAAGGGAAGGACAAAGGGGCAGCTTATAGATCGGACCATAGGTCATTTAACTCTAGGTCAGCTTTAGCATGCTCCAAGGGAAAAACAGAGATAAGTTTAACAGAAGGGATCTTAGAAAGGCCAGCTGGTCACGCAAGGATCCTAGTGGACAGGGCTAACTCTAATCCCCAGTGTTCCCAAACCTTCCAGCTTAAAACCCCACAAGAACATCTAAGAACAGCTTCATCTAATTCATACATCAGCTAGCGTGCAATGACATCCACTACACTGCTAAATTAAGAAATCAATTTAGATAACACATTTAGAAGAAAACATCGAAGGCAAGGAGAGCAGACAACATAGGGCACCTAACAAGGGTGAATCCTATACCATTATTCTGATGCAAGCCCAGAAGAACAATGAAACAATATGGAAGTGTAATAAACAAAGTAAGAAAAACATCACCGATAGTAATAGACCAGGATCCTATGAAATGTGCTTTGATTAATCGATGCAATACCAGTCATGTACAATAAGCCCAATGGCTGTTACAATCCAGACTTCTCCTCCCAGCCTATTACATACAACTACTCTGCTACTCCCTCCCAAGACTATTCTAACAGTCAGAATGAATCCCTCTAACGGCAAATGCCCAACAACTGAACAACAACCTTTACATTATGTTCTCGGGAATTCTTATAGGAAAATGAATAACACAGGAGTAGATACAAATTAAATGAGTCTCATTAAGACAGAATGGTGGAAGTTTTCACGCCCATACTGTTTAATGGCTTTCTGTAGCACTGTGTGTACTCTGTAGGTTATTCAGAGACCTCTATCAGGTCATGATTGACCTCTCATATGTTCCTTGTAATCCTCTCAGCTGTCTGGAGCTCTGCGCTACCTTCTGAATATGGTTAACTGGCTTAAAGTCTGCGGACCTCTCCATACCTCCATTACTGCTGCTCAGACAGTCTTTAATGAAGCTCTGTCAGTGAAATTAACTTGCTTATGGGCTCGAGGAGGCATGGAGATTTCTTGTAGGAAGGTATACTTCTGAGAGAAGAGTACTCTATTGTTAGGTAGCGCAGTTATGACTTGCTGGTGCGCTCATTAGTCTTCAAACTGAGCCTTAATCCTTTGATCACGGGATTCGCACTTTCAATCCCCAATTACAGGCTTAAATCCTTCAAATTTGTCTCTGCTATCTCGTTTGGCCATTGAACTGGCCTCTCTTGTGCTGCCTGTATAATATAATACACCTGTTACAAATCCCAGCAGTGGTGGCGGAGGAAATGCTTTGGAGGCCCTGAGGAACAGGGGCGGCGCATTGGGGGCGGTGGACATAACAAATAGTGGCAGAGAAACATCAATAGTGCAAAAACTAAAATGTTACCATTTGAGCAATTTACATAGGAAAACATGAAAAAACAATGGAGCGGAGCGGTGGACGTGGGACTCGGTAGTACGGATCGCAAATCGCACAGGCGAAAAATGCGACGGTGGAGAGTGACACTAAACAAAAATCTGCGCTCTGCGCTTTGCGATGGATGCAATTGGGATGAGCGCAGATCGCAAAGTTGGAAAGTGCGATGAGCGCAAATCGCAAAAATGAAAAACGCGATGGGCGTTTTAAATATAAACTGAAATCTGCGATCTGCGCTTTGCGCTAGGCGTCAAATGGTTTAAAACTTGGTTCCAGGGTGCGGGCGTATGGAAGAAAAGGGGCTAAGGGCACAGCGAAAGGGGCTAAGCCTTATTACAAGGTCAGAAAGTGGGTTTTGGCCCATTTAAATGGAATTTGAAGGCCAAGGAAGGGAACGATAGAGGAGCAAGGGAGGAAAATGGCCAACAAAGGTTAGGGGAAGAATTTTAAGGGGATTTTGAGAGGATTTGAGAGGTAAGAAGGGAAATAGAAGGGGGAGACAAGGGGGACTAGGAGAGAGGCTAGGTGAGGGTGAAATAAAGGGGAAAGAAGGCCTTCGGGCATTGCTTCACAAACAGAGGGGTTTTATAATGGGAGTCAGCAGAGGGGCTCTTATCAAAGGACAAAGACACAAAGACGCTTCAAGGATGATGTGTTTGCAAGGGAAATGCATTCCTTGAAGTCTCAACAACAATCTTAGCCCCCTGTTTTGCTTGTCAAAAATTTATAGGGGGGCTAACAGTGGCTCCACGTGGGGATGGCTTCTTCTTGAAGGAGTCAAGAAACCAGAAAATGATCTCTTGGTGTAGGCCAGATGCCTGCTGTTATAAGCCATCCTTTCTTCTTCGCTTTTCAGATGCCAAAAATCCTGAAGACATTATATCAACAGTAAAATTATCCAAACAACTACCTACCCACACTACAATCCTAGCATTTTTTCTTCTGGGGTGCATTTGGACTTGCAGACCCTTTGCATCATCAATTTTTTACAAGCAGGAAAATAAACCTATTCTATCTCTACCCTTATTACTCCATGAGACCAGATTAGACTGTTGGCCTCATAGCTTTTCTACCTACACTACTACCTGCTAGGATTAGACTGTCTAGCAGGTTTCTTCTTTATATTCTAAGACAGAAATTGAAACAACTAATCTACTTGCTCATAGGCTGAGCTTTATTGAGCTTCCTACCTACCCTACTCTAACTAGAAATCTCTGATACTTTAGGTGATACAATAGTGCCAATGCAGCCAATCAAGCAGTAGTGAAAAAGGATATGAGCACTGGCTGCCTGTCAGAGATAACCATAGGATTCTCTGCGTGTGGTTCTTCAAAACTATGGTCACCATCAGTAGTGACCATTCCTGATGAATCTGGCCCATGCTAAGGATTAATGCTGGAGCATTCGAGCCTATCAGGGCCTCCATGTACTCTGCCACAGGATCAACGAACAGATGATGTACATTTTCTTCCTTCAGGCCTTCCATGATTGGCAAGCTGTCTGCGTCCTGGGCAGCTCTGATTCTTGTATTTTCCACTGCATCTTCAGTGTGGCTCATGAAAACCGGATCCTATTCTTCTTGTATTTCGGAGAGCAGTGGAATTTCTTCTCTTTTAGGGGGCGGGAGACTTTCCAAAAAGGCCCTCGGGTCTTTGAACTCATATGATATCTCCTGCGAGTTCAAAAGTTCAATCTCAGCTTCATACCTTTCAACCACCAGCTCCAAGAATATTTTCCTGAGCACGGGTCTGAATTCTGGGCTGCGGAGAACAGCCCCTGGAAGGTCCTCTACCCTCAATTCTGCCAAGTCTCTAGAAATTGTATCACAACACCCTGCCAGGAAATCTGGAAACATTTCTGCAAACCGTTCAGGGTCTTCCATTAGTGACGTGGCTTGGTCTTCGGCATGGATGATGTTGTACTGTGACATGGTATCCCAGTGGAGTCACGTGAAACCAAGATAATTAGTGGCCAGCTGATTACCAGCGGAGTCTTTTAATCATTCGGAATTTGGAGTCGCCAGGTGGATGATTTACAACTTACTGTCCACCACAGTGTTTTACCAAATCAAGGCTGATTGGTCTCTCTCCCCAGTGGAGTCGCCATTATGTTGGGGTTCACATGTTTTGGCAGATTTGGCAATACCAAAAGATGAGACAACATCAAACCACTTTGGGGCCCTAGGATCTATCCCTCCTGGACCCGGAGAGGGATCTCTCCAATAAATCAAAGAATGATATATCTTTGAAGCTCAAAATGAGGTATTAGGCTAGGTATGAAGCACAAATGGGGGGTTTAAATGATTTTGTTGGTTGGTTGCTGGGTTGGTTAGGAGATCATGGACTGGGAAAGCAAGTGGAGAAAAGGAACAGAAGAGCAGGAGGCTTCAGCGAAGAGGACAGGCCAAGACAGTGCCATCCATTGGGCTATGGAGTCATAAAAGGAGATTACTCGCATCCACTAGCCAAGGCTTTCAAAGGGCAAGTCATCTAATACTAAAGGATCTTTTAGATTAGATGGTGAGGTGGAACATTAAGGAAGGAAAGTGAGAGAAGGAGAGTAACCCAATTTCTGTCTATAGATCGGGTCAGAGGTCATTTAACTCCAGACCTGCTTGGACATACTCTAAGGCATCTCTCAAAGAGACAAAGGGGCTGCTTATAGATCGGACCAGAGGTCATTTAACTCTAGGTATGCTTTAGCAACTCCAAGGGAAAAACAGAGATAAGTTTAACAGAAGGGATCTTAGAAAGGCCAGCTGGTCGCGCAAGGATCCTAGTGGACAGGGCTAACTCTGATCCCCAGTGTTCCCAAACCTTCCAGCTTAAACCCAACAAGAACATCTAAGAACAGCTTCACTTAATTCATACATCAGAGAGCAGGCAATGACATCCACTACACTGGTTAAATTAAGTGAAATCAATTCCTAGATAACACATTTAGAAGAAAACATCGAAGGCAAGGAGAGCAGACAGCATAGGGCACCTAACAAGGGTGGATCCTATACCATTATTCTGATGCAAGCCC
The DNA here is from genome assembly GCA_034641835.2 of Pinus albicaulis. Taxonomy (NCBI): domain Eukaryota; kingdom Viridiplantae; phylum Streptophyta; class Pinopsida; order Pinales; family Pinaceae; genus Pinus; species Pinus albicaulis. Next base: position 408,607,635 of record CM076576.1, read on the forward strand.
AGAAGAACAATGAAACAATATGGAAGTGTAATAAACGAAGTAAGAAAAACATCACCGATAGTAATAGACCAGGATCCTGTGAAATGTGCTTTGATTAATCGATGCAATACCAGTCATGTACAATAAGCCCAATGGCTGTTACAATCCAGACTTCTCCTCCCAGCCTATTACATACAACTACTCTGCTACTCCCTCCCAAGACTGTTCTAACAGTCAGAATGAATCCCTCTAACGGCAAATGCCCAACAACTGAACAACAACCTTTACATTATGTTCTCAGGAATTCTTATAGGAAAATGAATAACACAGGAGTAGATACAAATTAAATGAGTCTCATTAAGACAGAATGGCGGAAGTGTTCACGCCCATACTGTTTAATGGCTTTCTGTAGCACTGTGTGTACTCTGTAGGTTATTCGGAGACCTCTGTCAGGTCATGATTGACCTCTCATATGTTCCTTGTAATCCTCTCGGCTGTCTGGAGCTCTGCGCTGCCTTCTGAATATGGTTAACTGGCTTAAAGTCTGCGGACCTCTCCATACCTCCATTACTGCTGCTCAGACAGTCTTTAATGAAGCTCTATCAGTGCAATTAACTTGCTTATGGGCTCGAGGAGGCATGGAGATTTCTTGTAGGAAGGTATACTTCTGAGAGAAGAGTACTCTGCTATTAGGTAGCGCAGTTATGACTTGTTGGTGCGCTCATTAGTCTTCAAACTGAGCCTTAATCCTTTGATCACGGGATTATCACTTTCAATCCCCAATTACAGGCTTAAATCCTTCAAATTTGTCTCTGCTGTCTCGTTTGGCCGCTGAACTGGCCTCTCTTGTGCTGCCTGTATAATATAATACACCTGTTACAAATCCCAGCAGTGGTTGCGGAGGAAATTCTTTGGAGGCCCTGAGGAACAGGGGCGGCGCATTGGGGGTGGTGGACATAACGAATAGTGGCGGAGAAACGTCAATAGTGCAAAAACTCAAATGTTACCATTTGAGCAATTTACATAGGAAAACATGAAAAAACAATGGAGCGGAGCGGTGGACGTGGGACCCGGTAGTACGGATCACAAATCGCACAGGCGGAAAATGCGACGGCGAAGAGTGGCACTAAACAAAAATCTGTGCTCTGCGCTTTGCGATGGATGCAATTGGGATGAGCGCAGATCGCAAAGTTGGAAAGTGCGATGAGCGCAGATCACAAAAATGAAAAACGCGATGGGCGTTTTAAATATAAACTGAAATCTGCGATCTGCGCTTTGCGCTAGGCGTCAAAGGGTTTAAAACTTGGTTCCAGGGTGCGGGCGTATGGAAGAAAAGGGGCTAAGGGTGCAGCTGAAGGGGCTAAGCCTTATTACAAGGTCGGAAAGTGGGTTTTGGCCCATTTAAATGGAATTTGAAGGCCAAGGAAGGGAACGATAGAGGAGCAAGGGAGGAAAATGGCCAACAAAGGTTAGGGGAAGAATTTTAAGGGGATTTTGAGGGGATTTGAGAGGTAAGAAGGGAAATAGAAGGGGGAGACAAGGGGGACTAGGAGAGAGGCTAGGTGAGGGTGAAATAAAGGGGAAAGAAGGCCTTCGGGCATTTCTTCACAAACAGAGGGGCTTTTATCAAAGACACAAAGAGGCTTCAAGGATGATGTGTTTGCAAGGGAAATGCATTCCTTGAAGTCTCAACAACAATCTTAGCCCCCTGTTTTGCTTGTCAAAAATTTATAGGGGGGCTAATAGTAGGTATAGGAAAAAAACAAATTATCATACCCTTCCTAAAGTTTAGAAACCCTTATGCAACCTTTTTCTTCACAAATGAGTTTCCTGTAGCATTTACAGGAGTTTCCTGTAGTGCTACAGGAATCCTGTAGCTTCCTGATTTTCCTGTAGCAATTATAGTTTAGGGAAAAAAAATGAAAATTTTTCCTCTCTGATGGGTGAAATCAATGAAAGGATGTATGATAGAGTGGCATATGGAGTGTGTAAGTAGAGAAGAATAAATAATGAAGAGAAATCACTCCTATGGATCCCAAAAACCATCTTTAATTACTAACCTGGAAAACAGAAAAACACATAAATGCGTAGGTATTTATTCTTTTTTTCATTTTATTTCTTTTCTTTTTCTCCTTTTTTTTTTTGAGGGAAAGTGGGCTGCCTCCATAGAGGTTTTCAACCCAGAGGCTTGTCTTGGGGGCCTCAGAGAGGTTTTCACCCAAGGATATTTTACTCTCTATTTTTTTCTTTTTCTTTTTTCTTGCCCCAGGACTACCTCATGGAGGTTTTCAACCCTGGAGTTGGCCTAGGGCGCCTCCGAGAGGTTTTTACACATATATATTCATTTTTTCTTTTTTCTCTAGGAGGCACTAGAAACTATGGAGTTTCCCATGACATACACCTCTTTGTTTATGGAATTTATAAATTTTGTCCCAAACAGGGGCTTCTTGTAAACTGTGAGCCTGTAACCATTGACAAGTAGGGGGATTCCTTCCTCATCTACAGTTATGATCTGAACTATGCCATTATCATAACATTTTTCCACTTTGTAGGGTCCTAGTCATCTTTTCATCGGTTTGCCTTTGAATTCCTTAAACCTTGGGTCATACAAGAATGCCCAATCTCCTTTTTGAAAGTTCTTTTCCTTAATTTTCTTGTCACACTAGACCTTCCTTTGCAGTTGAATTACCTTTGTGTGAAGGAGTGCTTACATCTTGAACTCATCGAATCAATTTAATTACAGCAACCTCTATTTTTGGACATTTTATATATCTACATCTAACTCAGCTGCCATCCTTAAGGTGTTGAATTCAAATTCAACTGAAAGCAGATCTTTCTTTCCATAGACTAGGTCATAAGGAGTGACTCATGTTTTTGTTTTCCAAGTAGTGTTGTAGGCCCAAGTAGCTTCTACCAATCTTTCCGCATAATCTTTTCGGTTGTTGCTCACAGCCTTAGCGAGGATAATATCCAAGGTTCTATTAGTCACTTCCACTTGGCCATTCGCCTGAGGGTGGTAGGAGATGGAAGTCTTATGCGTTATCTTGTGCCTCCTCATAATATTCTCAATGAGATGAGAAGGGAATTGTGCCCCCTGATCAGTCACTACTTCTCCAGGGTACCCTAACTTTTAAAACACATTCTCCCTTAGAAATTATGCTACTTTCTCCTTGGTTTCTACCTTCACAGATTTTGTTTCAACCCACTTTCTTAGGGAGTCAGTGTAGACAATGATATACTTTTTCTGTCCAGATTGTGGATCAATAGGCCTAGTGAAGTCCATGCCCCATTTTTCAAATGGCTCAAGAGAAAAATAACGGTGAAAATGCATCTCATCCCTTTGTGTAGGTCTCCCCATCCTTTGGCACTCGTCACACCTGCTAGTGTATCTTCTGGAATCCTGGTGAAGATCAAGCCAATAGTATCCTGCCTGCCAAACTTTAAAGGCAGCCCTTTTTGCAGTAGATTGGCCTCCACAAGGGCTATTGTGACATGCAGAGAGGATATCAAAAACTTCTCCCTCCCTCACAGATCTTCTGAGAATTTGGTCAAGGCCTAGCTTGAAAATATTTCCCCCAATCCATGTGAAAGGGGAGCTTTTTTTGATGATCTTTCTTTTCTCCTTGAATGAGAGATTAGGAGGGAAATTTCTAGAAATCAAGTAGTTAGCTATGTCACCAAACCATGGTGATAGTGTTGATATAACAAGAGATTTTAATCTAGCAATTGGTCATCCACCATTCCTTCTTCATCTACAGATAGAACTAACTGGGATAAGAAATCTGCAACACCATTCTCCTTTCCATGCTTATCAACAATTGTTAGGTTAAACTTTTGTAAAAGTATCAACCATATAATTATCCTAGCATTATCATCTGGTTTTTTCATTAAATATTTGATGGTTGCATGGTCAGTGTGCACAAAGGTCTAATACCCAGTGACATAATGTCTAAATTTGTTTAAAGCATGGATAATGGATAACATCTACTTCTCTCTGACAGTATAATTGAGTTCAGCCTCAAACAAGTTCTTACTGATGAAATAGATTGCATTAGGAAATTTTTCTTTTAACTAGCGTAATGTTGGCCCCACATGTTTATCGAATGCATCTGTGTGGATGTGGAAATGTGGAGTCCAAATTGGGCCTCAGAGAATGGGGGCAGTAGTTAACTTTCCCTTAATGAGCTCAAAAGCCTCTTGACAAAGATTGGACCAAGTAAACTCAAAATATTTGGCCAATAAATGAAATAGTGGCGAAGCCATCTTACTGAAATCTTTGATGAATCATCTATAATAGCGAGCTAACCCTAAGAAGATTCTGACATCTCTCTACTTTTGAGGATCAAGTACCCTTTTGATAATATTTATTTTTCTCGAGTCCACCTATATTCCTTCTTGGGAGATTGAGTGTCCTAATGCAACTCCTACTCTTTTCAGGAATTCACACTTTTCTGGGCTCAGGGAGATATGCATCTCAATGCACCTTCTCAGCACTTTTCCCAAATTGGAGAGAGCTTCCTAGAATTCATCCCCATAGGGTGTGAAATCATCCATGTATATTTTGAGGGAGTCTTGGACTAGCTCAGAGAAATTCTCAAGGTAACTCTTTGGAAGGTAGCTAGGGCGGTGCACAACCCAAAGGGTAGGAATCTGTAAGCGAAGGTACCCCAAGGGCAAGTGAAAGTAGTATTATCTTGGTCTTCAGTGCTGATTTGGATCTGGATATACCCAATGAACCCATCTAAGAAGGAAAATAACCTCTTTCCTGCAAGGCCATCCAAGACTTGGTTTATAAATGGAAAATGGAAATGTTCCTTATTGGTGACTTTGTTAAGTTCTCGATAATCAACACAAATTTTCCATTTTCCATTATTCTTCGGGACTAGGACAAGAGGAGATAGCCACTCACTGTCTGATATAGGATAAATGAAACATGCATCCAATAGTTTTTGTAGCTCTTCCTTGACTATGTCCTTTAGAGCTGGGTTCATCCTTATTTGGGGTTGTCTCATAGGCTTGCATCCTTCTTTGATGTAAATATGATTTGTGCATACTAAAGGATGCACCCCTTTCATGTCCCTGTAATCCCAAGAAAATGCATCTATGTTTTCTTTTAAAAGCTAGCATAGCTGCTTTTCTTCTTCATCTAAGAGGTTTGAGTTTATTTTCAAATATCTGGATGGGCCAAACTCAATAGCCTTGGTGGTTTCAGAGGTTGAATCGACTGAGTCCAATTCCATCCAATGTTGGCTTTCAGATTCTTTGACTAGGTTTTCAAGTGGACTATTAGTGGGGGACTAGTTTTTAATGGCATGGTCGATGAGTTCGTCTTCATCGAGTTTCCCCCCTATAAGAAAAACATATATGGTACAAATGTTGGTAGTGTTATATACCTCATGTTCTTCATCCTCCAACCATATAGGTATATCATGATCAATGGAAGGCTAGGCTGGAGGATATAATACCAGTTGTTTAGACAAGCGCCCATTTTTTGTATTCATGTTTCTGGCCCAACAACGGATGTAAGCATCTGTAGTGGCTAACCAAGGTCTCCCTAAGATGAGAGGATATCCATTGAACTTGGTTTTTGGTTGCAAAACCAGGAAATATGTATGATACTCCCAAGAGTCAATTAAAACCATAACATCCTCAACAATTCCTTCCGGGGTTACTGTGGACAAATCTGCAAGTTGCAAAACTGTTGTGGTTTTCCTCAAAGTCCCTTGGAGGTTGAGTTTCAACATAGTTTCCTTCTTCATGACATTTATGGAAACCCCTAGATCAATCATAGTATTGGGGACTATGACACCATATATGTGCACATCTACAATTGGACTACTAGAGTAAAGATACTGTGAAAACATCACCCTTCCCAACATTAAGTCAGACAATTGTCCTACTACATTGATGGTGGGGGTATATTTATTCTTTCTCCTAGTTTTCTTGAAGAACTTTTCCTTGATGAGCCTATTGTAAATAGGGACACCATTAATGTTCCGGAGAAGTGGTATCTTTACACACAAATTTTTCAACTCTCCTAGAAGTTCAGTTTCCACTGGGGTGTGCTGACTACAATGGATCAAGCGCTCAGGAAAAGGAGGTTTTTGGATCTGAGCGTTAGATTCTTCCTTTTCCTTCTCAACCTCTATAGGTGGAGATGGATGGTGGTTTTCTAGAGTACTCTTCCCGACCTGAGAAATTTAATCTCCTGTATCTCCACAACATAAGCTGGATATGATGTCTCTCCACTATAAACATGATGTGCTTGTATGTTTTTTAGTTTTGAATTTGGATGTGCAAGAATTTGAGTCAGCTTTGGTGGATCAACATGAGTAATTTCATATTGAGGTTGGGGTGGTGGCATTATAACAGGCCATTGATTACATTGAGGCCTCCACCCTTGGGGTGGATTGTTCAAGTGAGGTTGTTGAGGAACATACTATTGAAATGGTTGTTTCACAGGCTGGGAATGATATGGAGGGTTGTAAGGCCAAGTAGGAGGTCTAGGCCAAGATGGAGGAGTGGGGGTGTACCAAGGTTGCATGGGTACATTTTGATTATTGTGATAGTAAGAGTAAGGTGCACCTTGCATACCCTGTTGATATGACCTAGGGCCTTGAGGCCTTCTTTCGTTGATGAAACAGAGTTGCTCTGGTCCTACTTCTCCACCTGGATATACATCTTTAAGTCCAGGTAAGAAGGGACACTTTTATGTGGCATGATTCTCCTCACAGACTAAGCAAGCCTCTATTACATTTAGTGGGCATTCATTTCTAGGGTGTTTTCTAGTGCATCTAGGGAAAAATATAACCAAGGCTCTTTCTGCTTCCTCTTGCTTCCTTTTGACCTGCATTGTGTCCATTTTCAAAGAGAAGGTGTGCATCATGTCACGCATATTTCCAATCTCATGTTTGATGGAGCTGTAAGAGGAAGGGATATTGGATTTAATTTGGCCAGCTCTACCTTTCTTCCTGACTTCCCTAGAATGGTTCCTGAAGACAATTTTGATTGTTTCATAAGGAAGTTGGTAGATATCTCCTCCTAATAACATATTGATGGTTTCTATCACCTCCTCTATGATCCCTCTTAGAAGTACTAGTTTAAGTGATCCATGATCAAGGGTACAATTGGTTTGCTTATAGTTTAATTGAAACCTCTCTTCATAGTCTTCCAAGGATTCATTAGGCCCTAGAGTCATCCTTAATATCTCATCCTTAGTTTCCTTGGACCTACAATAGTATTTGTACTTGTTGGTGAAGGCCTCTTGCATCTGTGCCCAGGTAGTGATGTTGTTCCCAGGTATACCCATGAACCAAAAAAAGGCTTCATCCTTAAGGGTGGATGGGAATGGCTTCAACTTCTGATCATCTGATGCATAGTCATAGGTCCTACAGACAATAGAAAATTCAAACACGAATATGTCAGGATCTTCTAAGGTAATTCCATGAAAGTGTGGAAGGGATGACAGGAAAATGTTTTTCATCTTAGTTTCCCCATCTGCCTCTCTAATGGGAAAGGATTCCTGGGTTTCAGTGTCAGCCATGGTTGAGATAGGTGAAGCAGGTTCCTCAGGTGAAACAAGATCTTCTTCTTCTCCAAAACGTTCTTCAAAATTTTCAGAAGGCACACCTATGGTGTGTTCAACCTCACAACCACTGAAGAGGACTGAAGGGTGGCTATGTGGTGATGTGGGGGTTTTAGGTAAAAAAAATCCTTGAGTATCCCTACTCCCATGAGGCATGAAAATAAGATTTATTTTTTTTTCTATTTTTTTCAATATTTTTGAAACAACATGTGAAAGGAAACCAAAAAAGAATGCTAAAACAAAATCAAAGCATCTACTAGACATGTCCCCCCGACAACGATATCAAAAAATGGTGAGCCCTAGTATTGCACTAAGAATACTGCAACTCCCAGAGGCTAACCTACTTTACTTTATCAACTCAGGGTTCATACAAAATTGGAGGTGATAGTGCTATATACATAGCATATGCATTCTACTCATGTCATCCTCTTCTGAGCTTTACGAAAGGGTGCTACTTCTAGGGTTTCTATATGAAGTTTGTCACACTTCTGAAATTAGGCCTAGGGCTACAAATGATTCAAATCCATGGAACTATCAACAAGTAAAGAACTATACTAGAGGAAACAATTACATCTAACCATTTTGAAATGAAAGAAATCTACTTATTAGAATATGATAAGAATTTAAAACAACCTAGGCATATTGCATGAAGTAAATTGTTGAATTGAAATGGCATAAGGGAAACTAATCTAATCACACTTGTGTGGGCCAAATGTCTTAGCACACTCTACTTACTCTCTACTCTATCTATCAAGCTTTTAATCATGCAACTACTCATGACCTAACTATGCTTGAAAATGTGTTGTTTTGCAACTAGGAGAAGAAAGTGATAAGGTGGCTCATGGAAGGCTTGAACAGATGGGGACAAGGCTAGAGGTGTATGAGTGGTTTTAAAGTGGATTAGGAAAAGTGGAATGTGGTCTACTCCTTTTCCAAGCTCATAACCTCTTTGGATCCCTGTCTTGCACCCCTAGGGTTTACTCACAGTGGAGGGATGAAAAATCTGAAAACAGTGTTGATGGTGATTTTGATGAAAAAAGGGTTGATGAAGGGTGAGAGATGAAGCTGAAGGTGTTGGGGAAGTTCTCCTTGGATGTGCTTGATGTACCTACAGGAAAACTACCTGTTCATGCAATAGAAATGGACAAATTCATGATAAATACAATGGAAAAGATGACTTGAATTTGTAAATAAAATCTACTCTAATATACAAAGAGATATCTAACATAGCATTCTAAACATATCCATGGAATAACAACAACTAATCTCATCCATTCCAAAAAATCATAAACTACGAAGCATTTTTGGTCTGTGGGGAAGGTCTACCCTCCTCAAGCTCTGTTGACAGAGATGAGGGGGGGAGGCTTAGCTCACAAATTTCTTAAGTTTAACCTATTCTACCAACATGTAAGAAAGCTAAATCTACATCAAAAGACAAATGGAAGCAAACTAAAGACAGTAAATGAAAATACAAACAAACTAGCTCAATATTCATAAGAAAAACTAGTTAAATGACATGAAAGTAAGGAATAATTACACAAGAGAGGCTGAGGCGCGTGGATTGGGCCCTAATCCACATGCCTAGCTCTATAAAACTAGATCACTAAAGCAAATTTTGAATACTCATTTCAAAAGATAGTCTCATTACATCAATATAAAAGTCTTGAAAACTGATTACAAGAGCAAAGAGCCTAATGACTTTCTCCAAAGTTCAAATCCTAATGAGCTCTTGCTCAGCTCTATTTAAACTAAAGGGTCGCTACCAATAGCTCCCTAGAAAATAGATGATGAGTCCACTTGACTCCAAGTGAAGTATGGCTTGAGTGCACTTGATCTTGAGCTTTCTTGGTTGCCTTTGATTTCGAGTTTTTGGAGAGAATATCGAGGATCCCTTCGCTGCCTTTGGGAGTTAAGGAGGGTGGAAAACCCCCTAGAATCTCTCCTTGTTGTCTACTCCCAGTCTTGATGATAAAATCTCCACAAAAATGAAATATCTTCATGATTTTCCTGCATTTGACTCATGTTAGGTACTCGAAGTATGTTAAGCCTCAATCACTACCTACACTAGCATCATAAGACCATAATATAATTAAAATGCAATAAAAAGAGACATAATAAGGAAAAAAGGTGACCATTAACCCCTCCAAATGTACCTAATGATGGAGCTCATCAAATGATTTGACAAATCAGTTGATCAGAATATTTGAGTCTAAGGGTAAAATAATTCAGAGTAGTTGTATTCAAAGAACGTGGAACCACCGCTTCTTCCACCCTTGAAAGCTACAAGAACAAGAATGGGGAATGCAATGCAGACAAAAAATACATACTTTCTTCTTTAAAAATAGTGGCATATTTGATAGAAGCATTAGTGCTTCCATCTACAAGAATATTTCCCCTATAGGATCATGACAATTACTCATAGTTTTGTCGACCATCGCTAGGGTTTTATGAATTTTCGCTTACCTAATCTAGATACCTTGAAAATATCCACAACATACCCAAAGAAACCTTCTCTGTTATTAATTTGATATATAAAATACCATGGATATTCCACTCGAGAATTCGTCACATTATATCTGATAAAATTATACTTAAAACATGAAATATACACTACGAGGGTTTATTTCTCTTTATATTTATGTATCTATAAATTATTGTTTATTACATATGCATGTAAATTATAACTATGCAGAAAATAGAGAACAACAAAATAAAACCTCATGAACCACAATTTGACACAAGATATAACTCGAGAAACCTTTTCAGCAGGAAACCCAACTGGAATGTGAGGTTGTTATGCACTCTTTCTCTCAATATAAAATGGATGTGAGTACAAAGAAGTAAGGCTTGTGGCTCGTGGGCTACTGTAGTGCATAAATACTCTATATTTTCTCTCTCACTATCCCTCTCATCTACTCTTCTCATTTATGCAACAAATGCACTCGAAAATAATGGCACCCATTTTCATCCTATTGGTTTTCTTAACACAACCTATTAGCCTACTAGTGGTTAGGATTGACTCCTTCAACTATGAACTAAAGTTTCAAAATTGACTCCTCTGGAGTCCTTTTCATCAAGATGACATGGCTAGCACTTTTTTCTTGAGTACTGGGGGATGAAGTGTCATCCTCTTGATTAATCGTATAGAAAATAAGAAGGTCATCTTTCGAGTAGCATAAATTTTGTGCATGGACTCCTATTGACTCAATTATTGTGTTGTTGGGAATTTATTTGTGTGTATAATATGATAAAAAGGTGTTTTTCTAAGGTAAACAAGTTTTACCTCCAAAAAATTCCATTTTATGCCTCAACATGCTCCCAGAAGGTTTCAGATCCCAAATTTCCAAATTGGGTCTCACCGTAAAAACGGTCCAATGAGTTGATTCATCAATTGTTTCCACTCTAAAAGCATAAATATGGATAAAAAAAAAATATAGTTATCGAATCTAGATCATGGGCTTAGACCAATCATCCATCAAACATAATTCGATGAAAATATGCCACTTACATTGTCACCTCAACCACCTCATCCATGACTGGATTACAAGATTTTTGCATCGACAATGTTGGAATGTTGTCCTTGTCTATAGCCAAAATAATCAGTCATACTAGAAATGGAAATAAAACGATTGAGTTGGGCATCTGGAGAGAGAGAAAGCCAGGGGATCCAAATTTTGCACCTTGAAACACCATTGAATAAAATGAATGAAGCTCAATAGACATAATCATTAAACCAGACAACACTAGTCGCTTCACCAATAGTCACACTAATTTTTCCAGTGCCTGATCTATTTCTCTCATTCTTATATTATTATATATTCTCATTTAAAAAAATATTTTGTAAATGTAATAACTCCACATCTCCCCTTCTTGAGGACGAAGAAGGCATTGAGGGTTGGGGAGATGCTGGAGGGGCTAGTAAACTTATTTGACCTACCTTCTCTAGTCAACATACATAACTCAGCTTGGCCTATATTTTAATTTGGTCCACTCCTTGTCTATTCAAATGAGCAAGTTGGTTTGTTTACTATAATTTTTGTAATTATCTAGTGGCAGAATAAATATGTATGTACTTGACATGAAGAGGTTATTGGTTTCTATCATATAATATAATATAAGGGTGCTTTTGTTGGTCCTCCACTACTTTTTTTATCTATTTTCTTGCTTTCTCATTATGTATAATGTATAAGAATTCTTGGTGTATAAATTGGTTGTATTGATGCAAACTTTCTTGGAAACTACAAGGGTGTTGTTCAAATGCTTATTGATTTTCATAGTGTACATGAATTTTGGTTGCAAGAGATAATGGGGTTTGGAGCCAAACTTTTCGGGAATTATTTAAAGTTTATAAAAGGATCATATTTTTTGGATATTGATTATGTATGTAGTCTGGGTTTTTGATTGTAGGGTAGAGAAAATACATCATTAGACTAATCAATGTTATGTTTCTTGACTTAGGAGTTAGAGCCAATATCTAAAAAGTGTTGCAAGGGTATGTCAATATATTTATTTGTTGAAAGGTGTAAAAAATCCTTGAAACCTTGCAATTTATAATGAGAGAAAATGGATCTGCAAAAGACACAATATTTCTCTACCAAAATCCTAATGAAAGAAAGAAATGAATAGAAACAAAATCACACATAGAACACAATATTTATCTAGGGAACCCTACTAGGAAAAACTCCTATTTCTTGTATTAAATCAATTGAGAAATCTGATCTATTACATAGAATCTACGTCTAGCCTGAAGCTCCATGCAATATTGATCAACTCTCCACAAGACTTTCCCAACACTTAGGCAAATATGGCCTACTAGGAAGCTCTTATTTCCTAGCACAAATCTGCCACTAAAAAAGGGGATTTTCTCCTATTTCCTTGCGCAATTTCCAAGTGAATTTCTCTGCTTTCCTCTCAAACTCTTCACACAAAAACATGTGTACCATAGTAAATATAATTTGTGCCATCATTCAATATCAATAGGAAATTAAAATTGCATGACCTACTAGGGATAATTTTAGCAACTAAAACTAGTTAACTGAGAGTAAATTGAGTTAATATAATGTTAACTACTCAACTAAATTCAAAAATATCATTACTACAGAACTAGAGGTCAGTTAACTGACAAACATTAGAGTTAACTCCATGAGATAGTTCAATTTAGAAATCAACTCATCCACAACTCACTGAAATCCATCTAACTCAAATTAACTGGAAATAACTCAGTGATAGGCCACATCATGCATGTTAACAAAAACGAACTCAAGCATCTATGAGATTGAATTTGAATCACCATATTTGACTAAGAAGCAAGTTAGATAAGCCCTTAATTCCTACATTTTCAACACTCCCTCTTAGTGAGTATGGGCTTCTTGGAAGAACCTCATCCACTCGGATTTATCTTTAGCTCTACCAAGTTGTTTTTTGTTGCAATTTCTCCGTCTAAACTAGAAAGAGAAATGCACCCCATGCATCTAGGTTTCTACTTCTTGAAGCTGGGAGACTCAACTCTCTTGTGAGCTCCCTTAACCAAATCCTCTGCCCACTTGGATCGAACTTTCCTTATACTAGAAGCATCTAAATGAATGGATGCCTCTACTCTCCATGGCCTATGGTCCTCATCATCACCTCGCTAGTCATCCCAACTGCCAACTAGCTTAGAATGAAACTGACATACTAGTTGAGGTTCCACCACGAGAGCTCTATCCTACTCTCACTCAACCACCGCATCTCTACTCTAGGAACTCTCTGCCTTGATGCTCAAGGTTACACATCTATCAACCTAAAAATTTTATAGGCTCTCAATCTTGACCCCAATCTTCTTGACTTGTGTAACATTCAACACTTTAAACATTAAAAAAAAAAAACTACTTTAGAATGTTTTTGTAACTATGTACTCTTAATAATATTTAATGCTTCTCATCAATACACATATAGTTACCACTATACACATTTACTTTGGCATTATCTTTACAATAAATTCACGTTAAATATTTGATTTAATATAAATCCTATTATATTCAACAGGTGATGTTGTCCATTCCGCATTAAGGTTTTACATTTAAATGATTACCAAAATACCTCTAAGGTTATCTGCCTATCTCGAGTCTCTCAAAGAGAGTACCTGTCAGACAGTTTAATTCAATTTAAATGATCAGTAGTACTAGTACCCCTGGCAATCAAATCTTCACTTAAAAGGTTATCTTACTTGCACGGTATATATTGTATCGAATTATGGATATTCAACATGAATTTATCGTAAACATCACTTTGATATTGTCATCAACTTTATGGTGGACAAGTGTAGGTATCCTTCGCCGTCGATCAGCTCCACCGAAAATCCGACAGTGGAATGGTTTTTAGGGTTATGGGTAATGACCTCCCACCCTAACCGCTTCCCTAACATTTCGAGCATTTTTGCCTGTCGCTCTGTGGAAGATGTTTACCACCACTGTAACAAACCCCTCCAGGGTTTCTCCAGCGTTAACAGGGCTTCAACCTTTGGTTGCATGGTAATTCATGTTATTTGTTATCTTTCTCATAGGTAGAATTTACAGTATTTTGAATTATTTGTACACAGTGGTTCTACACAGATTCATGGTTACAATTCCAAGTGTTAATTCATCTCATATGCTTCTTAAGTCTGAATTGTTTCCATTTAGGGACATTGTAATGTTCATTAAGGTTCTGCGAATGGATACTCCACCCTTCTTTCGCATGGCTTCCCTCCATAGCGCGGCTTTCGGTGAAATCCCAGGTGCAGACCCTCTGCTACCTCATTTATTCATTTGTTTCAAGTTTTTTGTTATCAAACACCTCGGGTTTTGTTAAATTACTCCCACTGGCAACACATGTAGGTTGTCTCTCCATGTTCCGGCGACGACACCTTAAGGTAACTTTCTTGCTTATCTTTTAAATATCGATTTCATTAACCTTTCGGCCTTGAATTCTTGGTTTCTTACCCTTATATTCTTGCATGGTTGTAGGTAAGCTTGCTGGCTAATACTGTGACAATTGTACTCTTACAAAACTCGGTTTTTGAATCCTCTAATCTCTCCTCGTCGGCTTTGCCAGGTACCATACTTGTTGTAAGGATCTTAGTCACCGATAAATCATGCTTGCAGAATATATTCAACTTTCTATGGAGTTATTCAGTCTTATCTAGTTATTTAAAATGTTAACCCTCGTTCTGGCTAGTACACTCAACCGGGCACCCATGGTTGATTATATGTAATAGGATGTTTTTAAATCGTCTCCTAAGTCAAGACGCTCATATTTGAGCATGTTTAACCTAGGCTTCAGCCTCTAAATTACAATTTTTCCCAAATCTTGGTTATATATTGTTATGAATTTATACCGAGGTTTTTATTTACCCTTCGAGGAAACATTTCTTGATTTTTTATGCATGTGATGGTTCTTGACGTCTACAATTGCCTAGACTGTACAGTATCATCTTGAAACTCAAGACTGTAGATAGAAGTAGTTTTCCGCTAGCTTTGATTTACGATTTCCATTGTTGTATCGTTGTGACTTTTGGGTTAAAGTGTTGACTGTGCTAAATATATATATATATATATATGGTAAGACTCATATGGGTATTTTTCAGAGTGTATTTTCTTCAGCACAGTAACATAAATTCTATATTTTCTCTCCCTAAATGTACAGTACTTATGTCAAAATAGTAATACTCTATCGTTCTAATGTAGTCAAAGGAAAACTCCATTTTCTTTCGTTTTCAATCACATAATTTAATGTGCAATGCTTTACATTGTTTATCATTAAATATTTTGGTTTTGTGCCTCTTGTATTGTACTCTTTCCACAAAGATTACCATTTACCACTTTAGAGAATAAATTCCATTCTCACACAGTTCTATTGGTTTTTAAATTAATGTTATCATAACTTTCTTCTTGACTATGTACTTAGTAAGAATTTTATTATATTCTAGTTGTCTTCAGAACATCCTTCTTTCAAGTCTATGGGTTCTATCTCTACTTCTATTTTTTATTGTCTTTAACTTGAAAATGGTCGGACCATTATGTCCCTGATTACACTAATTTGCAGGGAACGATCAACTCAGAACCTTCTCCTCGAGGGTTCTGAGTTAACGGTTTCC
Source organism: Pinus albicaulis (assembly GCA_034641835.2). Taxonomy (NCBI): domain Eukaryota; kingdom Viridiplantae; phylum Streptophyta; class Pinopsida; order Pinales; family Pinaceae; genus Pinus; species Pinus albicaulis. The sequence continues at coordinate 408,623,312 of CM076576.1, forward strand.
TGTCTAAATTTTATCAGGAATAAATTAAGAATCAATACTAACTATCTTTCTGTCAAAGAGAGCATTCACAGAACCTATTTTTACACAATTTAAATATTGTAAATTTTCCTCGGAATTCACACTAAAAGCTATTAATTCCATTCTTAAACCTTTAATATGTCCCATGGCAGAAAAAATTATATGTTTCTCATTTACTGACCGATGCTTTTCCTCCCTACCTCGAGAGAGGCAATCACCTCCTCGTCTCTCCCCCATGCTCCAGGTCTGAGTTTTACGAGTTGACAAAATTTACTAGAAGAGACCTCGGGACATTCTGGTCCAGTCTTCTATTTGAATCAATTTTTAGAAATCAAAGTATTCCACTGGTTGCCACCAGCTCGGGAATTTTTCTCTCCAAATTTCCTCCTCCAGTTACTAAACAGAACCCCTCTTCCTCACTGGGATATCCTTTTATCCACAGAGGGTGGGTAACTCTTTGAACTGATTCTGCTCAACTAACTCTCAGTTCTTAAATTACTTTTTACCATCAATCTATTACTCTTTTATGGAATTCACTTCCATACTTAATTATATTAAATCAAAATTAATTTATGTTCATAATGTACTATTTCCAATATAAATATTAATAAATGTCTTAGTGTCTTAACAATATAATTAATCATCAATTAGCATTAAGCCAACTATTACAGCTTCCCCCCTGGAAGTGAACACCGTCCTCGGTGTTCTCATTTTGCTCCAGCAAATAATTCAGGGTATGCTTCCTTAACAAAGCCTTCATCTTCCCAGGTAGCTTCATCCAAGCCAAAGTGCTTCCACTGCACTTTAACCTGGGTGATGGCTCATTTTCGGAGCATGATTTCTCTCTGATCAATTATACATTGAGGCTCGACCAGAAACTCACCGTCTGGTTCGACCTGCAATCAACGAACTTGAATTAATTTTCTCATAAATTTTAGTATTTTTAATCAAGTCTTGTTTTCATATCCTACCTGAATACTCTGCCAATGGATTACGTGCTTTGGTTCGTGTTCATATCGTTTTAGTTACGATACATGAAAGACGTTGTGTACATGAATATGACTGAGCAAGGCCAATCGGTAAGCCACGGGTCCTACCCTTTCCAATATTTGGAAAGGGCCACAAAACCTAGGAGCCAACATGGCACAAGAGCCCCACCTTAAAGTGGTTTTCTTTGGCTTGACCCTTATGTACACATGGTCTCCCACCTCAAACTCACGATAAGTCCTTTTCTTATCTGCATACACTTTTTGTCTATCTTGACCTGCCTTCAAATTCTGTCGAATATTCTTTACTTCTAACTCCATTTCAGCTAGCATTTCCGGTCCAAGCATAAACTTGGTTTCTGGGCTACTCCAATTAATAAGAGTTCTGCATTTTCGTCCATATAAGGCTTCGAACAAACTCATCTTAAGGGATTCTTGATATTTTTTATTTTATGCAAACTCCACTATGTGCAAATATTCTTCCCACCTAGTTGGTTGTTGCATTACATACATATGTAACATATCCTCCAGGATCTAATTTACTCTCTCCATTTTCCAATCCATCTATGGATGGTAAGCAGTGCTAAAATTAATTTCAGTTCCCAATCCTGTAAATAACATTTTCTAGAATGCTAAAGTAAACTTCACATCCCTATCAGATATGAAATTCTTTGGGATACCATGCAATCTAAATATCTCTCGCAAAAATATGTCTGCTATTTGCACTGTCTTATAAGTAGACTGTAGAGGTATAAAATGTGCTGCTTTGCTTAACCAATCCACCACTACCATTATAGAATCATTATGCTTCTTTTACCTTGGCAGACCAGTGATAAAGTCTAAAGATATCACCCCCCACTTCAACTCAGGTTCCAGTATAGGCTGTATCAGCCCGGCTAGGTGCCAATGTTCCACTTTCACTTGTTGGCACTCTAAACACTTGTTTAGATATTCTGCAATGTCTCTTCTCATACCTAGCTAGAAGTAGTTCTTCCTAATTGATGTTAGCATTTTCTGATGCCCGGGATGTCCAGAGTAGTTACTTCGGTGATACTCATTTAGAATTAGTTCCTTCAACTTCATTCTATTTGGAACCAAAATCATCTCCTTGAAAGTTAGCAACCCATCTTTATTAATTTCGTAATCAGTATATTTTCCTTATTTTCTGAACTCCTCTGCTTTCTGCCACATAAACTGGTATTCATGATCTTTCTCAGCTTATATTTGTATTTGCTTCAAGAATCTACACTCAACCTGATTATATTACAGCTCATAAACACCATGTGACTTTCTACTTAACGCATCAGCTACTCTATTCTCCTTTCCCTTCACATGCTGCATATCAATGTCAAACTCGCTCAGGAAGGAATTCCACCTTTCCTGGCAAGAATTAAGGTCAACTTGCTTAAAATAACTAGTTAATCTGTTATGATTAGTTTTGAGTACAAATATCTTTCCAAGCAAGTAGTGACTCCATACCCGAAGTGCATGCACTACTACTGTCAACTCCAAATCATAAGCGGAGTACCTTTGTTCATGTACTTTTAGTTTCCGTGATTCATAAGAAGCTACCTTACCCTCTTGTGACAAAATCGCCCCAAATCCTTCTTTACTTGCATCTGTGTAGACTTCAAACTCTTTATTGGGATCAGCTACCCTTAATACCGGAGCTGTAGTCAATAAAATTTTTAACTTTTCAAAACTATCTTGACATTCCTTTTTCCATTTAAATATTTTTCCTTTCCTTTGTGAGGAAGTAACTGGAAGGCAATTTTCAAAAATTCTTCAATGAACTGCCGATAATAACTGGCCAAACCCATAAAGGATCGGATGTCTCCCACATTTTGGGGTATCTTCCATTCCATAATCGTTCTGATTTTCTTAGTGTCAACTGCAATTCCTTCATCATAAATAACATGACCAAGGTACTGTAGTTATTCCTTGAAGAAATCACACTTGTTGAATTTAGCGTACAAGTGATGCTTCCGTAACTTTTCCAGCACTATTCGTAAGTTCTCTTTTTTCTCTTCTGCATTCTTGGAATGAACTAAAATATCATCAATAAATATTAACACAAAATTCTCCATATAGGGGTTAAATATACCATCCATCAGCCTCATAAAGGTTGTTGGTGCATTAGTCAATCTGAATGGTAACACCACAAACTCATAGTGTCCATACCTGGTACGAAAATTAGTTTTATATATGTCTTCGTCTTTTATCTGGATCTGATGGTATCCCGACCTTAGATCTATCTTTGAAAATATTGTAGCTTCCTTCACCTAATCAAACAGATCATCAATTCGTAGTAGAGGGTATCTATTTTTAACAGTCAATTTATTGAGCTAGCGGTAATCCATGCACATCCACATGGTTCTGTCTTTCTTCTTCACAAGTAACACAGGTGCTCCCCAAGGGGATACACTCGGTCAGATGTACCCTTTATCCAATAGTTCCTGTAACTGCATCTTTAGCTCAGTTAATTCTAGTATGCTCATTCAGTATGGTGTCCTTGAAATTGGTGATGCTCCAGGTATCAACTCAATAGTAAAATCTATGTCCCTTCTAGGTGGTAAGCCTGGTATTTCCTCTGGAAATAAGCCCATAAAATCTTGCACTATCAGAATGTTTTCCATCATTGGAGCGTTTTCTTTGGAATTAGTAAAGCCCACTTGGATGGCGTATAACTGGAATCCTTTCCTCATGCACTTACCCATTTGAGATGCTGTAATTGGACGCAGTTTCAGAGGTTTCTTTATACCTTGAATTTCCTTACGGGTTCCATATTGCATTCTATAGTATATAAATTTTTCTTTATAGTCTACTAACGTCCAATGCTTCTCCAACCAATCCATACCAAGTAGCACATCATAGGATCCTAGAGGTAATATATTCAGGCCTATAGTTAGCTTCTGTTCACTAATATCCAGTGCACATTTCGAAATCTTGGCACAAACGTTTCTCTTTGCTCTCGTGGCTAACTGTACCAGCCATGGATTTCTGAATTTCTAACTCTGCACTTTAAAAATCTCTACTACTTTGGGCCTTACGTAGCTTAAACTTGCACCTGGGTCTACCGAAATAGAAACAGGTTGAGAGAGTAGCTTACCTTCCAACTCTATCATTGTCGGTTGATAATCTACCTTTCGATATTCTAAGGCTACGTTAATTATGGGTATATTTATGGCTACATCTCCTACTGTTGAGGCTTCTTGTAAGTTGGTAACCACCTCGCTCCTTCCTCGTTGTGGACAATTTTTGTAGTAGTGTGCCTCACCACACCCCCAACACTGTAGGGGTGGCTTCTGATTTTGCACTTGATCTAGTTTACTAGAAGCTTTCGTGGGTTTATCTTCCGCAGGCCATCTTATTCTTTGATGATTCCTTCCAAACTATTTGCTAACTGAGCTTCTGGTAGCACCCTTGAAATTATTGGTTATGCTTTTCTTGAAACTAAAACTGCTCTTATGTTCTTTCTTGGTCTTCAAGCTTTTACCTTGCCCTCCTTTTGCTTTAGCTTGCTGATAGCACATTCTTGCCTTCCTAATTGCCTCTTCCATAGTTTTGGGATTCACAAACTCAATTTTCTCCTTCATATGAGTCGGAAAACTATCAGGAACCGTTGTACTTTTTCCTTTTCATCCCTTAAGTAAGGAACATAACGGAGTAAGGAAGAGAACTTGGTGATGTACTCATTCATTGTTATTTGTCCCAATTTTAAGTCATGGAACTCTCTAGATTTTTCATCATAGAATCATTCAGTTAAGTACTTATCCTTGAAATATTACTGGAATGAATCCCAAGTCACGTCCTGATCATCTATACTACGGACATTCTTCACTTCCTCCCACCATAGTGTGGCCTCCTCCCTCAACTGATAAATGGCCAATCTAGCTTTAATATTGTTACTATATTCATAAACTTGAAAATACTTGTTCATATTTATCAGCCACGCCTTAGCCACCTCTTCCTCTACTCCATCAAACATAGGTGGTTTTATCTTTCGAAATTAACCTTGTAGTTCCACTTTCTGTCTCTTAACTTCTTTCTCATCTGACACATTATCTGACTTAGCCTCATTGTAGGTTTTATTTCTATTACTCCACTAAGACTGACTTCTTTCCATTCTGTCAATGGTGTGGTCTCTTTCTTATTGCTCATTACGTTCCTGCATGTCTCTGTCAGGGCTGGGTTGTTCCATCCCCTGATTCTGTTTATCTGAGAGGATTTTTAATATCTTATCTTGTTCTTGCATTAAATGTGCATTATCACTTCGAACCCTCACCATATCCTCTTGTAGCTTTTGTACTGTATTTAACAGAATGCTAGTTTGGTGTTGTTGTTCCTCCAACAGTCTACTTGTTCATTGATGCTGATCCGCACTTAACTGCACCAACATCTCTAGATTCATTTCTGGTCGGGGTTGGGTTTCCCCGGTGTTCTGGGGTGGCTGTTGTGTTCGCCCCCTTCTCATAATATCTTGTTGAGATTATTTTCTCTCTTATATGCATCAGTATACACAGCTTAAATCGTTAGATCACCCATAGGGTCCCAGCGTGGAACATTGCTCTAATACCACTTGTAACATTCAACACTTAACACATAAAAAAAAAATACTTTATAATGTTTTGGTAACTATGTACTCTTAATAATATTTAATACTTCTCATCAATACACATATAGTTACCACTATACACATTTACTTTGGCATTATCTTTACAATAAATTCACGTTAAACATTAGACTTAATATAGATCCTATTATATTCAACGGGTGATGTTGCCCATTCCGCATTAAGGTTTTACATTTAAATGATTACCAAAATACCTCTAAGGTTAGCTGCCTGTCTCGAGTCTCTGGAAGAGAGTACATGTCAGACGGTTAATTCGATTTAAATGATTAGTAGTACTAGTACCCCTGGCAATCAAATCTTCACTTAAAAGGTTATCTTACTTGCACGGTATATATTATATCAAATTATGGCTATTCAACACAAATTTCTCGTAAGCATCACCTCAGTACTATCATCAACTTTATGGTGGACAAGTGTAGGTCTCCTTCGCCGTTGATCAGCTCTACCTAAAATCCGATGGTGGAATGGTTTCTAGGGTTATGGGTAATGACCTCCCACCCTAACCTCTTCCCTATCATTTCGAGCATTTTCGCCTATCGCTCTGCGGAATATGTTTACCGCCTCTGTAACAAACCCCTCCAGGGCTTCTCCAACATTAACAGGGCTTCAACCTCCATTTGCATCGTAAGTCATGTTAGTTGTTATCTTACCCGGAGGTAGCATTTACAGTATTTTGAATTGTTTGTTCATAGTGGTTCTACACAGGTTCATGGTTACAGTTCCTAGTGTTAATTCGTCTCGTCTGGTTCTTAAGTCTGAATTGTTTCCATTTAGGGATTTTGTAATGTTCATTGAGGTTTTCTGTGAATGGATGCTCCACCCTTCTTCCGCACTAATTCCCTCCACAGCGCGGCTTCTGGTGAAATCCTAGGTGCAGACCCTCTGCTACCTCATTAATTCATTGGTTTCAGGTTTTTTTGTTATCGAACAACTCGCGTTTTGTTAACATACTCCCACTGGAAACACATGTCGGTTGTCTCTCCGTGTTCCGGCGACGAAACCTTAAGGTAAATTTCTTGCTTATCTTTTAAATATCGATTTCATTAAACTTTCGACCTTGAATTCTTGGTTGCTAACCCTTATCTTCTTGCATGGTTGCAAGTAAGCTTGTTGGCTGATATTGTGATGATTGTGCTCTTATGGAACTAGGTTGTTGAATCCTATAATCTCTCTTCGCCAGCTCTGCCAGGTACCATACTTGTTGTAAGGATCTTGGTCACCGATAAATCACACTTGCAGAAGATATTCAACTTGCTATGGATTTATTCAGTCTTATCTAGTTATTTAAAATGTTAACCCTCGTTCTGGCCAGTACACTCAACTGGGCACCCGAGGTCGATTATATGTAATAGAATGTTTTTAAATCGTCTCCTAAGTCATGACGCTCATATTCGCGCATGTTTAACCTAGGATTCAGCCTCTAAATTACAATTTTTCCCAAATCTTGGTTATATACTGTTATACCGAGGTTTTTCTTTACTCTTCGAGGAAACGTTTCTTGACGTTTTATGCATGTGATGGTTCTTGATGTCTATAGTTTCCTAGATGGTACAGTATCTTCTTAAAACTCAAGACTGTAGATAGAAGTAGTTTTCCGCCAGCTTTGATTTACGATTTCCATTGTTCTATCGTTGTGACTTTTGGGTTAAAGTACTGACTGTAATAATATATATATATATATATATATATATAACTCATATGGATATTTTTCAGAGTGCATTTTCTTTAGCATAGTACATAAATTCTATATTTTCTTTTCCTAATTGTACAGTACTTATGTCAAAATAGTAATACTCTACTGTTCTAATGTAGTCAAAGGAAAACTCCATTTTCTTTCGTTTTCAATTACATAATTTCATGTATAGTGCTTTAAATTGTTTATCGTTAAATATTTTGGTTATGTGCCTCTTGTATTGTACTCTGTCCACAAAGATTACTATTTACCACTTTAGAGAATAAATTCCATTCTCACACAGTTCTATTGGTTTTTAAATTAATGTTAGCATAACTTTCTTCTTGACTATGTACTTAGTAAGAATTTTATTATATTCTAGTTGTCTTCAGAACATCCTTCTTTTAAGTCTATGGGTTTTATCCCTACTTCTATTTTCCATTGTATTTAACTTGAAAATGGTCGAACCATTTTGTCCATGATTACACTAATTTTCAGGGAACGATCAACTCGGAACCTTCTCCTCGAGGGTTCTGAGTTAACGGTTTTCTATCTAACTTTTGTCAGGAATAAATTAAGAATTAATACTAATTGTCTTTCTTTCAAAGATAGAATTCACAAAACCTATTTTTACACAATTTAAGTACTGTAAATTTTCCTTCAGAATTCACACTAAAAGTTGGTAATTCCATTATTAAACCTTTAATATGTCCCATGGAAGAAAAAATTATCTATTTCTCGTTTACTGGCTGATGCTTTTCCTCCCTACCTCGAGAGAGGAAATCATGTCCTTGTCTCTCCCCCGTGCTCCAAGTCTGAGTTTTACGAGTTGACAGAATTTATTGGAAGAGACCTTGGGACATTTCGGTCGAGTCTTCTATTCTGATCAATTTTCAGAAATCAGAGTATTCCACTGGTTACCACCAGCTTGGGAATTTTTCTCCGCAAATTTCCTCCTCTATTTACCGAACATAACCCATCTTCCTCACTGGGATATCCTTTTATCCACAGAGGGTGGGTAACTATTTGAACTGATTATGTTCAACTAACTCTCAGTTCTTGAATTACTTTTTACCATCTGTCTATTACTCTTTTATGGAATTCACTTCCATACTTAATTATATTAAAACAAAATTAATTTATGTTCATATTGTACTATTTCCAATAAATATTAATAAATGTCCTAATGTCTTAACAATATACTTAATCATCAGTTAGCATTAAGCCAGCTATTACAACTTGTCCTCAAGAAAAATGCTTAAGTTAGGCATTATGTTTGCTGAATACAACAACACATCCTTTGTATTCAATGGATTCCATTAAGACAAGATTTTTCTTCGATCCCGGGACATACATCACATTCTTGAGCTGGAGAAGGGAACCAGACTCCCTCTTAAAGCTTACTGTATCATGTATCCTCCCTCATCTCCAAGCTCAATATGGAATTGCAAGTCTTTCTCCTCCAAATTGTTGAAGAGATATGTGTTCCATATCATGTGGAATGATGCCCCTGAGTCAATGTACTCCAAATTACCTCGTACTGAGATTTCCATGCAAGCTATAAAGGAGAAATACAATTCAAACCGAGATGAGAGTGGTTATCCTCTTGTTGTTTTTTCAATATGCTTGTTGGATTTTTTGTTTGGATATTTTGTAGCATAATGTAAAAACTCATGACAATGAAAGCACTTGATATTTCTAAGATAATTCTTTTCCTTGCCTCCATTTTAACTAGAATCGACTTTTCATTGGGCCTTCTTGACCTTGGCACTCATCCCTTTTACAGCTAAAGAAAATTTCACATCTTGTGTCCCAGTTGAGACTCCATGCCCTGTGTTCCTCATCTTTTCCTGCACAAGATATGACCACAATCTCTCCCAATCAGGGAGCTTATCTCTACCATTCACTGTATCCTGGAAATTATGCCAAGATTTATGCAGCCCAAGAAGAGAAAGGCTCACAAGATATGCCAGTGGAATTATCTCTCCAATACCTCTAGGTTAATCCCTCACTGGAGAAAACCTGGATAAATATGTAAAAATGGGCTCATTCTTGCCCATTCAAATGCTCCTCAATTTTTTCTTCAAATAATTTTTTTTGACATCACTACTTTTGGCAGTGTCCTTGATCAGATTAAGGTATGTTAGTAATGATGTTCTAATTCCTCTTTCATATTTTGAAACAAATGTTTTACATGTGTTTAAGGGCTCAATTTCTCTTGCAGGTTGTTGGATCTCATGAGTGATTTTTATGTTAATTTTATGAACAATTTAACATAAAACAAAGACTGAACAATAGAAATAAAAAGTACAGTACATCACCATACAACACTTCAAGATAGGGATTTGATGAAGGAGTTCACCCCTCCTCGGCTACATCTCCTTGGTCCAATTTCCATGGCTTGGGCCTCTATATTATTCTCAAATTTGTAAAACAACGTGTTTACAATGTTTTTCTTCTCCTGAAACCTACTTTAATGAGTTCAAAAAAATAAAAATAAAATGGTACATTAGCCTCTGTTTTCTCTTGATTTGGTTGAACATTAGCTGAGTTATGACTTCCCCAATTTCGCTCCACAATTTCCTTCGCAAAAATAGCTAACTAGACCCAAATTGGGCTAACTGGTGCTAAATTTAGAAAATCTGCGAGATTTGTTGGAGCCACCAATTAAAATCAGATTAAAATTATGCTTGCTATTAATTAAACTGAGATTAACGGTTAAATGGTGCTCCATTAATAATCTAGCTTAAGGTTAATTAATCCAGTATTAAGGGTAATTAATTGTACTTAAGGGATAAGCACCCTCCTACTCACATGTGGTTCTGGGTATAAATCACATGTTTTGGGGGCTGGCCCCCTCTTCCCCCGATGTCGCACTGTTCAAACTTTAAATTGTAGCGGAGTTGTTATATGTTAAGAACTAATGTACTAGAGAATTGGTAGAGGCGAGCATTAACTTGGCGGAGGTCTCAAGCTTGACTCCCACCCGGCCCCTCTAGTCCTCCACCATAATTTTACAATGTCGTGAGGGGGACACATGGCGGCCCGAAGCTGCACCATGTGCCTCCTCCTCATTGGCTCCACCAACACGAATAACAACCTGCCAACAAACCAAAATGCACCAACCCGACTCTGCCACTTGGTAGCCCTTCATTCGCTGGACAGAAATTTTGACCAAACTATTGACTTGCCCAGTAAACGTGCCATGTAAGCAGTACAGACTGCTTACTGGGCTCCCTGTCGACAAATTTTTTTGCTAAATTTTCATGTTTAAGAAAACGAACATAACACATTTCTTAAGCGATATAGAGTCCATTTAGTGCAAAATGAGTTGTGCCAGATTTAGAACGATGAAAACTACGTGGTCATTCAGTTTTCATGTCATTCTAACAAATTTTATTTTTGAGCATAATTTTGAGCACCTAATCATTACTCCCCACTAGAAGATTTTGGACCCCAAAATATCATATTCAGTTTTTGAACAAGTGAGGGTACAATTCCCTCACCTTCCCAATTTCAATCCATTTGGATTTTGAAGGATTTGTTCCCTTGAGCCCCACTCGAAGATAGCCCACACTTCCCCTTCTCGATGTCCTTGTTCTTCTATCAAGTACGGTGTCTTGCTAAAGCTCAACAAAGAATTTTGGAGAAAAATCTTAAATAGATGTCATTTGAAAATTCTCTCCTTGATCTTCAATCAATGGAGACTCATACAATATTAAATTTTCAACATTAACAACAGATTAAATTTGTATGTATGAAGGAAAATCAAGCTTGAAGTCATTGTTACCAATCTTTTCCATAATTTTGAAAGGACCATAATGGATTGGTTTCAGCTTTTTACCTTCTCCTTGAAGCCTCGCCTTGCTAATTTGAAGCCAAAAATTGTCACCAACTTGAAACTTATGATCCACACGATGTTTGTCATGCCTCGGTTTGTACTTGCATTGACTTTTTTCTAGTTGATCTTGGACTGCTTGATGGATCAGTTGAATTTTCTCTATGAATTTCTTTTCTTTATCTATGTTGATATACCCATATATAGCCACATCTTTTCCAAAAATGAAATCCAATGGCGATTTTTGCAAGTATCAAATACATGCCTCAAATGGCGATGTTTGCGTAGAGGAGTGTTTTGCACGGTTGTAAGCATGTTGAATGTAATGCAACTATTCATCCCACAACTTAGGATGTTTGCTGCAATATCCTCGAAGAAGATGAATGATTGTTTGATTTAACACCTTGGTTTGACCATCTTTTAATGGATGAAAGGTTGTACTCTTCTTCAACTTAGTGTCCATCAAGTCCCGCAAGCTTGACCAAAATTTCCCAACAAATCGAGAATCTTGATCACTTACAATAGATGTGGGCAACCCAAAATGAACCCGAACATTTTGAAAGAAAATCTGAGATTTTTTTTCAATTGCGACTTTCTTTTTACATGGAATCAATATACACATATTGTTGAACCTATCCACAACTACATACAAATAATCATGACCTCTCTTTGACAAAGGAAGACCTCCTACAAAATCCATAGAAATACTCTCCCATGGACATGAAGGAAGCATAAGTGGTGTGTACAATCCTAACTCCTATTCCTAGGCTTACCGACTGCACACAATGAACAACCTTTAATGAAACATCACACACTTTCAAGCATACGAGGCTAATAACTATACCTCTCAATATTTTCCATTGTTTTTCTTACACCAAAATGTCCATCAATAAGATAAGTGTGTGATTCCCTTATGACATTCTCTCTCTCCCCCTGTGGAATACAAAGCTTGCCCAAATGATACAACAAGTTATTATGTACATGGTAATCCAATTCCTCAACTTAGTGACCTTGACTTAAGTTTGCATAAACATCTTGAAATTCATCATCAAATGCATATTGTTTAGCATAAATTTCATGTAAAACAGAAGTATTCTTGAGTAAATTAGTTGCACTAATAATAGGCCTAGAAATCATATCGACAACCTTGTTGTATATACCTTTATTCTACCTAATGACCAAGTAGAATTACTATAATAAACCCATCCATCGAAAGTGTCTTGACTGTTACAACTTAGTTTATGATTGGAAGTATTGCAATGGTTGGTGATCAATGTGAATGATGGTTTCCTTTCCCATCAAATAGTGTTTCCACTTCTTCACACTTTGAACCAATGCATATAGCTTCTTTTCATGAGCAGGATAATTTATCACTGCACCATTAAACATTTATGAATGGAATGAAATGGGCTTACCAGGTTGTAAGAGGATTATTCCCATGGCATAGACACTTGCATCGATTTTTATCTCAAAGGGTTGTCTCAAGTTCAGTAGTGCTAGTATTGGGGATGAACTGATCTTCTCTTTCAAAGCATCAAATTATTTTTACTACTTTCCTCCCCACTGGAAGGCCTTATTAACACTAGCCAATGCATTTAATGGAGTTGAAATAGAAGACAAATTAGAAATTAACTTCCTCCAATATTGTGTTGCTCCTAAAAAACTTCTTACCTCAATGACTGTCCTAGGTGTTGGCTAATTCACAATGACCTCAACCTTAGAGGGGTCTATCTTCAACTCAGCTCCTCTGAAAATATCTCCCAAATACACTAAATAATTTTTACCAAATTCGCATTTTGACATCTTCAAAAACAATTGTTCTTTTCTCAAGACATCAAGCAACTTTCTTACAAGCATGATATGTTCATCTCGTGATTTTCTAAATATCAAAATATCATCTAAGTAGACAATGACAAAATCATCAATAAATGGTCTCAATACATTATGCATAGCTCTCATGAAAGTAGCAGCAGCATTGCAAAGACCAAAATGCATAACAAGCCACTCAAACAATCCTTGTTTAGTTTTAAATGTGGTCTTCCATATGTCCTCTTCAGCTATTCTATCTTGATGATAACCACTTCTTAAGTCTAACTTAGTGAAATATGTTGCATAACTCAACTGATCAAGAAAATCATCAATCCTTGGGAGTGGATAAGGATTATTTACCTTGATTTTCTTTAGTGGATAGAAATCCACACACATGCACTATGTTCCATCCTTCTTGGTAACCAACACAATCAGTGTACCACATGGTGAGGTAGATGGGAAAATGATCCCTTAATTCAAAAACTCTTAGATTTTCTTCTTGATTTCTTCACTTTCCATTATTGACATGTGATACGTGCAAATATTATGGAGTGATACATCCTGCTGCAGCTGTATCTCATGTTGGATTCCCCGCTTGGGAGGTGTTGAGGCCTCATAAATCTGTGGCAACAACAAGGGGGATAACCACCCAGTCCGTACCTTAAGACAGTTCCTTTTTCGTTTGGGATAGTGGCTCCAACTGGGTGTAATGGGATCAGTTTCCCAGATTTTGGTTTTGTATGATTGTTGGGTTTCTCTCAAATGATTTGCATGAAGAATCACTACAAACTAAAACAAATTTATTCTAAAATGAAAAACTTTGAATTAATTTTAATCTAATCTAACCCGATATAATGCTAATTTTATGCGATCTAGAATGATATCTATTAAGTCTGTGATGATTTAGATCAATCACAGACTTGATAGAATTAATACTTTTGTAAGATAATTCTTTTGAAAAAAAATAGTTAATCAAAAAAAGGTGTTAAAAATATCGCATATATTCTGATGATCATATATAAAAACAAATCAATTTCTATTTTTATATTGTACAATAGTGCAACTGATATTTCAAACTGAAACAATGGGTTTCATACATAATTCATGAAAGCTAGATTCATCACTAATATTTAAAATAGAGTTAGCATACATGATAATAGTACCAGATGTGTGTTGTCATGTTCATTTTATTAGTGATAATAGGCCGCAATCAACTCTTCTATCAATAAGTCATTCAAAGAATACAAAAGTGCATCAACAGTGATCAACAAAATGATATATAATTGAAAAGACTGTGTTCCATCATTTTATCAAGGCATCCACAAACTTACAATAAAGCATTCTTTGTAAATGTTCTTAATAAAAATTCTAGACCCTTCTCTAAATGCATGAGAAGGGTTTAAATATTGCATTTACTACTTACAAAAATAGTTTATACAAAATATCTTATGAGGTGGTTTCAAACAACCTTCCTCATTCCTAGTATCTAATTGCTAAATTTGAAATTATTAAAAACAAACTAACTTATAATCATGCCCGATGATAGATTACTGCCAGCTCTGCTTTTCTTCTCACAAATATCGGACATTGGTTGAACTTGTGGAGGCTTCCCGAACTATGTCTTCATCTGCCTAGTAAATATAGCATCAAGTAAAAGTGGCTACATTTTCTGTATGGAATTCAGAGAACAATTCAATGTCATTATTTGACTATGAGGTTTAACCAGTAGCTGCCAGTATGCTTCCCAATCAGTATTTTTCAGTTGTGCAAGCGTTTCTTCTCGGAGTTGACCTGTGTTTCTCCAGCTTTGCTCTAAATTTCTAAGATCAAGAATCGATTTGCGATTTCCTTCTTTAACCAAACCAGAGGTATGCAACGTGTGGTTAATCATTTTGACTATACTCATTGATATACCCGCTACTCTGGCTATGGCCAATTCTGCCTATTTTACCTGTGCATCCCAGTCAGTAAAGAGGATATTTTTAAAAGTTCCTTTGATCTTTGGGAGACTTAACTTTCTCCCTTCCTCTAAATCCTGCCATTCAATATAATCAAAAAATTTTGTATTGAGTTCATTAAACTCAATCCTCTAGTCAATGACTGTATTAGTCAACTTTTCACTGATTTCCAAGTGTGGGATTATGTCTGACATTTGTAAGATAAACAAGTTTTGTTGTTTTGAGAGTAAGGCATTTAATGCCAATGCTTCTTTTATGAATTCCTCTGTAGTAGGAATACCTTCATATTTTGTAAGATCTTCTCTAAATTCTTTAATCAGTGTGTTTTTGCTAGAGAAGTCATTTTCATGACTTATCTTAAGCACTTCCATATCTTACTGAAATTTGAAGAGTTGTTGCTCAACCTTTTGACTTAGACTTTTCCTTTCTTCATCCAGTTGCTGATGTAACTGCATGATTTTATCATCCTTTTCTTGAACCAAAATTGATACTTCGGCTGACTTATCCATTGTTGCAGTAGTGTATGCTCTAGAAAATTATGATAGCCGAGTCAGATTTTCAATTGGGTTTGATGGAGTGTCTTTCCATACAAATTCCATAACTTCATTTCCTGGGGGTGTTTCAATCCTTCTTCTTTTTCTCTATTTCCTGACTACAGCTTTATGAAGAGGGTTGTAGAATACATCCAGGAGGGATATCAGTCACCTTCAGAACAATCTCATCAGTAGGAAATGCAGGAACAACTTTTGTATCTTGGGAAGTTATCCCAGGACTTTCAATGATTTCTTTTGTTGAAATTATGTGTCCCTCTGGAGTCTTAAATTCTGTAGTTTTCTGTGAAGATGATACCTCTGGGGTATTTATCAATGTATTTCTAACTGAAGTCCAGAATTTATCTAGTTCACTTTGATTTTGTGAATATAATTGTTCTGCTCTGTTTTCTTTGCTTGCTTCAGTCATATAACTAGTAACCAAGACATTTTGAGGGATACATCTAAGTATTTGTTCTCTGTACTCATTGAATCTCTATAATTCTTTTGGATTAGGTTCAATTTGACAAAATTTTGGACTTCTTCAAAAGTTCCAACAGATTGCAAAATGTCTTCAAATCTATCATCGGTGTGTATGATAGGTTTGATTTTGACTGACTGAGTAAGTTTGTTGGCAATCTTTTCTGGATCGAATTTCCTTGAGGTTAATAAGGGGAGCTTCAAAGGCTCAATATTCTGACATTATTTCAATTCATAATTGAAATTGCTGAGGGTAAATGTACCACATTGAATTGGAAAACTTGGCCATAAATATTTTTTACTATCTTTCAAAGATTTAGTGAGTCCATTACCAACAGTTTGGTAAGAGACTTCTCTCACCATTAATTTATCTGAAACATATAAAGGAAGAACATGTGGATGAGCGGAGCTTCCAAATACTTTGATGTATGAAAATGATTCTTCAATAAAACATCTCCCTATCATTTGAAGGTTTGTAATGGCTTCCTTAGTGAACCTAGGGCTCACTCTGTCAAACATTAATTGATGTAAGGGTAATGCAACTCTATAACATAGCCTGTGAAAATGTTCCCATATCTCTTTATGACTCAAATGAATAGGGGTAGGATCCTCGAGAGTCCATTTCCATCCCATAACTGGAAAACTGGTAGAAAAATAGATAGCATCAAAAACATATGCACCCATGAAAAATTGGGGGACGGGTTCGGAGGAAGAATCTCTTGTCTAGTGATATTCATTAATCACTTTAGCTAGATTTTCAGAAAGAATGGTTTCCCAATTCATGATGTGGGAATTAACACATGAGTCAATCAGGGGAAGCTAATTTATAGAGAACTTGGTATTATCAGGGAGACCATATAATCTGCATAGCATCCCGGCTGCAAAATTGTAGGGATTTGCAAGTGAAGCGATAGGATACATACCTGATTTCTCATGTTTAAACTTGTTATCTAGTTTCCTCCAACCTTGAATTGTCTTGAAAGGGTCCTCATTGTTCTTTGAAAATTTCTCAACAAATCTATTATCATAGATGTCTTGTTGGTCGGGTAACTTGTACATGACTTTCAAATCTTCAGCTCTGAAAGAACGTAAGATCTCATTCTTAGCGGTTCTTAATTGTCTGTCCTTGATTGTTGAATTGTCAAGCACCCACCTAATCATGTCGGTATATGGTAAAAGAGTGGCCCTTGCTGCTATCCTATGAAGGAAGGAGCATGCAATATCTTTAAACTGCAAATTTGAGAGTGTTGCATCATCAGCAGTTGCCTTGACCTCCACTACTTTAGGTTCTTCATCTTTGACAATAGTATAGATAGCTTTCCACTTTGTCGCACCTCCATCGACAGTGCAGACCTTATCTGAGACTATCAGCGACATTTTTGTGTATTCCAATTCTGCAACAGTCTGTTTGTCATGCTTCTGCATTACTTTGTGTATGGACATATCTTGAAGCAAAATCCATATTAAAGACAGAGTAATGATCAAATGATGGAAGATATATTGAAATGACCAATTTTGAAAGAAAAGATCCGAGAAACAGCTATATCATTAACTAATCACAACGAATCAATAATTGTTTGCATTGGGATGATAAAACACACTTAATAGTTCCTGACATGATTTATTTTCGTGTAAAACCTTTATTTAAACCTGTCAAATCCATTGCATCGCACCCTTTGAACTTGTCTTTATGAAGCGCATTACTTTTTGTTTATGCAATATGCGATTTCACGATATCGTGAAATCACAAATCGCAGTATCGTAATATCGCATCATCAGAATATCGCAATATCGGAATTTTGGTAAGCACTGCTTAAAGTTTTAAAACGTAAATCCGCGATATGCGATTTATGATGTCGCTTGCGAAATTCAAATCGGTGATCGCAAATCGGAATTTCGTTGTTTTAATGCTTAACTTTCAATGAGAAAAGATTATGCAAGATGTGATATGCAATAGGGTAATTATAAGGATGTTTTATTAATTTCTTTTTGTTTTTTATGTTTTTATTTAATAAAATAAATAATGTTTTTGGAGTTTGATTTTTTTATCTAAAATGAAAAATACATTTTTAAGAAGGGTCCCTATTTCTATTTCTCAAAGGTCTAGATTATTTTGATAATAAAAATGGGGGGAGTTGTTGCATAGCATAACAATTGGCGATTCACTTGAGAGAACCAGATATCTCTGATTGGTTTATTTTGATATTTATAAACTTTCAAAACAAGAAAAATATATAAGAATAAAAATAGTACGATTCATGAATTAAACAGTGCTTTTTCATAATATAATCTATTTACCTATCTCATTTCTTCTTAATTAACCCCTTCAGTGATAATACATAGGTATCTGTATCAGTCAATACTCAGATTTAAAAAGATAAAGTAGGTATTCTCTAAAATTGGTTTCATAGATTTTTACTCATTTATCACAGATAGAGCCACTGTTGCCAGTAGGCATTTATAGCCTCGACAAGGTTATCTTTTAACCAATAATGATTCATGGTCCGATCTGAATTTGATTTCTTATTTCAAAATATAATTTGACATGTAATTGAATTTCTTTTTCCTGACACATTTTCAAAATCATTGTCCAGGTTTGGTGGCCTGATAGTGACAATGTCATTCACTGATAGTAATTTAGACTGAACAAGTTGGCTCGTAATGAGACCCCTTGTCTATTGATTTTTTATAATCATTTAGCTATTACCCTGTTGTAGTATGCAGTATTGATAATATCAATCTAGATTATTTCTCTATGATCATGATAAACAAGCTTGTGATGAGACTTATTTTCTTTTGAAATTGTACATCGTATATATTTCTTTTTTTTTTAATTATATTTTGAAGAAGAGATTTTATCAGATGACATGAATCATTAGCTCGTTTAAGAGTTATGGATAATAATTATAGAGTTGGTAGATACCTTTTCGTAGAGAATCCTTGCTAAGTTAAAAGTTTCCTTTTTTGACTGATACATAACAACTATATTTTATGATATCAAGAATCTTTTTAGAAAGTAAATGCCTTTAGTGAATTTCAAATTATTTCAAAAAAATAAAGTTTATTCAATTCTCATAGTTATAATCATCTTTTTACTTTACTTATTTATAGAAGCGAAATTTCAAAATAATTTATCAAAAATTTTGAAAATTTGAATCAACCAAAAGTGATGCTATTTTCAACTTTTATTTTCCTAAAGCAAAATAAAATTTAAAGCTTGATTTCTAAGAAAAATATTTTTTTAAGAATTTGACCATTCACAGGTAAGGAAACTTTCTTACCTAATAAATCTTGTAACAAAAAGGTGGATAAGCCTATTTTTTCTATGATTTGAAATGGACCAAGCCATAATCTTTGGAATTTGGTATGCTTACCTTTTTCCTCATGTGCCTTATCCCATTTCAAAACAAGGTCTCCAATCTCAAAAGCTTTTGAGCTAGTGGATGCTGTGTCAAACGAGGCTTTCACTATTTGTTGATGATGAGCATGTATAGCTTTGGCTTTTTCTCTCTGTTCTTCCATTTTAAGAATTTGATCTTGTCTAAGTTGAAGGGAAGACGAAGGATTTCCATCAATAAATTTCATTAAAGAAAATGATGGTATTGTTATATTTGTGGGTAGAACTGTTTCTTTCCCATAAACTAACACAAACGGAGAAGTACCTATTGATGCTTTCTGGGTGATTCTATCTGCCCAAAGAGCAAATAATAGTGCTTTGTGCCAATTTTTATGATTTTTTTCTATAGTTTGTTTGATGATTCTGATAAGGTTTTTATTTGTAGATTCATCTAATCCATTACCTTGTGGATAATAGTTAGCTGAGTATTTTAATTCAAAACCTCCTTTCAAAGAAAATTCTATCATGGCGTTTCCAGAAAAGTAAGATGCATTATCAAATATCAAAGCTGATGGGAGGCCAAACTTGGTGATTATGAACTGATCAATAAAAGTTGTAATACTTTGTGTATTAACCACCTTGAATGGGACAGCTTCTACCCATTTTGTGAAATAATCTATTGCAGTTAGAATATACTTATGTTGTTTAGAAGAGTTTGGATTTATTTCACCTATGATATCTAACCCCCATTGTTCAAATGGTTGTTGGATATTTACTGGTTGTAGTGGAAATGTTGCTTTCCTTTCTCTTCCTGCTGCAGTTTGACACACTTTGCATTTTCTTGTGTATTCATGTGCATCTTTAAATAGAGTTGGCCAATAGTAACCGACATGCAGTATTTTATGAGCTGTGGTGTTTCCTCCGAAATGACCTCCAGCTGGTCCATCATGTAATTCCTGCATTACTTTTTCAACTTCAGTTTTCTCTAAACATCTCAATAATATAGAATCATAATTCTTTCTAAATAGCACATAATCTATGAGTTGATATTGATTTTCTTTAAGCCTCAGAGCACACTTTGCTGTATAATTGAGATATAATGGAGCAAATCCATTTTTTAAGAAAAAATTCAGATCAGCATATTGTGACTGAGAATCGTTTAGGCTTACCTCGGATAGTTGTATTTCATTTGATTGATCTTCTTCTGTTGGTAAATGAGAGGCTCCAGTTAACATCCTGCAAAGACCTTGACCTTTAACAATTTTAGCAGGATGTATCTCTACATCATATTCTTGCAGTGCAATAACCCAATTTGCTCTCTTCTCTCCTACTTCTCGTTGGATTAATAATTGCCTTACTGCTGAGTAAGGTACTATTATTTTAGTATGTGTTTTTAGGAGAAAATGTCTAAAATGTTTCAAAGCTTTAAATACAGCATAAGCTTGTTTTTCCACAGCTGAATAATTTAACTCAGCACCTTGAAGGTTAGAACTAAAAAACGAAATCAGTGCTTCAATGTTTTGATCATTTAGTTGTGTTAAAACTGTTGTGTATGATGTCTCAGAAGAAAATGTGTATAGTACAAATGGTTTAATAAAATCAGGTGTTGTTAAAGAAGGAGCTTCAATGATGGCTATCTTAATTAACTCAAAATAATTTCTCTCATCTTTTCCCCATTTAAAAATTGAATTTTTCTTAATCACTGATTGCAGGGGTAAGATGATTTGGGAAAAATTGGGAGTAAATCGTTTTACAAAATCATTTTTTCCTAAAAAGGATTGCATCGTTTTTTTATTGTGTGGTAGAGGAATGTTTTCAATTTCCTGGATCCTATCAGGGTCAATATAGATTCCTTTTTTGGAGATAATGAACCCTAATAATTTACCTTCTGATAAGGCGAAATAACATTTTTTAGGATTCAAGGAAATGCTGAATTTTCTACATCTTTCAAAAATGTGTTTTAGGTGATTAACATGATTGATTCTATGCTTAGAGTAAACAGTAATGTCATCTAAGTATATAACAACTTAGCTATTGATTAGTCCTCTGAAAGATATATCCATAGCATGTTGAAATGTAGCACTGGCATTAATCAACCCAAAAGGCATTTTTTGATATGCGTACGTTCCCCAATTTTTCCTAAATGTTGTCTTTAATCTATCATATGGATGTACCATAATCTGATTATATCCTGAAAATCCGCCGAGAAAAGACATCAATTTAGATCCTGCAACTGACTATAATATCTGTTCCATGGTAGGCAAGGGAAAATTATCTTTCTCGCAAGCTTTATTCAAATTTCTAAAGTCTATGCAAATCCTAATATCTCCATTCTTATTTCTAACTAGGACCATGTTTGACACACATTTCGAATGTCTAACAGGAAAAATAACTTTGGCTTTGAGCATTTTATTTAATTCATATTTAATTTGGCTTTCTAAATTTGGGTGAACCTTTCTAAGTTTTTGTTGAATAGGTTTGTCATCTCAAATCATAGGTATAGTATGTTGAATTATAGAAGTATCATATGTTTTGAGATCTGAATAATCCCATGCAAAGATATTTTTATATGTTTTCAGCAACTTAATGAATGACATCATTTCTTCAGGTTTTAAACCAAGACCTAGGTTGATGTTTTGAGGTTTTTCTGGTGTACCAAGATTAATTAATTCAAATCTTAGAGTAGAACTCTAGGTTTTTGAATTGGTCATGTTCTTAAACTTATCTTTCAAATCATAGAGATCTTCCATTTTGACTACAGATTTGGGAATTGGATTAGTATTTTTTTTATCTTCAATCTGTAAGTCATGTTCATGTTCATCTACGATTTGACCCTCGTAAGATCCATCTGATGTAAGAAAGTCTACTATATCTGCATCATTGTTAAATACTCTCCAATTTGTTACGTTATAAGGAATGGAAGACATAAAATTTAACTCAATTGAAAATCTATCTAGGCTAAATTCTTCGAATGGTATAAGCTTAGATGCTACATTAGCAAGTAAATCAGCACTTGCATTTTGTAATCTAGGAACTGTGGAGATATTAAATGCAGAAAAATGGGATGTAAGGCTCTGAGCTAAAGTTTGATAATGTTTCAAATGTCCAGAAATATAATGAATTTTATTTCTGACTTGTCTAACAATTATTTCAGAATCTCCATATACCTGCAAATATTTAACATTTAAACTAATAGCTTTGTACAGAACTTGTATCAATGCTTCATATTCAGCGGTATTATTCGTGCATTGAAATTCGAGTCTACAAGCTAGCATTGTTTTCTGTCCTTGTGGATTGATTAAAACACAACCTGCTCCTACACCATCTTCTGATTTTGAACCATCAAAGTATAAAGTCCAAAATAAAGAATTTTTTGAAATTTTGTTGCTAATATTAACACATCTAAAAGTGTCTATTTGAGAAATAGCAGTATTTGTTGAAAAATGTGAAAGTTGGGCATTGAACGATCCAAGAAACGATTCAGACGAGTAATTTCCAATAATATTGTTAGCGAAAGCTACAGGTTTGTTTGTTTCTTCAAGTTCAATAACTGTATGTTTCATAAATTTTTCGCGATCAACTCTGATTTTATTTGGTTTACCATTATATGGCAACCACATGTGTGACAAATCAGTAGCAAAATATACATGTAACTTTTCAAACCAATCCCTGCTTAAAATAAGACCATAAAATTCAGGGGTGTCTGTGACCAAAATATCGATTACTTGCAGTACCTTTGGATTGGATGATAATCTAATGGATACTGACAGCATTTCTCCAATGACCTCTACTTTTGTTCTATCTAATTGAACTATATGTACAGAATATTTTGGAGGATTGATGTTCAATTTTGTACACATCATTCTTGGCATAATGTTTGAAGAATCTCCTGAATCAATAAGACAGTTATGAACATTTTTGTTAAAAATCTCATAAGTCAAAAGTAAAGGAGGAGTGTGAGAAATAGATCTATCACCAATTAAAACAAGATCATTGGGATTTACTTTGTTTGGAGATGACGAAGGTTTTCCAATATCTTTAGAGGCTTGTGCTATAACTGGTGGTTGTATAGGATCTATAGGGATTGCCTTGAGTTCTCTAAGTAAAATTTTCTGCAGTTGTTTGAGTTTGGTCATTTCATGTAATGAAATATTTGCTTTGGTATTTTTCATATCTTAGACTATATTATATTCCACTGTATCTAAAACTATCAAAGTTTTGGAATTTGTAATAGGATCAAGTGAAATAAGATCTGTCTGAACAGTTTTAGATTTTTTGACTATTGTTTTCTCCTTTGTGGGGAGAGATTTTTGTTTCTGATTTGATATAGTTGAATCAGAAGAAGATTTACTTCTTGTAGACACGGGCATAGCTTCTCTTTCTTCTTCTGTGGGGATAATAAAATCCCATAACCCATTCAGTTCAAATTTTTCCTCAGACTCTGGTTCTTGTTCAGATGGTGAGGGATCTTCAGTATCTTGATCAGATTCAACATTTGAAATGACATTTGAAGGCTAAGAAGTTGAAGAAGGATTTTTCTTAAATGGGCGATATGATTTTTTAGGTACTGATGATTCAGTGACTTGGTTCTTTATATCAATCATGTCATTTGACATAGTCTTTAAAACTTTTTGAATACATTCAAGATCGAATGGATCTCTCGAGATTTCTTTTTGGAATCTTGACTAAATGTCACTTTCTTTGATTTCATGTCTTCTATCTCTGATCGTTTTTCTAATGCTAAGATTATTTTCTCTACAGCAAAAACATCTTTCATGTTTTCTAAAAGGGTAGCTTTACTAGCTCTATCTACAAAAATAGCTATATTAGAAGGTAAATAAGAAATATACCATTCTATTTGTACATCAATAGCAAGCTTGGAAGCGGTTGGGATTTTGTTTAATAACTTGTTAAATCTGGAGTTAAAATTTTTGATCCTTTCACCTAAATTTGTTTTTAGATTAGAAAGAGCATTGATTAAAGATGCAACAGTTCTATCATCTCCAAATTTTGCAAGAAAAACTTGTTCAAAAGTTGCCCAATCGGCAATCGATCCTGCCGGGAGTGAAAAGTACCAAGATCCTGCAGATCCTTGTAAAGTATAAGGAAACAATATGACTACAATGTCTTCATGAGCAACTCCATTAAGATTCATGGCTAACATAAAATTATTGATATGTTCTTCAGCAGGAAGACCATCATTTGGATTATATTTAGGTAGCCATTTTTCTGGATGATCTAGAAGAGGGTTTAGATTTGCAATTAATACAGCACCAGGATTCGTCCAAGGTCGATTGGCCATAATTGGATTTGAAGTTTGTGAAGATACAGAAGTAGATCCAAAAGTAGGGGGAATGAATGTAGAACTTACAACTGGAACAATACTACTTGTGATAGTACTGATTGTTTGAGTAGAGGAAATGGAAGAATAAGAAGATGTAGATTGAGTAATAGGATGTGAAGAAGTAACTGAAGGAAAATTTGACGTGACTTCACTTGTATCTGACTTAGATCTGGATATAGAAACTTCTTTACGATGTGATTCTATTAGAAACTCAAAAGGAGGAATTCCAAGTCTTTCACTTTTGGATCGGGTTAATATACTAGTTTCTTTAAATAGGGAAGTGACACTTTCTTCAGAAGCTTCTGAATTAATAGGCTTTTCAACAGAAATAGATATTCCTTCTAATTTATAAATTAAAGACTGAGCTTCGGGAGACTCGGGAGTGAATTCTGAAGTAGATGACTGTCGAGATATTTCAGGAGATGAGGGGAAGGTTTCTACTATTTCCGATTTCTGAGTTGGTGATCTAGAATTTGATCGGGAAGATGTAGAATGTTTTTGGGGAGATCGACTTTTATGATGGCTTCTAGTTTGAGGTTTAGATTTATATGCCATTCATAGTCAGTCCCTCCTTCTAGCGCCAAAAATGTTGAGGCCTTAGAAATCTGTGGCAAAAACAAGGGGGATAACCACCCGGTCCGGAACTTAAGACAGTTCCTTTTCTATTTTGGATAGTGGCTCCAACTGGGTGTAATGGGACCAATTTCCCAGATTTCGGTTTTGTATGATTGTTGGGTTTCTCTCAAATGATTTGCATGAAGAATCACTACAAACTAAAACAAATTTATTCTAAAATGCAAAACTTTGAATTAAGTTTAATCTAATCTAACCCCGGATAATGCTAATTTTATGCAATCTAGAATGATATATATTCAGTCTGTGATGATTTAGATCAATCACAAACTTAATAGAATTAATACTTTTGCAAGATAATTCTTTTGAAAAAAGCAGTTAATCAAAAGAAGGTGTTAAACATATCGCATAAATTCCGATGATCATATATAAAAACAAATCAATTTCTATTTTTATATCGTACAATAGTGCAACTGATATTTCAAACTGAAATAATTGATTTCATACATAATTCATGAAAGCTAGATTCATCACTAATATTTAAAATAGAGTTAGAATACATGATAATAGTACCATATGTGTGTTGTCATGTTCATCTGATCAGTGATAATAGGCCAGAATCAACTCTTCTATCAATAAGTCATTCAAAGAATACAAAAGTGCATCAGCAGTGATCAACAAAATGATATATAATTGAAAAGACCGTGTTTCATCATTTTATCAAGGCATCCACAAACTTACAATAAAGCATTCTTTGTAAATGTTCTTAATAAAAATTCTGGACCCTTCTCTAAATGCATGAGAAGGGTTTAAATACTGCATTAACTACTTACAAAAATAGTTTATACAAAATATCTTATGAGGTGGTTTCAAACAACCTTCCTCATTCCTAGTATCTAATTGCTAAATTTGAAATTATTAAAAACAAACTAAATTATAATCATGCCCGATGATAGATTACTACCAGCTCTGCTTTTTTGCTCACGAATATCGGACATTGGTTGAACTTGTGGAGGCTTCCCGAATTGTGTCTTCATCTACCCAGTGGATATAGCGTCAAGTAAAATTGGCTGCATTTTCTGTATGGAATCTAGAGAACAATTCAATGTCATTATTTGACTATCATGTTTAACCAGTAGCTACCAGTATGCTTCCCAATCAGTCTTTTTCAGCTGTGCAAGCATTTCTTCTCAGAGTTGACCTGTGTTTTTCCAGCTTTGCTCTAAATTTCTGAGATTGGGAATCGATTTATGATTTCCATCTCTAATCAAACCAGAGGTATGCAACATGTGGTTAATCATTTTGACCATACTCTTTGATATACCTGCTGCTCTGGCTATGGCCAATTCTGCCTGTTTTACCTGTGCATCCCAGTCAGTAAAGAGGATATCTTTAAAAGTTTCTTTGATCTTTGGGAGACTTGAATTTCTCCCTTCCTCTGAATCCTTCCATTCAATATAATCAAAAATTTTGGTATTGAGTTCATTAAACTCAATTCTCTGGTCAATGATTGTATTAGTCAACTTTTCACTGATTTCCAAGTGTGGGATTATGTCTGACATTTGTAAGATAAACAGGTTTTGTTGTTTTGAGAGTAAGGCATTTAATGCCAATGCTTCTTTTATGAATTCCTCTGCAGTAGTAATACCTTCATATTTTGTAAGATCTTCTCTCAATTATTTAATCATTGTGTTTTTGCTAGAGAAGTCATTTTCATAACTTATCTTAAGCACTTCCATATCTTGCTGAAATTTGAAGAGCTGCTACTCAACCTTTCGACTTAGAATTTTCCTTTCTTCATCTAGTTGTTGCTGTAACTGCATGATTTTATCATCCTTTTCTTTAACCAAAATGGATACTTCGGCTGCCTTATCCATTGTTGCAGTAGTGTATGCTCCACAAAATTGTGATAGCCGAGTCAGATTTTCAATTGGGTTTGATGGAGTTTCTTTCCATACAAGTTCCATAACTTCATTTCCTGGGGGTGTTTCAATCCTTCTTCTTTTTCTTTGTTTCCTGACTACAGCTTTCTGAAGAGGGATGTAGAATACATCCAGTGGAGGGATATTAGTCACCTTGAGAACAATCTCATCAGTAGGAAATGTAGGAATGACTTTTGTATCTTGGGAGGTTATCTCAAGACTTTCAATGATTTCTTTTGCTGAAATTATTTGTCCCTATGGAGTCTGAAATTTTGTAGTTTTGTGTGAAGATGATACCTCTAGGGTATTTATCAATGTATTGCTAACTAAAGTCCAGAATTTATCTAGTTCACTTTGATTTTGTGAATCTGATAGTTCTGCTCTGATTTCTTTACTTGCTTCAGTCATATAACTAGTAACCAAGACATTTTGAGGGATACGTCTGAGTCTTTGTTCTATGTACTCATTGAATCTCTATAATTATTCTGGATTTAGGTTCAATTTGACAAAATTTTGGACTCCTTCAAAAGTTCCAACAGACTGCAAAATGTCTTCAAATCTATCATCGGTGTGTATGATAGGTTTGATTTTGACTGACTAAGTAAATTTGTTAGCAATATTTTCTGGATCAAATTGCCTTGAGGGTAATACGAGGAGCTTCAAAAGCTCAATCTTCTAATATTATTTCAATGCATAATTGAAATTTCTGAGGGTAAATGTACCACATTGAATTGGAAAACTTGGCCATAAATATTTTTTACTATCTTTCAAAGATTTAGTGAGTCCATTACCAACAGTTTGGTCAGTGAATTATCTCTCCATTAATTTATATTTAACATATAAAGGAAGAACATGTGGAGGAGCGGAGCTTCCAAATACTCTGATGTATGAAAATGATTCTTCAATAAAACATCTCCCTATCATTTGAAGGTCTGTAATGGCTTCCTTAGTGAACCTAGGGCTCACTCTGTCAAACATTAATTGATGTAACGATAATACAACTCCATAAAATAGCCTGTGAAAATGTTCCCATATATCTTTATGACTCAAATGAATAGGGGTAGGATCCTCGGGAGTCCATTTCCAACCCATAACTGGAAAACTGATAGAAAAATAGATAGCATCAAAAACATATGCACTCATGAAAAATTGGGGGATAGGTTTGGAGGAAGAAGTTCTTGTCTGGCGATATTCATTAATCGCTTTAGCTAGATTTTCAAAAATAATGGTTGCCCAATTCATGAAGTGGGAATTAACACAGGAGTCAATCAGGGGAAGCCAATTTATAGAGAACTTGGTATTATCAGGGAGACAATATAATATGCATAGCATCGCGGCTGCAAAATTGTAGGGATTTGTAAGTGAAGCGAAGGATACATAACTGATTTCTCATGTTTAAACTTTTTATCCAGTTTCCTCCAACCTTGAATTGTCTTGAACGGGTCCTCATTGTTCTTTGCAAATTTCTCAACAAATCTATTATCATAGATGTCTTGTTGGTCAGGTAACTTGTACATGACTTTCAAATATTCAGCTCTGAAAGAACCTAAGATCTCATTCTTAGCGGTTCTTAATTGTCTGTCCTTGATTGTTGAATTGTCAAGCACCCACCTAATCATGTCAATATATGGTAAAAGAGTGGACCTTGCTTCTATCTTATGAAGGAAGGAGAATGCAATATCTTTAAACTGTAAATTTGAGAGTGTTGCGTCATCAGTAGTTGCCTTCACCTCCACTACTTCAGGTTCTTCATCTTCGAAAATAGTATAGATAGCTTTCCACTTTGTAGCACCTCCATCGGCAGTGCAGACCGTATCTGAGACTATCGGCAACATTTTTGTGTATTCCAATTCTACAACAGTCTATTTTCTGTGCTTCTACATTACTTTGAGTATGGACATATCTTGAAGGAAAATCCCTATTAAAGACAGAGTAATGATCAAATGATGGAAGATATATTGAAATGACCAATTTTGAAAGAAAAGATTCGAGAAACATCTATATCATTAATTAATCACAACGAATCAATAATTATTTGCATTGGGATGATAAAACACAATTAATAGTTCCTGACATGATTTATTTTCTCGTAAAACCTTTATTTAAACCTTTCAAATCCATCGCATCGTGCCCTTTGAACATGTCTTTATGCAGTGCATTACTTTTTTTTTTATGCGATATGGGATTTCGTGATATCGCAAAATCGCAGCATCGGAATATCGCATTATCAGAATATCGAAATATCAGAATTTTGGTAAGAATTGCTTAAAGTTTTAAAACGTAAATCCGTGATATGCGATTTATGATGTCACTTGCGAAATTCAAATCAGTGATTGCAAAATCAGGATTTCGCTGTTTTATTGCTTAACTTTCAATGAGAAAAGATTATGCGGGATGCAATTTGCGATAGGGTAATTACAAGGATGTTTTATTAATTTCTTTTTGTTTTTTATGTTTTTATTTAATAAAAGAAATAATTTTTTTGGAGTTTGAATTTTTATCTAAAATGAAAAATACATTTTTAAGAAGGGTCCCTATTTCTATTTATTAAAAGTCTAGATTATTTTTAAAATAAAAATGGGGGGAGTTGTTGCATAGCACAATAGGAGGTAACCCCTTTGGTTCCTGAAACATATCGAAATGCTGACTTACCACATCAAACAAATCAGATTTCAATTTATCATCACAACCTTCAAAAGATTCATAATCCATATCATTCTTTTTTTTAT
Organism: Pinus albicaulis; assembly: GCA_034641835.2. Lineage (NCBI taxonomy): Eukaryota > Viridiplantae > Streptophyta > Pinopsida > Pinales > Pinaceae > Pinus > Pinus albicaulis. Next base: position 408,653,141 of record CM076576.1, read on the forward strand.
CATAAGAAGCAAAAAGTTTTTGCTTGAATTTACTAGTCTCTTCATTTGCCCGACATTAACTAAAGAGAGGTTTAGCTTTTTGCGATGAGCTCTCACAATATATTCCACTTCATATTTGAACAAGTTGTACTTGTTCTCATGGTGATATAAGACTTGTTTCTTGTCATAGAGATAAGGACTACCCAAAACAATCCCTGATATGTCAAGTGGTACAACATCTAACTCAACTTCATCAATAAAATTTGTGGTGATTGCAAACTGGAAAATACATTTTCTTGTAACCTGTAAATTTGTATCCTTGGTTATCCAACCCAAAGGATATGGCTTGTGTTGAGGTATGGTTTCAAGATTAAGCTTCTTGACTAAGTCTTTAGATATTAGGTTTTCTTGAGACCCATTATCAAATAGTGTGTCAATTTTTGTATGTTTTGAGACCACTCTTACATGAAACAACTCTATTCTTGTTTCTTCACTTGGAGTGTTATTGTGACAATTTGATGAACTAGTATTTTCTATGGCTTCCTTTCACATTGTGACCATGGTTTCAATTTTAGTCTCATCTCCTGAGTCAGATCCAAGACCCAATTTTTTGGTAGTGGTTGTCTTTTGTTTCCCCTTGTTGTTGAATTTCTTAGGGCTCAATTATGGATGAAGCTTCCAACAGTGGGCTTGATCATGACCCTCTTTGGAACAATGGTTACATGTGGTTTTCTCCACTTATTTTTTAATGGATGCATTTTTCCTTTGTTTTCCTTTGAAACCCTTTCGTTTTTCACCACCCTTAAATGGTTTATTTCTACCTTCTTCTAGTACATTTTTCCCTCTTGCCTCAACGTGTGTAGCTTTCACACAAACCTCATCTACACTAGTGGGATTAAACATGAGGATGGTATGTTTCAGGTAACTACAAAAACCCCCTATGTAATTTAGAAAGGTATATTAATAATGCAAATCAACACCAAAAATTAGAGCTCTTCTTCTAAATTCTTGAGTGTAATATTGCACACTTTGAGCTTTCAATTGTCTATAATTTTGCTAGCTCATAATGGATTTTTGCATATAAGCTAGAGGGTAAAGTTTCATTCTAATGGAAGTAATAAAATTAGACAAAGAAATTGAGATCTTGTTGTGTTTTTTAATCTCATCTTGTGTCCTTGCTTCCCACCATACAAGCATTGCACCCTCCATTCTTAAGGAAGCCAATTGAATCTTTATGTCATCCTCTTGAAGGTTCTAAATTTTGCAATAAACCTCCAACTAACGAATCCAATTATCCAACTTCTCTACATTCACTTCACCATTATACATCAGAAGCTCAAATTTAACATCAAATTTAAGTAAGGGTGATCTACCAGTTCCTCTTGAAGTATGTGTATGAATAGGTGGAAGGTTTTGATGATCCTCGGTATTTTAACAATAATGTTGCAACTCCCAAGGCTACCAACTTTACTTATCAACCTGAGGTTCGTACAAACTTAAGAGGCATCGACACTATATGTGCAGCATGCAATGTGTCCTAAAATTTTTTATTTTATGTAATGGAGTGAATTTCATGCACTCAAATACTAAACTAATTGCAGAAATGGGAGTGTTTCTTTGAAAATAAATTAATCCTAGGAAAGAACAACAATTTGTAATTGAAATCCTAAGAGGATGAATTCAAATAAAAACTCCTAATCTAATTTGAAAAAATGAATGTCCTAAGTGGGTCATGATTCAATCCTAAGAGACAAAAACCAACCTTTGGGAGCAAATCTGGTCGAGTTTACACATGCTACAAGAGGGCTACCGGAAACTTTGTTTTTGCTATAGGAAAGTTTGTTTTGGATATAACTCACCGAATGCCAAATTAAATCAAATGGAAATGGTATGAAAAAAAAAAATTAGTAATTAGGAATTCTTAGGTCTCCATTCCAAGTGGAATCACTCCAAAATACCCTTGTTCACATGTGCTTAAAAATAATAGAAAATTACTACTCTAAAACCTGGAAATTCAAGAACTAGTGAACTAGATAATCTATCAAATGCCTAACCTAATCAGGTTAAAATGAAATGGGGTGAACTTTGTTATTAAATTTAACATTATTATGACCTAATCCGAGTGGAATCGGGTCAAATGGATCTCATTAACCCCTTCTAAAAAATAGCATAAATTTACTACTATTTCGCGACAAGGCATTTCTAGAAATCTTATATTCGTGAACTAGTAACCAAATCCAAGTAGCCTAATGATTAAGAGGACCTTCAAAATTTATTCTAAGGACGAATAATGTTTTTGAAACTGTAGAAAACCTTCAAAAGGACTCACTTGAATCATTTAACTCAATCCTACAACAAGAAAAGAAACAATACTAAATACAGAAATATGCAAAACATAAAAAAGAGATGCTTGTGAATAAGAAGTTAAAAGAAGATAAAGAAATTGTGCAAGAGGGCTCTAAGGCTCCTTTCATGGAAAAGCCCAAGGAGGACTCAGAGTCCTATGGAAGAAACCAAACCTTATAAGCTAAAAATGATACCAATCTTCATTATTGAATCAATCCAAGTACATCTTTGCAAGAAAGAAAGTGGAGCTTCTAGAAAACAAGTTTTATCCATGATAAAACTAAAAAATACATGCCCCTAGAGGCCAGTTTGGATTGGTACTTATAAAAAATGATGAGGAAAAATTATCCTTTAAAGGAGGAATATTTCCCCTCCAAAATCCCTCAAATAGTGGATCAGGTTCCCAACACTAGGAGTTTGCAGTAAATGATAGGGAACACATTCCTAGATTTTCTAAATCATCGGAGTTCCAAAATTTCTCAATAATTTCATGATATTTTTCTCATTTATTCTCCAATATTGATCCTCTAGTAGTAGGGAGAAAGTCCCTAAATTATCTCCTTCTTCAAATCTTCATAATCTGCCCAATATTCTCACAATATCCTTCAAAAATTGATAATATTAGGCACAAATATCCAATTATCTCTAAACCTTCCTAAGAACATATTAAAGCATAAAAAAACGATATTAATTGTAGAAGGATATTTAATATATATTTTATGTGCCTAAGAAAGGTTATATGGTCCTTAATTTATGTCTAATTTAGAGGCCCATCATACCCCCCTACTAAAATTGTTGCTCATCCTCTCAAAAACCTATTCATCCTCCTTGCCTTGTGGTTCTTCATGTATGTTGGCCTATTTCATTCTCTGTTTATTGGTCCATGTGCTGCTCCTCATGCTGATCTTCTTGATGCTCTTCTATTTTCATTTCTTCCCCTATCTCAGTTTCCCTTTAAACTTCTAATGTAGGTTGAGGTTTCTTCTTTCTCTCAAGTGGTTCTTCAACTGTAATGGTGTGCAAAGTCAGGGCCTTGTTTGTACCTGTTTTTGAGGAGTTTCAGACATTATCTAGTGCAAGGAGCTGGAGTTTGGTGATAGCCATGGCTATATTTCTCTTGCTGTGTTTTTTTTTTCTTATTTTACTTATTTTTATATATGTATTTTTTGAGTTAGCAGCTTGTTTTTTAGTGTTGCTTAATGTTTTTATTTGTTTTTTCTTCTTGCATGTGCTATAGGAAAATATTCAACTTCCTATAGAAGTTTTCTCTCTGCTTCTTGGGGCTCCATCTTAGAGATGAAGGGAAATGGTTTATGGAGGTTAGGTATGGAGTGATGGGATGATTGGAGTGATGCAGAGGTAAGGGGAGAGGTCCCATGCCAAGGTATAGGTGATCTAGCTTCTAGTGGCACAACATAGGGTTTAGGGAGTGAATCCTTGTGCGTGGATTGAAGTGAGGGTTAGGAGTGGTAGGTGTAGGCAACAAAATAAATTATAATGCTCTTTTTGAAGTTTAGAAACATTTAAAAGAGATAATTTCCTTGTAAATAAGTTTCCTGTAGCATTTACAGGGTTTCCTGTAATGCTACAGGAATCTTGTAGCTGCTAGGAATTTCTTGTAGCAATTACAGTCAAGAGTGAAAATGGAGTTTTCTACCTAATTGAAAGGTGAAATGAGTGAATGGGTGAATTTTGGAGTTTTCCCAGGAGTGTGTAAGCAAAGGAGAGAGATAACAGAGGAAGAAAATTGTTCCTCTGGGTCTAAAACCACCTTTGATCAACTAAATTTGTCCTGGTTAACCCTGTAGCGAATCTATTTTTCCTGTAGCACATTTTGTGCCTGTAGCAACCCCATTTCACCTGTAGTATCTCTATTTCGCATGCCAAGAGGTGGTGGGTCCACCTTTTTTTTTTTTCATTTTTTTCCTCTTTTTTCAAATTTGTTCTCTTTTTTTTAATTGCATGCAAAATAAACTCAAAGTTATTTTTATGTTAACTAAGTTCACACTGAGTTACCCCTTGGCATTCCTTGTCTTCCATCACAACTAACTGCTTACTACCCACTTTCTCAAGTCCTCTTTAATTTTGTCATGTTCCTCTCCCACATGTGTGTGTGTCTCAGTGGAAAAAGTGAAGTTAATTGCTAGATAAGGCCTAGACTACTTTGCTACTGAATTTGGCTATAAAAAACTCTCCTTCTCACACTTTTAATGTTTTATTAAGCTAGAATATATTCGAAGAAATTTTTAGATGATTGCATACCTGAGCCTTACCCTTGAGTTCTTTTTTCAGGTGATATTGAGGCTGTTGATATGACTATTGAAGCTGCCTTTGGTGGTTCTGAAGCTACTACTGAAGCTACTGTGATAATTTGTTGGAAGTCCTATTGTTGATAGTCTTCAATCTGGAGGTATTATAGGGTTTTATTGTTCTTTCTGCTACTTCACATCCCTGACTTAAATGTTGTTGCTGATATGCTCATGATGTGAGTGTTGAATTTTATGATTGACTTGATGCTTCCATGCTTTACTGATACCTTTGTTGTATGTTTGTAGGTGCCTCTATGATGTCTAGGTTGATGCTGCTGGTGAAATGCATCCTTGGAGTGCCATATGCTCTTCATATTCACCTCACAAATTTTCATGTCTTCTTGGATGATTGATTTAACCACTTATAATGCTTTATGGTGATTACACACGTTTGCTAGAGGAACATGTTTCCTTCTTGTAAAAGCCCTTCTTTGTATTTTTTTGACTTCCAATATGCATGGGGTGATTAGGGAGAGTGTGGTAAGGCTAATATGGAGTAGTGTGGTCTTGGAAGAATGATGTGAAGGCAATATGTATTTTTGCATAATTTTTTTTTGTTACAGAAGTGATAAAGTGTAGGGTTTGAGTGAAAAATTATTGTGCTTGAGATGGAGGAGTGATGAGAAGGTGGCAAGAAATGATGGGAAGACTCTCCTCATTTATTTTTTACACATTAATACCATTTGTGATTGTTTTTTTGTCCTCGATCCACCTGCATGTAGATTGTTGTAACTTCCTGTAGAAATTACAAAGTTTCATGTAGCAGTTCAGGATAGCCCCTTGTAGCAGAATTTTTTTAGCCATATCTCTCAAAAGGTAGATTGGATTTACCTGAACGTTTTTTAGCATGTTACCACCATCCTTAGGCACCTCCTCATAAAAAATCTCGACCATTGGATTCACAAATATCTATCAAATGTAAAAATGGTTGTAGGTGATGGAGGTTGATTTCTCACAAACTGTACACCAAAAATTCCTAAAATTTCTTGAGCATGTTAACATAATCCATATGCATCTCCCCATGAAACATATCAGAAAATGGATGCACGGTTTTCAAGATATAATAAAAACAAATTTCTGCTAAAAAATAGGGTTTCCTGTAGCATTTTAGGACAACGAGGCAAATGAATGAGAAAAACTTGGAAATGATGGGTGGATTTTGAAATGAATGAGGGTGATGGACTGGCATGACCTTGTTCCTTTTGGAGCATCTGAGCAAAGGAGGAGCAAGTCCATGTTCGACTTCCTTTGACTAGGGTTTTGACCAACTTTTTCTTTTAGTGCCAATTTGTTTTTTTTGCTTCTTGCAAAGGTTGCAGAGCACCTGCATTCATTAGAGAGATATATATGGAGAAAATACGTTTTTTCTTTTCATTTTTTCACTTTTTTTCTTTTTTCTTTAGGCCTACTAGCTGCTTCAATGAAGTTTTCAACTAGTAGGTCTTCCTAGCTGCCTCAAAGTAGGTTTTCACCTAGGATATTTTATTTTTCTCTTATTTTCTCTTTTTTCTAACCCATTGACCACCTCATGGAGGTTTTCAATTAGTAAGCCAATATCAAGAGCCTCAACAGAGGTTTTCACCTAAGATTTTATTATTTTTTCTTCTTTCTCTTTTCCATTGTTAAACTTGTTTTCTATCCTACTCTACTTGAAAAAACAAAATCTCTCTCAAGTATAGGAATACTTCTAATAGAGCCATGTGCACATCAATATGACAGATAAAATCATGTTTACACTTGAAATACATGCTTTGACATGTACTTGAATATGAGAGATGAATTGTTGTAATTGAGATGATATCAAGTACTGTTGAAGAAGAGTCTATTGTTGCAATTTAATGATTTTCTGAAACCATATTTCAATATAGCTTTGATGCCCTTTGTTTTCTTGCTAAATGGGAACATTATTCATGTCTTCTTCTACCATGAAATTCAAATCTCCCTCTTTTTTCTGATTATTCTCTTTAACACATGGAGGAAATGATGGTAAAAATGAGGGAAATTTCTCAATATCTGATTATGATGCTTGTTGTTCATCAAGTGCAACCTCTGATTCTTTGATCTCCTCACTTGAATCTTATTCTTCTGGATGTTGTCCTTCAATGACATCAATAAAATATTTTTTTTGCAATACCTTTCTTGAAATAAGATGAATACCATTTAGATCAAGAGGATATGATTGGTAGTATTGTACCTCAACATTGTAAGTGGGATGAGATACTTCAATGTGTGGGTTTGGAAATGGCGGTACAGGTAATTGAGTGGGAGTGGATCTGTGAGATGGATGTGGTTGAGGTTGTGGTTGTGGTGGAGGTAGATGGTAGGGATTGCATGGAGTTGGGTATGGAGGATATTGAGGAAAATATTGAGGATGTTGTGGATTTTTCCCATAAGGTCCTTGCCAAGCTTGTTGCCAAGGTTGGTTTTGGGGTTGAGATGGCCAAATTTTCCAAGGGGGGAGTGTGTTCCAACTAATTTTAGATGGACGTGAATAAGCTTGAAATTGTGAAGTAGGTCCTTGCATCATATCAAGTTGACTAGGCTTCCATGGTCTTCTTGGAGCTACATAACATAGCTTCTTTGGTGATTGACTTTCTCCATTGTCCTCTTGATAAATTTCCTTCAACCTTGGTAACGATGGAAAATATTTAGTAGCATATGATTCTGCATGGATAACACAAATATCAACATTTTATTTTTTCTCATTTTGCATTCTTAAAATTTCTTCTTGTTCACTTAGATTGCTAAGAATTTAAGTTTTAAAGTTACCAAGTAAATTTCCAAGTTCTGCTTGAATTACTAATGTTGATGTCACTTTACTTACTCTTGCCCTTCCTCTTGATATGCGCTTGCATGTTTCCCAAATTTCTTCAAATGATGATTGGTATATATCTCCTTTACTCGTGATATCAACGAGATCAATCCACTCATCCCTAATTGTTCTAGGAGGGTTTTTAGTGTGTCAAATCCTAAATGATGTAATTTTTCCCTCTTAACATTATACATGAACCTCTCTATTAGATCCTCAAGGCTCTCATCTTATTCTTGATTCATTCTAAAAATTTCTTCTTTAAGATCCCAATCTTTATATTTTTCTAGAAATATCTTTTGCATATAATTCCATGATCTTATTGAATTAGTACCTAAACTCATGAACCATTTAAGAGATCCATCCTTCAATGTTGCAGGAAACAATCTCAATTTTTGAGTGTGTGATAAGTAGCCATAAGATATACAAAGTATTTCAAATTCAAAGAGAAAGGTTTCTGGATCCTTTTACCTCATACCATGGAAGTTGGGGAGGGAAGATGGAGGGATGTTCTTCATATGCACACTCACATCAATATCTTGAATGGGAAACCCAATAGGATCTTGTTCATTGTCATCATCTCCATCCATTTCTTATACCTTCTTTGCCACCTCTTCTTATTATACTTGCAAAAGTGGATGGAGATGTGGCTCCTACTGCACCACATGATCAAATGGGGGGGTTGGTGTTGGAGAATTACTTTTAAATATTTTTTTGAATAAGAATGCAAGTGCAATGCAATTTTATGTTTTGAAATGAAATATGCCTAATGCAATTTTTTATTTTTTTTTGCAAAAATAAAACAAATGAATCAACTAAGCAAGAAAACAATGCATACTTTGACACCTCCCTGGAAATGGTGCCAAAAAGCGATGAGCCTCATTATTGCAACAAGAATTCTACAACTCTCAAGGCTACCAACTTTAATTATCAACCCGAGGTTTGTAGAAACTTAAGAGGTATCGGCATTATATGTGTAGCATGCAATGTGTCCTTCTTTTATTGATCTGATGTAATGGAGTGAATTTCATGAACTCAAATCCTAAAATAATTTTAGAAATGTGAGTTTTGCAATGAAAATCAATTAATCCTAGGAAAGAACAACAATTTGTAATTGAAATCCTAAGGCCATGAATTCAAAAAAAAAAGACCTAATCTTATTTATGAAAATGAATGTCTTAAGTGGTGTTTATTCTTCCTCAATCATGTATTTAGATCCTAGGGGTAATTATTCAATCCTAAGAGGCAAAAAACAACCTTTGGGAGCAAATTTGGTCAATTTTACACATGCTACAAGAGTGCTACAGAAAACTCTGTTTTTGCTACAAGAAAGTTTGTTTTGGAGATAACTCACTAAATGACCAAGTAAATCAAATGAAAATTGTATGAGAAAAACTTTGTTAGTAAGTAGGATGTATTAGGTCTCCATTCCAAGTGGAATCAATCCGAAATACCCTTGTTCACATGTGCTAAAAAATAACAGAATATTACTATGCTAAAATTTGGAAATTCAAGAACTAGTGAGCTAGTTAATATATCAAATGCCTAACCTAATCAAGTGAAAATGCAATGGGGTAAAAAAAAAATTATTGAATTTAACATTATTATTACCTAATACAAGTGGAATAAATTCAAATGGATCTCATTAACCCCTTCTAAAAAATAGCAGAAATTTACTACTATTTCTCTATAAGGCATTTCCAGAAATCTTATATTCGTGAACTAGTAATCAAATCCAAATAGTTGAATGATTAAGATGACCTTAAAAATTTATTCTAAGTATGAATAATGCTTTTGAACCAATAAAAACCTACAAAATAACTCTCTTCAATCATTTAACTCATTCCTACAGCAATAAAGAAACAATACTAAATACAGAAATATGCAAAACATAAATAAGAGATGCATGTGAATAAGAAGTGAAAAGAACATAAATAAGTTATGCAAGAGGGCTCTGACGCTCTTGGGATGGCCAAGCCCAAGGAGGCGTCAGAGTCCTATGGAATAAATGAAGCCTTAGAAGCTAAAAATGACACCAATCTTCATTATTGAATCAATCCATGTACATCCCTTCGAGAAAAGAAAGTGGAGCTTCGAGAAAATAAGTTTTCTCCACAATAAAACTAAACAAGACATGCCCCTAGAGGTTAATTCGAATTGGTACTTATAAAAAATGATGAGGAACCATTCTCCTTGAAAGGAGGAATCTTTCCCATCCAAAATCCCTCAAATAGTGGATCTGGTTCTCAACACTAGGAGTTTGTAGTAAATGACAGGGAACACATTCCTAGATTTTCTCAATCATCAGAGTTCCAAAATCTCTCTAGAATTTATCAATAATTTCATGATATTTTTCTCATTTATTCTCCAATATTGATCCTCCAGTAGTAGGGAGTAAGTCCCTAAATTATCTCCTCCAAATCTTCATAATCTTCACAATGTTCTCACAATATCCTTCAAAAATAAATAATATTAGGCACAAATATGAAATTATCACTAAACCTTCCTAAGAACATATTAAAGCATAAAAAACATTATTAAGTGTAGAAGGAGAGATTTAATATATCTTTTATGTGCCTAAGAAAGCTTAGATGGGTCTTAATTTATGTCTAATTTAGAGGCCCATCAGGGTTGTGGTAGTGGAAGATGATGAAGAGGAAGGTGTAGATGTTTGTGAGGATGATGGTGGAGTGTATGGTGGTTTATTACCATCTCCATAACCTCCTCCTCCTGGAGAACCCTCTCCTCTTTGAGTCCTCTAAATTTCTCCTTGCATGCTTAAATTTCTCTCCTCATAGAGGACCTTTACCATCTCAGTCATATCAAAAATTGCCATTTTTAATGCTCTCGCCTCTTCTATCATGGTAGGTTCTCCTTCATGAGACATGATCATTGAAGACTCGACCTCAATTTGAGGATGTGCTAGTGTTGAATACTTCGGAAACCTTTCCCTTCTTCCTCTTGAGCCAATTAGAGGGCTTTCAACCATTTTCCCTTCTCCTCTTTTCAGATTTAACCTTGTAAGCATGACACAAACTTGAAAACAATTAGATCCCTTATTGCACAACAAACCTAAAGCTTTTATACCAAATATGATCTGATTAAGGTACGTTATTAATGATGTGCTAATTCCTCTTTCATATTTTGAAACAAATGTTTTACATGTGCTTAAGGGTTCAAGTTCTCTTGCAAGTTATTGAATCTAATGAGTGATTTTTATGTTAATTTTATGAACAATTTAACATAAAACAAAGACTAAATAGCAGCAATAAAAATTACAGTACATCGCCATAGAACACATCAACACAGGGATTTGACGAAGGAGTTCACCCCTCCTGCGCTACATCTCCTTGGTCTAGCTTCCATGGCTTGGGCCTCTATATTATGCTCAAATTTGAAATATGATGTGTTCATAATGCTTTTCTACTCCTAAAACCTGCTTCAATGAGTTCATAACACTAAAAAAAATGGTACCTTAGCCTATTTCTGCTCCTTATTTGGTCAAAAATTGAATGAGTTATGACTTCCCCAATTCTTTTCCATAATTTCCTCCCCAAAAATAGCTAACTAGCCCCAAATTGGGTTAACTAGAGCTAAATTTAGCAAATCCGTCGGATTCGTTGGAGCCGTCAACTAAAATCAGATTAAAATTTATTAAACCCAGTTAACGTTAATTAAATCAAGATTAACGGTTAAATGATGCTCCGTTAATAATCTAGCTTAAGGTTAATTAATCCAGGATTAAGGGTAATTAATTACGCTTAAGGGATGAGCTCCCTCCTGCTCACCTGTGGTTCTAGGTATAAGTCACATGTTTTGGGGGTTGGCCCCCTCTTCCCCAAATAGCGCATTGTTCAAACTTTAAATAGTAGTCGAGTTTTTATATTGTAAGAACTAATGTACATGACAGTTGGTAGAGGTGCGTGTTAACTTGGCGGAAGTCTTGGGCTCGACTCCTGCCCAGTCTCTCTGGTCATCCACCATAATTTTACAACGCTATGAGGGGCACCCGTGGTGGCCCCAGGCTAGGCCACATGCTTCCTCCTCATTGGCTCCACCAACACCAATAACAACCTGTCAACAAACTAAAACGCACCAACCAGACTCTACCACTTGGAAGCCCTTCATGCGCTGGAGGATAAGGTTGACCAAATTGTTGACCTGCCCAGTTAGCATGCCATGTCAGCAACATAGACTAATGATTGGGCTCCCTGTCTCCATGATTTTTGCCAAATTTGATTATTTCTGAAAACAAACAAAACACGTTTCTGAAGCCATATAGAGTCCATTTTGTGTGAAATGAGTTGTGCCAGATTTAGAACGACGGACAGTACTCAGTCGTTCAGGTTTCGTTTCATTCTGAGAACTTTGATTTTTGAACATAATTCTGAGCACCTGATTAGTCCTTCCCCCATTTAGTCAGCTATCATGCATCTGATGCAGGAGGTTTAGGAATATCAGCATTGACGTATTCCAAAACCCCATTATCATCTAACACAACCTCCATTATGTCCTTCTATTCAGAGAAATTTGAACTCCATTCTAGCACATGCTCTGTCCTCAAACCATTGAAAGACATTATTCCTACACTCGTAGAATTCCTGCACTAAATGATCTTATCTTCAACATGATTTTATAGATGATAAAGGAAATTAGTATATATCTTGTTTTCAACTCTAAGACCATGTAGAAAATCCTTGAAACCTTCCAACTGCTAATGAGAGTAAACCGATCTGCAAAAGATGCAAGATTTATCTACCAAAATTCTATGGAAAGAAAACAATGAATAGAAACACAATCACACATAGAACACAATATTTATCTAGGTAAACCAAGTCGGAAAAAACCTTCTTGCTTGTATTAAATCAACTGAGTAATCTAATCTATTACATAGAATCTGCTTCTATCTTGAAGCTCCTTGCAATACTAATCAACTCTCCACAAGTCTTTCCCAACACTTAGGCAAATAATGTCATCTAGGAAGCTCCTATTTCCTATCATAAATCTGCCCCTAAAAATAGGAATTTATCCTATTTCCTTACGTAACTCGCAAGTCAATTTCTTTTCTTGCTTCTCAATCTCTACACACAAAAACATGTGTACCATAATAAATACAATGTGTGCCTTGATTCAATCTCAACAGGAAATTTGAATTGCAAGACCTACTAGGGATAAATTAGTAGCTAAAACTAGTTAACTAAGAGTAAGTTGAGTTAAAATAAGGTCTACTACTCAACTAAACTAAAAAATATCTCTATTCTATAATTAGAGATGAGTTAACTCACAAACACTAGAGTTAACTCCACTAGATAGCTAATTTTAGCCATCATCTAGTTCACAAATCATTAAAATCCATCTAACTCCAATTAACTGACAATAACTTAGGGATAGGCCACATCACACATGTGAACTAACAACTAACTCAAGCATATATGAGATTGAATTTGAATTGGCATGTTTGACTAAGGCACAAGTCAAAGAAGCCATTCTTTGCTACATTTTTAGTATAAGATTGGAGGAGATTGTACGAGTGGATGTATAGACCATCAATATGGAACCCCATTAGAGCAATTAGATGATAGAATAAATTTTATTGAAAAAGGATTGACCATTTTCTCCTTTTAGAAGCTTTGGTGTGGGACCAATCTAGGATTAAGTCATGGATTGGTTATAGAGATAATTCACATCACATGCGAATTCTCATTCAAATTGCTAAAGAGGACTATAATCCTTCAAGTCCCTTTAATTTTAATCCTTGTTGACTAAAATATAAAAGTTTTTAAACCTAATAAAAAATGATTGGAAATATTTTAATATTTTTAAAAATAATTTACTAACAATAGGTTCACCACAACATCAAATTTAAAAGAAAAAGTGATGTTTTCTTAAATTTTTGTTTTTTTGGTGAAGTAAATCTTTCTATTAACTGCAAATATCGATATTTACATAGATTTCATAAATAATTATATTGGTCTCTTCCTGACCGAGTTTATTGAACTGAGATAACAGACCAAGACATACTTTCCACAAAAATTCCAATCTAACAGACCATAACCTCGGAGGCCAGGGATTAAAAAAAACCATCAAAACTAGAAAAATAGTAAAGGATATGATAATTCATCAGAGGTGATGGAAGGAGGGTTATCTGGCCCAATCCCTGGTGGGGGGAGGGTGGAATGATCAGCCAATATGTTGTTCTAGGTGAAACAACCAAGCTTCCAATTGTTTTATTTTTTCTAAGATGTGTGTATATTCCCATGCCACACCATCACAACATTTTCTCGCAGATGACACTAAAATTATTGGATCTGGGTCATAAATTCCACTAGGGCCTCATGTTTCTCACGACGATTCTTCTTGAAGGTCTTGAGCTAAGATTTGATGGATTATCAGTCATGGTACGGAACAACATGATGGGGATTTCCACCTCATCTCTACGATGGTTGACAGCCTCTACGAGTTCCTAGAGCATGTGGACCCCCAGTCCTTACCGAGCTTTCAAATTGAGGTGTCTTGCCTCGATAATGCCTACTTGGGGCTACCTAAGGGGCCTTATTTTTGTCATCGAGGGTCAAACGAGAGCTCTGTTTGGGGGCCATGAAAAAGAGAGTCTAGTAATAACCACCATAGGTCACAAAAGACTCAGGAACCCATTGCACCACCCAATTATGATAAATTGGGTTGTTGCCCACTGGTTTGGGCCACCTCCCCATCTTGACCCAACCAACTTGCTGGTCCTATATGCCTTCTAACACCACCAATCAACACGCCAGAGTGAACAAAATTATTAACATAAAATATCCAGAATAAACTTCTAGACCACACCTAACACCATAGATTTAATTGTTTCCCTTAAGACTCTAGTGGAAGCTAAAGAAATTGTCGATGGGGATGAGGAGTGGATATGCCTCCAACAATATTTTTTAGGCCCCATCCTCTACAATTGCTAGTAGGGCCTAACCAGGCCTCCTAATTCAACCGTCCATGGCATACGAAGGGAGGGCCTTTGGGCACACTGAATTGCTCATTTTCTCTGCATCCAAGGCAGAACATCGTCATAATGACACCCATGTTACAACATATGTAATTCTTGAACCCTTTGTGTCGGCTTGAATCCCTTCCTCTGCCAGTGATTTTCCTCGCACAGACATACTAGTGAGGTTATTTTCATGCCACTAGTTTTCCTCACACTTGCATGATTATCCTTGAACGAAGCCTGGAACAACTCCGGATCCTCTCGTAATTTGCACCACCATCGGAGAATTTTCTTAAATTCATTTGAAAAAGAAAAGAAAAGAAAAGAAAAAAATACTTGATTTCACTAAGAAAACCAAATTGTTCAAAACATAAAATGAAACGTGTAAAACACATAAAATCGTTATTCGTATTTACCTTAATCACTTCATATAATTTACACAATTTGTAAATTGACTAAAAAAATTTTTATTAAAAAAATTAAAATAAAGAATATGCAAACTATTTTCTTATCTGATATATCATTTGTTCTATTTTTTTTTTTAATATAGTGAGAGTTTGATTTTTTAATTTTTAAAATGGTGAATGTTTAAAGTTCATTGTTTTAAAATTTCGTAAAGAGAAAATTTGAAAGTGATTTGAATCATGTATCCATGATTTGATATAATTTGACATCATATGATAAAAGTATTGAGGGTATTGAGGGTATTGAGGTTTATTATTTTTTGGCCAAAATTTTATTAAGTTTGAAATTCATTATTTTAAAAAGTTTAGAAATAAAATGAATTATAAATAATAAAATAACATAATTATATAAAATAAAATAGATTATAAATAGAAATATTATAAATTTATAGTTGAGAGGTGTTGTACAACCAAATGCAGGGTGGATGTGTAAGTGTTAGATATGTAAAAAAAAAATTAATTTAAATTGTATTTTTTTTTATTAATAAAATTTCTAAAATCTAAATATACATATCAACTTAAAATATATAACATATGAATAATAGTTATAAATTAACATCCATTTTATCATATAACTTAAAATAATGATTTCGTAACACTATTTGAATTTAATTAATAAACATATGAAAATTTAATATTTACAATATAACAAGATTCTTAATTACAAATATTCACCTCATTTTACTTGGATATTATTAACTTCTAAATAGGCTTTCCTACCTTAGGCCAATACCATTTCTTATCATTACCACATATCCAAAAACCATAACTCATTAAAAAAACGTTACAAATATTTTATTTTAATTAATTTTTATAATTATTTTTAAATTAAAAATTAACATTTACAATAAACATACAATATAACAAGATTCTTCACCACGGATATTCACCCATTTTACCATAAATATTATTAACTTTTAAATAGGCAGTTTTACAATAATATGGTTTGGAAAACCATAATTCATTTCAAAGTCAAAATATTTTATAAATATTTATTTTCATTTTCATTTTATAATATTTTTAAAAGCTAAATCTAAAAGTCCCTGATGGGAGTATCAGGTTGTGGAAGCCACCTGTCACATGACAAATGGAATCTATGCAATGTTTAAGGTAGGTTAGTGCAGGATATCAATCCCTCCACCACGCCAGAGTTAATACCATTATGCTCACTTGCGCAAACCATTCAACTTCACCTCTGTGCAATCGCTTAGACGTGATGAAGTCGCTCCTCCTTTGCTTATATTCCATCAATTGTAAAACCATCTGGTTGTCTAATTCCTCTTTTGCACCCACATCCCTTCTTGCATCTTCTCTAGCTCCTGGTCTAGGGTGGTGTTTCGTCCTATGTGCCTCGGGTGTGCCTTAAACGACCTTCTCTCGCCTGCTGCTGCTAATTGTGAACCTTTCCCATTTAGCTCTTAAATGGAGGACGTGTCTTCGTTGATTCTGGATGGCTTCATATTTCATTTCCTTCTTCTCCCGAGTTTTTTCACCTTGGCCTCTTGGGGGATGCTTCTGGAGTGCTTTGTGCCCATCTTCTGATTCTTGTCTTCTTAGTTTTGGGTCTGCAAGTGGTTTTGTAGCTCTCGGTGTGGTGGCTTTAGTTCTAGGGTGGCACTGGACTCTAGGTCTTCTCGCATCCTCACTCTTTCTTTCCAAAGTCTTTGGTCTCAATTCACCCTCTGGTGCTCTACTACGCCTTTGGTGTCGGTATCGAATTTGAGGCCTTTCCTTTCATTTTTGTCTTGGGTGTTTTCTATTTTCTATCTGGCTCTCTCCCCTCGGGTCTCTTACTTCCACTCTGGTCCAGCTCATCTATAATCGAGCAGAGAATTCTCGATGGTGGGAATTTTGTGTTGGTTATCCTCTTCCCTCTAGTTTGTGACAGGGCTTGTTTGGTTCTGGGTGGTAGGTAGTAGCATTATGAGTGTATCTTTATTCAATCTATGCAACTTCCCTCTGAGCTCCATCACCAAGCCCAACCCCCGCTCCTTGTGCATCTCTGCTCTAGCGAAGCCTAAAGGCTCTCTCACCCTCACCAGGTCTCTGGGTGGTGTCGTAACTGTTTGGGGTGGGAGCTCTAGGCAAGGAGTAGTTTCTTTGAGATACATTGGTCATGGAGGTCATGGAACCTGTGGAGGTCGTAGTTCTTCGGTAGCTTCCATGGTAGGCAGGCGTCGTCATATGATTACACAGTTTGGTTATGGTGCAAGCATTTGTGGTCTTGGGCAGGGATGTCAACGTGTTACGACACCTCGAGGCGACATCAATGAAGGGAATTTTGGGACTATGGGTTAGGCACCTTCCAAGAGGCCAAGACCCTCCTCGATGATCCTCAAACTAGTGCAATCTATTTTTGCTTGACTGGATGCCCTTGATAGTGTCTGCAGGGAGGAGCATGCGGTCACCATGGAAAATTTTGAGAAGCTTCAGTACTTCCACTTCCATGTCCGTGAAAGGGTGGTAGTGGTCTAGTGCAGGCACAAATTGCTGATGGAGAAGGTTGAAAAACTAGAAAATTGGGTTGCTCACTTTAAGCATCATGTTAGTTACACATATCACCCTCCGCCTCCCCCAGGTACTGGGTCGAACAACCCTGCTTCAATTACCTCTAACGACTGATTATGTTCACTCGTGTGTTTCTTCTTCTTCTATTTTTCTAGAATGTTAGGCCTCTTAGGCTCTAGACCTCTCAACTAGAATTTTTTCTTGATGTATGTTGTATGGTTATCACATTGGTCAACAAACCTGGTTGGGGTGGGACCATATGCATTTTTACATCTTTGTATATGCCTTTTGATTAATCAAAAATCTTCAAATTAATATATATATATATATATATAAGAAAAGATCTATGGGGAGATATTATAGCAGTGTAAAAGTTTGTAATCATTTACACGTGGGCTCAATTAAAATTTTTTTTTACTAAATCAAAATAGAATAAAAATTAAAACAATAATAATGATAATATTTAATATTTATTAATGATAATAATCAATAAAAAAATTTGACTTCGTCAAATTACATAAAACTATAAAATAAAAATAGTAACACCCTAGTGTTGTAAATATTTTTCTTTACAGTTAGTTACTTATTTTAGTGTATGAGACTCCTGTAATTATGGCTTAGAGGAAATTCGAGAAAATTTTAAATGATAAAGTTAATTTTCTTTTTTCAATTAAAAGGAAATTGAGACAAGTCTTTAAATTCCTAGGAATATACCCTAAACAAATTGAAAATTTCCAGACAGTTATGACATTTATCATTCTCTCATCTTTCCTTAATGATAGAATATCTCAGGGAAAAGAAAAAGGGGTTCTTAGACAAGAGAGGAGAGACACCGAGAGAGAGAAGTCAGTGCCTGATAGGATCGTGGGAAGGTAAGGCATGACACTTCCTAAGGAGTATTCTTGAGCTGGACTTGAGCTAGTGAAACTATGAAAACAGACTGAAGTCTATGAGTTCTAGGTTGGGTTGGACCTTGATGCCTAAGAACTTAATCGAAAAGGGTCGTTTTCAAACTAATTGTTCTGGAAAGTTAAGATCTTGGGGGGAGAAGCAGATGTAATAGTCATTCTCATTAGAAGGGAGGTGTGGTATTTTCCTAGGCGAGTTTTTGGACAAGTTTCAACTAATGCAGATAAGTACTTAGACTCTATTTTTCAAGTAGACATGAATTTTGTAAATGATATGAGATATTAATGTAAATGAGAATGTTGTAGTTATCGTTGAGAAATGAGTAAGTAAGATTTTTAATATATCATTTAAGGTCATGGACGTAAAAGAGAAATATAAAAGTGATGGAAAATATAGAAGTGAGAATGTTGTATATGTAATGTGAATGTTGGATAAGATGTGGCCTTGTAGGACAAAGCACCCTGTCAATGATGAAGAACCAAAAAATTCAAACCCTTTGACTATAAATATAACAAACTAGTTAATAAAAGCCTATCAATACAATATAACCATAACTCTTTTATTAGTTAGAAGAAAGTATTATAGCAGTGCATTAGAGAATGAAATTCAAGCTTGTGCATAAACATATCGTGTTTCTCTTAAATTTTGGGAAACAGGGTCACAGCCTATGGTTGAGTTATGTCCAACCGACCTGGAATCGATGCAAAACCATTCTGGGGCTTAAACATTTAATCTTGAGTGTTTACCACATGGGCCGAGGAAGTTCCTAGATACAGGCCCTTACCTCTGTCAGGTACCATTAAAAGAAAGATACATACATATAAAATGTGAAGAGTACAGTGTAATAACAAGAAACTAAATTTTCAACAAAATGCATAACGTTGTATGGTAACTTACGCTGAAATAAAATTACAACTACCATTAATTAAAATCATGCATTGAATGAGCTCACTAGAAAAGAAACAAAGTTGCAACGTAATTCTGATAGAGGTTTTATTAACCAAAAATAAATGAGTGTTCTTTTACATCCACGGAAAAATGGCAAGAGTTATATATATATATATATATATATATATATATATATATATATATATATATATATATATATATATATATATCATTTAAAAAGGAGAAACAATGGAAGTAAACAATGAAAAGGGTTTATTGTAGCCGCTATAAAACATAAGGAGACCTTATGCTCTAGATAGTTAACAGTTAATAATTACATGAATAAATATAAAATAACACAAAATCTTGAAGAATCTATTTAAGATTTCCAACCAGGCGGGTAATTCTTATCTTACTCTACAAGAGTCCCCTAATTAAGAATATCCACGCATGAACCAAGGTTAAGAGAAGAATCAACGCCTAGAAAATAGAGATTAATGAGGAAGGTTTTATTCCTTGGACTGGCTGTAACTTCTCTTGAAAAATGGCGCATAGTATGAAGACAACCACCAAGATTACTTGTAAAACCCTAGAACATAAAAAATAATTATATGTTTACATCTAAAAAGCGAGAAGAAGGAAAATATGGAAAATTTAAGTAACCCTTTCATTGGCAGAAGGGAAAGAGGTTAATATTTATGAAGGAGCCGGAAACCTAGCATCATTCTTAGAAAATTCTGAGCAGAGACAAACCATTCACTGTTAATGTGAGTGATCGGGCCTAGAAAATTATTCACAAATAATAGCACAAGTATGAAGTGGTAACTCACCATGGTATTTGCAACTGTGGATGGCTCTCGAACCAGAGAACTACGTTGTAAAGAATAACTTGTGCAACATGCATACGAGGGTGAGCTAATGCAATAAAGGAATAAAGAGGAAGAGATAATTTAGTATATTGTTCATGTTGAGAGATGTACATGTTAAAAGAAACCCTCAATACCCTAGTGTCCTCAAAGCGCCAATCAAACCAGAGAGATGACAATGGAGTGAAAGAATGGGAGGATGAACCATAGAACCGAAGACAGGTGGTTATCCTAACCAACTGTCGATGGTCTATGTCATTGGATCAGTTGGTGGATAATATAAAACGGAGAAGACACCACATGTCAAAGGAACTGTGAGCCATCACACCTCCAGATAAGAACTTTTGAGATGCCTCGGTACCATGGAAAACCCCATGGTTTAAACATCAAGGTTGACGATGATAAGGGTTCGAACGAAGTATGCGTTATAGGAGCTTAATCATGACCAATATAATTAATAGAGTTCCAACAAAGGGTCGAATCCAAATGGATGGACACATATGGAAGATGCTCACAACCCAATGATACATTTAATATTTAAGCTTTATGTTGTCATTTTCCAAACTAGTACTAATGTTAAATAAGTGTGTATAATATATTAACCTGGAGTAATAACTATGTGGAGGTAAACAAATTAAGGTAACAATTTTTTTTTGTGTGATGTTTATGCATGTTACAAATGGTATTAGAGCCTAGGTTGTAAAATTGTGCCTTGTTTGGGAAATTGAGGAATAACATTGGTATTGATGATAAACAAAGGAAGCAACATGAGAAGGGGAGTGGGTATCACTCTGTTTGGGAGGCCATTAGTAGGATCTAGACCTGTTTCCCACACATAAGTCAATTTAGATATGCAGGTTCATTTGGGAGGAGAAACTCCCAACAAAAATGCGTTGTTATTGTACACAATCCAAGAGCTCCAAGTATAGATGAAAATTTTTAAGAGTTGATAATGAGAGGCTAATACTAGAACAAGAAATAATTTTGAAGAGCCTCTCAAATAGAAAAAATCAATGAAACTCGAATCCCAGTTTAGACGACGCTAATATAGTTGAGATGCACCGGTAGTGACAGGACCACCCATAGGTAAAGGGAGGTCGAATATATAATGAAGAGGAATCTGAGAATGCCTCAGGAGGAAGAGGAACTAAGAGGTAAAAAATTGAATTGCAAGGAGAATTCAAAAAAATCAAACCATCGACATTTGATAAAGAATTGGAGGACCTTGTTGAGGTAGGGTTGATCAATATAAATAAATACTTTCAACGAATATGATGAAAAATTAATGGCTAGATTCGCAATCTATCAACTACAAGATAAAGCCACCTTATGGTGGGAAGAAATTAAAACAATGTGAGGCATTGATGAGAAAGAAGTAACTTGGGACAATTTTCACAATCATTTCAAATATAAGTACTTAATAGAATGATTTTATGATGAGAAGGAAAAGGAGTTGCATGACCTAAAATTAAAACAATAGTCTATGGATGAATTTGTAACTAAGTTTAGTTTTTTTAGATATGTACCATATATTCGAGAGGAGAAATCAAAAGTAAAATGTTTTATTAGTAGCTTACCATCATTTATGAAGGAAAGGCTAGAGTTTGGAAATCCAAAAATGATTGATGAAGTTCTCTAAAAAGCCTAATTTTTTTACCAGCAGATGAAACAAAAAGGACAAGGTGGGAAAGGGTGGCCAAACAAAAAGGACAAGGTGGCAAAGGGTTGCCAAACAAATAAGGGCATTAGAGGAAAATTTAACCTAAAAGTGCCTATGAAATTTTCATGTAATTTCCATGTCATAATATGTAAACCAATCAAAATCCTTTCAATTTAAAAAGAGGTACATGTAAATATTTTGGAGGGAAAGGAAGAAAAACTACTTTTTTTTAAGTGTATTTTTAGCTTATCTCCTTATATGTTTACTCAAATTACAAGTGTATACACTCGTTAAATGCGGAATTAAATTTCACATCCAACGAGTACCCATTATGCATAGTTTTAAGAAAACCCACATTGATAAAAATTGAATATACATTAAAAAAATGTGTTCAATACGCTTTTTTAATGTATCTGCAATTTTTATCAATGTGGGTCTTTTCAAAAGTATGCATGACGGGTATTCGTTGGACGCAAAATTTAATTCTGCATCCAACGAGTGTCTACATTTTAAATTTGAGTAAACCTATAAGGAGATAAGCCAAAAATACAATTAAAAAAGTAGTATTATTTTTTTCCCTCTAAATTTCATAACTCTTGTTTTATTATTTTAACTATTATTTTATGATTTTTATTTAGGAGGCCACTTTAAGGCTGAAATTTCCTCGAATGCAAAAAAATTTCTGGAACAATACAAGTGGAAAAGTTGCATGAACTGAAACTGCACTCTGGAAGCAATCAAATGGACACCAAGGGAGGAATCAAGAAAAACCCAGATTGCAAGGTGAAGCCACGAAAGATAAAGCCTTAAGAAAGCCAAAATCATGCCAGATATAGAAACCCCCTTGCAATTTTGGGGTTGTGGTGGAACCCCATTATTATAAAAATTCTTCCCATCGCACAAGACTTGAGCCAACTGCTAACATTGAAGAAGATTCTATGGTTGGGGAAGTGGCTAGATGCATGCCAAGGATTAACGCTACTCTGGAGGATCATCAGACTGAATAAAATCCTGCAATGGTTGAATTTGAAGGTATTATAAATAACCATCTTATCTCTACTTTAATAGACCCCGGTGCGATTTGAAGTTACATCAGTCCAGAAATAGTTGAATTATGTCATTTACAAAAATGTTAAATTTAAGAATTTGTGGTTGGTGCAACTTGTCACTGGGGAAAAAAGAGGGTGACAACCAAGGTAGAAGGTCGTCATATTGCCTTAAGAGGGCAAAAAATTAAAGTGAATTTAAATGTATTAACTTTAGGACCATACGATGTGCATATATGTATGGATTGGTTAGAAGGACATTGGTCCTTAGTGAACTGTAAATACAAAACCATCAATTTCCTCACCGATGAGGGTATTAGACAAGAGATTTCGTGTATCAAGAGAGCCACTAAATTATGTCCTGTCACAGCTACTCAATTAAGCAAATGAATATGGAAGGGTTGTCTACACTAATTCTAAGGATAAGATGGCTACTCTAGAAAATATACTAGTTATCCAAGAATTTGTGGATGTCTTTCTAAAAGAAACTCTCGGGTTGCCTCCAAAATGTAATACCCCTGATTTAAAGCTTTTATGTTGTGTAAATAAAACCAGGGTCAAGGTGGACCTATGGAACAATTATGTGTGAACAGATTTATTTTTAAATTAATAAATAATTATGAATTAAATATTAATGTGGTAAAGATAGAGTAATGGAGACCAGGAAATTCTTATCCAAGGGAATGGACTCAAATTCCAAACTTTCCCAAAACTATCCATAAAATCATTGGAGAAAATTAAATAAATATTTTTATTAGATGTGAGAAAAATATCTAATAAAATCCTCAGTAAAGCAGAAAGTTACAGAGAAGAGGTGAGAAAAACAGTGTTGAGGAAAAAGCGAGTTTTAAAGAAAGCTTTTGTGGAAAAAATAAAAGAAAAGCCTAGGCTATGGGAAATAGCATCCCATAATAACAGGACGTCGTTATGGAAATAGGATGAGGGAAAGAAGGCTTAAAAGATCCATCACTACTATGACAAAGGAGTTGTCTACACTGGGGAATATTGGTCTCTGCTTGGGCGAGAGCTGAGGAGAAGCTCGTGGTAAGGAGGAAAATCAGTCTTTACACATTAGTATGTGCTTACTATGATTTTCTAAATAAGTTCTAATGTTATAGAATTTTCATAATTATTAGAACTAGTCTTCAGTCATATGCAGAAGTCTATTTAGAAGACATGGTTTGATATGTAGGTATCTATCAAGTTCTATTATGAACTATTAAATTGTAAATGTTATTATAATATTCAGTAAATACTTATATGTGTATTGTACAGTGTTTGTTTTGTCATGTGTATTGTACAAAGTCTTCTCTATAATTAAATGTACAGTGAAGTCTCTATTTCTGTTACACAGCCTCAAATAACTGATAGTAGATAAAGAACAAGAATTTATAAACACAGGGAAGGGTCCTATTCTGATGATTATTACTAAGTGTAATTATATGAAATATTTTGTAAAATACTACTGTCAGTTAAAAATAAGGAGTACTAAGGCCTTTAGAAGTTAAGAATAGACGTACATATACACTAGTATGAGTATCTGTAAAGGTTAAAGATGTACATAAGTGTGGAAACTATGCAAAACTGATATCAATTACATCTTGCAGAAAAACTAGGAAAAAATAATATAAATTACATCTGGTAGAGAAACTATGCAAAACTGATATCAATTACATCTTGCAGAAAAACTAGGAAAAACTTATATAAATTACATCTGGCAGAGAAACTATGCAAAACTGATGTAAATTTCTTTCTGCAAAAAATACATGTTAAGCTTATATAAATCATAGCTTGAAAGAAGTATATGCCAAATGGATATATATATATATATATATATATATATATATATATATATATATATATATATATATATATATATATATATATATATATCATCATCATCATCATCATGAAAATATAGTAGAGATAGTATATGAAATAGAGAATGCGGTAGTTCAAAAGTTCATATACATAAGTTGTCAAAGTACAAGTCCTCTTAAATATTTTGAGGACATTTTTGTCCCAAAGATATATAACTCTAGAAGACTAATTGGAAACCATAAAATAATTACATCGAGATGAGTAGGGTCAAATACCAAGTATGGCCTTGACACCTAATTCCTAAAATAATGAACTAAGTTAAGTGCCATAGAATCCTCAATGGTACAACCACCGACGTGAGAAGGAAAGAATCCATCTTTCAGTTTGAGCTTGAAAGGTGACAGATGTGACTAGTAAATCACGTAAAGGACTTGAAGGAAAAACTGTAAAAAACAAGCATAGAATCAGAGACCAAATTGAAGATTTAATAAATAAAAAAATTATACTGTCAAGAGTATAGATAGTGAGAGTTATGTTACCTAAGTACACTCTTTATGATTTTGTTCTTCCCATGTACCTACAGTTAGGAAATTTTGTAAGTAAGGATGAATTGATACATAAATAGAAAGGTTAAATAAGACGTAAATTAATTTCATGGACTAACCTGGATAGGGAAGCATATATGGATGTTGGAATGTTGGTCCAAATTCGAGAAAGCAGAGCAACCTAGGTAGTGGATACCCACAATAATACTCAGAAATTAAATTGAATATAAATAGAGAACATGGAAATAAGTACACTAATATTTTATGTTTAGCATAATGGAGAAAGTACTTAGTAAATAAAAAGGGGTATTATGTCAAACCTCTGTCTAGGAAAAGGCCTGCATTAGCAGCCTGCGCAACCCCATTGTAGGTACGCATTATTTCTAAGAAATGCAATTAATAAGAATAAAACTCAGAATAACTAATGCAGAAATATGAACACCATTCAAAAATACTAAAAATTAACAAGGTATAGAGGGTAAAGGCATATGAGTCAACTTTATGAACAAAGAGGAATTAAAACAACTATACAAATCATATGTGAAACTCAGACCTGAAGATTTTAAAATGAGTTATATAACTTGACACATGATATGCATAAATAGGAAGAGTATCATTTTAATTTGTAAGCTATGTAAGATTGAATAAAGAAAAATGGAGGATTGGTCTGTAGCCATTCGAATACCAATAACATTATAGGAATTGAAATAGGAAATTCAGGAAAGCATAATACGCAGAGGTAAATATCTGAGGCTAAATGTTCATATAGCTCACACTAGAACCAAATCCACTACAGTTAAGCTAGCTTTTAACATTCACGCAAACCAAGCATCAGATTAAATACCCATAATAATTTAAATGTTGTAGCTAAATAGACCATGAAGACATAGCGAAGATGAGGTGGCTATAATGGTTATTTTACATTGGAAACAATACGAAAAACATGACTATAATGCTGAAATAAATATAACAGTGAAAATAATTAAAAATGAAACCTACATTGAAGAGAACTAAAGAGGGATTATGGCCAAATGGTGGTGTATGTATGTAACAGAGAAACAATAACATCCAAACTAGAATGTAAACTAAAATTATTCTCCATAAGAGATTCTCTGCAATTAGAAAAAGTAATATACTGAAATATATATGGTTGTCACAAAAACTCTGAAGATACGCAGAGAATTCATGCTGACAAAACTTATCATAGCCAAGCGGACTTAAGAGTCGTGTACACTAAAAATTATAAATCCCACACAGGGGTTATGTTCAGATAATTGCCAAACAGAAAGCTAGCAATAAAACAAATACTGATGTGTCACACAGAAGAGAAATTGGGACACATAAATTTCTTAATGAAGTGGGCAACTACCAATAGAGCCATATCAATATTATTCAGAAAAAATATAACATGAAAACCCTAAACAAGAGTAGTGGAAAATGGAAGTTCTCATAGTGCAAATCAATTGTTCATAGGGAGGTATATGAATAAACCCAGAAAAAGGGAAAACATGGTTCATGACCCATACACATATGAATTCGATTATACCATTATAAATGTAAATTCAATAGCTGTCCTCAACAGGGCAAAGCCACGAAAAGAAAAACCTAGAACAACTTTCATGAAGAGCCATAGCCACAAAAGTTAAATTTAAGAGGGTTTAATTGGGGCTTACCTCTCTGAGTGGTGGATAACAGCCCAATCCATATGCTGCAGGAGTGCCATCACAAGGGGAGAGTGCTCCAGAACTTCATGCATCAGGTATAATACAATCTCTGTGAAAAACCAATAGAGCTGTGAGTAAAGACCTCAAAAACTTTAATTAAAAATACACTGATAAATGTAGAGTTGGGGGATAAATGATTACCTGAAGGGTGACAAGGGATAAGGTCGAATCACTGTGCAATTTCTCCCACCGCACGCAATCCTCTATGCAAAAACATCATATGAAAATCAGTATAAACCCACCAGCAAATGGAAAAACATGAAACAAATCAATTAAATCACAAAATCACTTACCATTCAGGGTTTGGAAGCAAAACCCTCTGCTAGGTTCAGTAAAGATTCAATCTTCATCAAACTAGAGGAGAAATTTACGCATAGTAGCGTTGAGGAGTTAACCCTGCGGTTTCAACTTGAACGTAGAACTCTAGCCATGATAATTGTGGAGGAGTCAAATGCAAATCGAATGGAAAAAGAGTTGCAGGTTCGTCATGTAGGTAGAGCTCCAGAGCTTAGGACGACTGAGGCCAAACATAGAAATGACGAAATGAAACTCTAGTTGGGTAGTTCGAAACCCTTATGGTTTCTCCATTGGATCATGACCATCGATTTCACCAAATGATCCCAAGCACACATATGGCACCTCGAAATAGGCGAGAGGGCCATGTGAAGGCCATGTGAATTGCCACTTGGAGGTCGGTGAATGGGCAAGGACAACGAGTGGGGTAAGCTGATTTAATTTTAACAAAAAATTATATCCACCATCATATCTACCTTGGTAATTAATACATGGCCTCCAAAGTATTGAAATATGAAATATATACAAAGTTCAATATGATTTGTATAGTGCGAAAGTGTAAGTATATAGGTTAATAAATATAGTGATTGAACATATGTGTAAAAGGATGGTGGAAATACATATATTTAGTGTATGTATTAAAGGTAAGGTGGAAATACCTATGGTTAGTATGGGTATTAGAGGTAAGGTGGAAATACATATGTTAGTATAGGTATTAAAAGGTAAAGTGTGAATATATGGTAGGAAAATGTAGGAATAGAGATGACGAGTGTTAAGTTCAAATGAAAATTATTAGGTAAAGGGTTAGTGTATTTTCCATGAGGGAAAGCCTTGAATATTATTTAATGGAAAACATAAAAGGTAAAGTTGTGGAAATTGATTTAAACATAGTAGAGTTGTCATTTGGATAATAAGTAAAAGACTAAGGGGTATTTAGTATATCATTAAGGTTTAAAAAAAAAAGAAAAATTGGGAGATGTTAAAAGTGGTATCAGAGCCCAAGTTAAAACATTGGGCTTATGGGTCCCAACACAGAAAATGTCTTCTGACACAAAGATAAATTATAGATTATAAAATTATGAATCAATTTCATATTATGTTTTATGAGTGATAATTGTTTTCTATGCATCAGATTAAAGTGCAGAAAAGGTTGCAGCTGTTGTCATGTTTGACAGAGAAGAGATGTATGTGGAACTAGGGGATGAGAATGCCCCAACAGATCCAAATTCTTAGATGTTGGAGATTATCAAGAATTTGCAGCAGGAAATGGTTCAGCTAAGAACTAGCAATGAATGTTTACTGCAAGACAGCAATGAGCAAGAGAGGTTGATAAGAGAATTAACCTTCAGATCTATTCATCTAGAGGGAGAACCAGAAAGGAAAACGAAAGAAACAAAACCGAACTCAGAGAAGTCTGAGAGTGGGGAAGAGTCTAGTAAAACATATTCCAAATCCAAAAATAAAAAGGAGTTGCAGGGGGAATTCCACAAGATCAAGCCTCTAACCTTTGATGGGGAGAAGGAAGAGGATGTGATAGCTTCACTCCTGAATATGGTCAAATAATTTCAAGTATATGAATACGGAAGTAATTTAAAAGCAAGACTGAAATTTTACCAATTGCAAGGTAAAGCCACACTTTGGTGGGAAGAGACCAAAATCATAGACTTGCTGGATGAAAAGACTGTTTTATAGGAATAATCTGAAGAGAAATTTAAATCTTGATACCTCAAAGAGAGGTATTATGATGACAGGGAAAAGGTATTTCATGAGGTAAGGCTGAGACATCTCACCATTGATGAATTTGTGACAAATTTCACTAATTTACTTCACTATGTGCCGTACATAAGGGAATAAAAAGCTAAGGTACAATGATTTCTTAACTATTTACCAATCATTTACAAGGAAAGGATTGAGTTTGACAATCCAAAGACTATGGATGAGGTTGTGCAGAAGGCATGACTATGCTACCAAAAATTTAAAAGCATAAATGAACAGCTGAAAAATTGGTAGAATAAGGAAAAAGGGAAGACTGAAGAAAGTTAAAAAATATCCAAACCAACTTATCTGAAGAATTTCAGGAGAAACCACCAACGAAAATGGTTCAATAAATGTGGCGAAAATCAGATTGCTCATTCCCACACAGCTTCCAAGCCCATGGAAGGGAACAACAAGCGAGAAACCATAGTAAAGACCAAGGAACCATTAAAATGTTGGGGATGGGGTTATGTTGGAACAGGGTCTCCTACATGCTGCGAAACTGGTCCATTTTGAATACTTTTGATTAGATTTAATATAGCATAGGGGTTTTGGGGTGGGTCAAAGCCCCGAAAGCATTGTAATGGGTAAAAGGGTAAACCAGGGGTCCGAAAACCACGGTTTGCGGACCATAGGAAAGTATAGGCTAGATTGTTATAAATAGAGGACCATTTTTGTATTATAAGGTAGAAATGATAAGCTATTGATGCGAATTGTGGTTTAAGCTATCTGTTTGGGTTTTGGGGAAAGGACTCCTGCTAGTTGTGTGCGTGGAGATCCAAGTCCAGCTGTGTGCGGACCCTGCTGCTGTGTGCGCAGGTTGGGAAGGGAATTGTAAGGAATGATTGATGAATGAATGAATGAGAAAGATTGATAGAGAACTGAATCTATGAGTACCCTTGTGCGAATTGTTGGTAATTGTTGCACTGTGTATTTTCTGTGTTTAAGCTGGGAAGATCTGTGTAAGTGTGTTTTTGATATCTGGATTGGTTCTGCTCTATTCTGTTCTGTTTATGTAATGTTGTGTTACTATCATAAAGGCATATAATTATAAGTGCACGTGGATGCGAATCGAGACCTAAGTGACCCTACGCAGAACAAGGTAATCTGGGAATTACAGGGTCTAACGCAACCCTGCTTGCCTTACCTATCCTTTCTTAGGGTGCAGAAAGCTGGTTCTAGCACCCACCCATACTACTTCGGGTGAGACTTTGACCTGCGAAAGCGAGTCACTGCCGAAAGGGCCAGTAATATAGGGGTTTGTTGGCAAACCTTGCACACTGAACCTGGCTCAGGACCTCTCGAGCCAACAAATGGTTTCGTTGCCGGGACCTGGAGAATCTTGAGAAAGGGATCACGTAATGACAAGAGAATATTGAAAGCCTGAAAGAAAGGAAATCGAAGGCTGGTTTGAAAATCATATCCAGGAATTTGCAGTAAAATAAAATCGCAGCTAAAGTTTGACGGCATAAAGGTGGAAAAATAGGTACATTCTTACAGAAAGCTACGAAATATTCTTTATGACATTTGCAATCGAGCTTCAAGAGTGGCTGGCCAGACTCGTAGAGTTCCAGAAGTGCTGGAAGGACGAGCGAGTCACTCAGTGGACCCCGGAACTGATTCAACAGCTGGAGAGGACTGATAATACTATCATACACACGGTCGATCACTTGGTGGACAGTGTGCTAGGAGGATTTGTGACAGAATTTTCCATCGATCAGTTTGTCTCATACTCTGAGGCCGAACGAAGATTCTCTAAAGGGCTCTAGGGCAAATTTTTGAGGACATTACCATTGCTGATTAAGATATTACTATGTGAAAAGAGCATTTTGTGTAGTCATACCGACTGAATGACCCTGGATTTAGACAAAAGCGTGACGCGCAGTGGTAAATACTATCGGACGAACCTTGATTGGGGGAGATCCACCTATAATCCATTGCAAGAACCAGTTGCGCAAGATCCCCTGGCTACATCGCCACCTAGGCAGCACAAAGGTAAGAACTCTCCCATACCACCAACCCCGATGGGCAGCGATATGGCTGTGCACCTGAGATTACCTACTTTCAAAGGGGTAGGGAATGAAGATATGGACCGCTTTTGGTTTGTTGCAGACTCTGTCTGGACTGCGCAGAATGTGGCAACCGATACAATAAAGCGGGTGCAGTTGTCCCTAGAATTTGAGGATAGGGCATTGGACTGGTATATGAGATACATTGCCCAGAATGGGGGTGCATCTATTCAAGATATCAAAGATGCTCTGAAATAATAGTTCTGAAAGCCAAAGTCTTATTCTCAGCTGGTAGTGAAAGTAAAGGACTTCAAACAAGGTGCGTCTGAGTCAGTATGGCAGGCTGATCAGCGATTGAAGAACGCAAACAGGGAAGGAGGATTCGAGTATGATGATAGACAGCATACGGAATGGTTTATCGCTATGTTGTTACCTCACCTGCGCACGCCAATGAGTCATCAGACCTTTGAGTCGCAGGAGAAAGCTGCAAAGGTCACTATGAAAGTAGAAGCTGCACCCCGCGAGGATACGTCGGTAGGGGTACAGCAAATCCAGAAACAGCTTGGGGTTATGCATATGGAAATATAGAACCTGTGGAAGGAGCGAGGAAAGGACGGCTACGCAGATCTATGGTGCATACGATGTCAGGTGTCTAGCCATACGAAGGACTAGTGCCCTCTATTGGCGGATTGCATGCAAGTGGGAGGACCTAGTCCGGTGCGACCAGGAGCAAGTAAGGAACCCATCCTGTCACGCCCAGGGTCGAGCAGACCTGTGCTGTGGTGTGACGACTGTCGTGTAGCAGGACTACATGATACGAACCATTGCCCTCGGTTAGGTGCATATGTCCCAGAACTAAAGCAACAATGGTGCAGGTTCTGTCTGTTGGTGGGACATGATGAGCAGAACTGTCATACTTATGACTTGATGATAGATCGTGGGAACTTGTATAGGGTACAATCAGACCCTACGTCGCCAAGAGGGTCTGCACACTTCGGAGGATCCCCAGCCCGGGGCAGAGGAGGTCGGGGAGGGAGTGCAGGACGAGGACGTGGGCAGCTAATCTGTTATAACAATGGAGAGATAGGACACTTCGCGAGAGAATGCCCAAATACCGCCAGGCCATCATGCAAGTATTGTAGGCAGATGGACCATGTGGTGGAGGATTGCCCGATTTTAATAGCCAAGATGCAGGAAAAACAATCGACCCCCATGCATAATGTGCAAAGAGTTAAAACCGAGCTAAGGAATGTAGATCCAAGTGTAAAAGTCATGACACGTAGCAGGCTGGTCACCCAGGGAGCAAAGGAGAAGTTTGCCTCCCGGGATGGAGTGAACTTCAAAGAACCAGAATCACTAGCAGACCCCGCACCACTGCCAAACAAGATAGGGGAGGGGGTGGAGCCCTTCCTGCAGGCTTGCTTGAAGCTGCTACAAAATTCGCAGGCCGTAGAGAACCTCCAAGCAGTAATGAATGCCTACGCAGCTCGGCCTAATCTAATTCCCAAGACCAAGGATGTGCACAAACTATACAGTTATAAAAACTGAACTAGAAGAGAAATGCGGTTGACTACACAGATTGGCAATTACGAGATGGACCAAGTTATCCTCGATCTTGGATCGGATGCAAACGTATTACCAAAAGAAACATGGAAATGAATGGGAGAGCCTAAATTAGAATGGTCCACCATCCAACTGCGCATGGCGAATCAACAAAAGATCATCCCTCTGGGAAGGTTGCCAAAAGTCGTGGTAGATATCGCTGAATTAAAAGTCCTAGCTGACTTTGACGTTATAGAAATTGTGCAAGATGCGGATCCTTGCCCTGCACTTCTAGGACTGGACTGGGCTATAGACATGGGGGGTGTCATCAATCTCAAAAAGCACAGCATGGTGTTTGAGAACAATGGTATGTGTGTAATAGTACCACTAGATCCAGCAGAAGGTGCATGGTATACGGAGATGGCCTACGAGGAGGAGGAAATATATCACATTTACAAATTAACTGCACGGGATGAAGATTCGGTTAACCCCATGGATGAGGGAGTACTCTGCTGGGAAAATGACAGTGAATGTTTTTCTGACTCTGATGAGGAACTGGAAAATTGGCAAGGACGATTGCATGAGGTTTCGGCGCTGCGATGTCTTCGGACCACCAGGAATTTCTGCCACATCTCTACCAAGGTAAGAGACCTGCCCTACCGTGCTGACGTAGGTGATATTATGAAGGTTTTGGAAGCCAAAACTCCCAAGGAATGCAGGCTAGGGGCTCTGCCACCAACCCTGCGCGGTGCACCTGCGCATTGGTGGGATATGCAAGGGTCGGTATGTCTCACTTGGGAGGAGTGTCGGAGTAAGATGACCTTGCGCATGGGGACCCCAGCTGACAAACAAGCCCCAAGGTCAGTGGACCCATGCAGATACTTGCTGACATGCGAAATTCAAGAGTGCGATAGGACCCTGCTCGAACAAGCTCACCAGATTACCAACAACCGAGGCTTATGCTCGACCACGGAGCTGCACCAACCCACGCGCAATTGGGAGAAGTTGTGAATGATTCTAGTGACAGGTGGCACAAAGACGCTTACCGCAGCCTTGCCGTACAGGGACGTCACAACCAAGGAAGAAGCACACCAATCGAGAATTTTGGTGGCCAAATTACTGAACTAGTACCCGAACCATGTTACGAAACACCTGGCCTCAACCTTAACTCGGGGTACGCGAACAACACGCAGGCATTATCTGAGGTCTAATGATCTGTGGGAGAATCCTCAGGTATTAATAACGACCGTCGGCCCACCCCGCTTTGATAAGAAAGGAACCTGGCGGTTATACAAATTGGGCGGCAGGCCATTAATACGGCCACTTACGGTCAGTTTGCTTCGAACAGCCGATGGTAAGTTTCACGCACGAGTTACTCTGCCATTAGGTAGCTCCGGACAATATGTAGTTAACAAGGTAGCTTCGCCACAGGCTACATATTGTCTCCATGCCATGCCTCTGTTATTGTCCTACTAGATTATTGGAGTCGTTGATGAGTTTTGGGACGCCTGTCCTTCTGTTGCGATGGGGGTCCCTAACCCGCCGAATGCTTCAGTCCCTAGCTGCTCAGCGCCCACAGAAATCATACTACGAGGGTCTGGGAATGCTGAGTTTGAGCAAATGACTGGTCACTGGCCTCCTGCAGAGGGAATTTCCAGTGAGCCCCATACGAAGAGGCACCATAGTTGCGCGATAGGAGGACCCGACCTTTGCACCCCGGAGATGACCACAGGACCCAGCTGGAGGGCCTTGGATGACATAGCAGAGTAGGGCGTGTTATTCTCGCGGTCCCCCACCAACAGTGTCGCCATCAAGTCTCGGCTAGTCTTGCACCAAGAAGACACGCTGAGATATAGGGATATGTCGCAACTTCTCCATAGTCCCAGACTACCGACCAGCAGAAGTTGTATCTGCTCGATCCCTCGCACTGCCATCGTTAACGACCATAACCCAACAGCTATGAACATACACATAGATTTGGCACAATTATCCTGCGAGGCACTACAAGGATCGTACACCACGGTGTTGAAAGAGGTCCATCACCGTGACCAGGCTACACGATAGTAGTGTGAAATACCTTTGGAAGTTCGGGCACACTGGGTTGCATTCGTCACAGAAGCAACAAATATTATTCAGGAGCAGCTTACGCAGGGTACGCAGTTGGTCGAAACAGATATGCAGCTCTGGACAATGGTCTGGTACCATCCTATGCTTCAGCGTGCCCAGGAAGACTTACGGCAGGCGGAAGCTGCTCTCGATCAGATCATAGCTCCCGTATCCTCCAGAGTTTCTGCGCAGCATCTCGCTGACATGGAAACAATTGCGAGTCTTCTCCGCGCCAAGCATGTCTTTAGGAAATAGTTGAAGCCATGGGGCAACACCACCCTCCAGATCGCCCAGGATGCTCATACTACCATTATGCGTCTCCACCAACTGTTAGAACAGGTTACCGCGGCTCCAGATGGCCTTGCCTCTCTAACGCTTGTCAAAATTGCACAACGAGCTGCTGCCCATAGTCAGGAAGTGCTCCCTCAACTCCTCCACGCTCTTGATACCCTGCATGCGCAGATCAAGGCCGCACCACCGCAGTGACTTGGGATGAGTCACAAGATTGTGTTGGCGGACTGTTGGAACAGGGTCTCCTACACACTGTGAAACTAGTCCATTTTGAATACTTTTGATTAGATTTAATATAGCAGAGGGGTTTTGGGGAGGGTCAAAGCCCCGAAAGCATTGTAATGGGTAAAAGGGTAAACCAGGGGTCCGAAAACCATGGTTTGCAGACCATAGGAAAGTCTAGGCTAGATTGTTATAAATAGAGGACCATTTTTGTATTGTAAGGTAGAAATGATAAGCTATTGATGCGAATTGTAGTATAAGCTATCTATTTGGGTTTTGGGGAAAGGACTCCTGCTGGCTGTGTGCGCGAAGATCTAAGTCCAGCTGTGTGCGGACCCTACTGCTGTGTGCACAGGTTGGGAAGGGAATTGTAAGGAAGGATTTATGAATGAATGAATGAGAAATATTGATAGAGAACTGAATTTGTGAGTACTCTTGTGCGAATTGTTGGTAATTGCTGCACTGTGTATTTTCTGTGTTTAAGCTGCGAAGATCTGTGTAAGTGTGTTTTCGATATCTAGATTGGTTCTGTTCTGTTCTGTTTATGTAATGTTGTGTTACTATCATAAAGGCATACAATTATAAGTGCACGTGGATGCGAATTGAGACCTAAGTGACCCTACATAGAACGAGGTAATCTGGGAATTAGAGGGTCTAATGCAGCCATGTTTTCCTTACCTATTCTTTCTCAGGGTGTAGAAACCTGGTTCTAGCACCCACCCATACTACTCTAGGTGAGACTTTGACCTGCGAAAGCGGGTCACTGCCGAAAGGGCTAGTAGTATAAGGGTTTGTTGGCAAACCTTGCACACAGAACCTAGGTCAGGACCCCTCGAGCCAACAGGTTAGCCGCACATGTTGCCGGACTTCCCACACAACACTCGTGCAATTAAGAACATTCAAGCATTGTAAGAAGCAACCATAGTGAATGATGATGCCCGAAAAATTCCCTAGATCAATGCAGCATTGGAAGACAAACAAGCTGAGGATCAATCAACTATGATTGAAATTGAAGGTATCATTTCTAACCAGCCTGTGTCTGTTTTAATTGATCCAAGAGCTAGTTTAAGTTATATTAGTCCACACATAGTGGAAAAATGTAAACTAAAAACAGAAACATTTCAGCAGTATTGGCTAGTGCAGTTGGCTACACGAACCAAACGGAAGGTCACCAATAAATTACCCAAATATCCTGTCAATTTAGATGGGTACATTACAGATTTCAATTTGAATATCATTCCCTTAGGATCTTATGACCTCCTAGTTTCTATGAATTGGCTAGAATAGCATAAAGCAGCAGTAAACTGTTTAGAAAACAATTAATTGTATTGATGCTCTAGGAAATTCAGTAGTGGTAAAGGGGAAACCGAAGCATGTGTCTGTTAGGCAAATTTTTGCATTACAACTGAAGAGGAAATCAAGAAAACATTGTCCAACGTATGCTGTCCAAAATGAAGATTTCAAACAGCAAGCAGAAAATGAACCTGTAGAAAGTTTATCGGTGATTAAGGACTTCCAGGATGTATTTCTTGAATAAATCCCTCAACTTCCCCCTCGGATAGATATTGAATTTTCTATTGAGCTGGTACCAGGGGCCACCCAAGTTTCTCGAGCCCCTTACAGAATGATCACTCACGAACTGTTAGAATTGAAACTTCAGTTGCAGTAATTACTAAACAAAAGGTACATTAGACCAAGTGTGTCTCCATGGGGAGCGCCAGTTTTGTTTGTCAAGAAGAAGGATGGAACCCTCCAGATGTGCATAGATTATATACAGTTAAACAAGTTAAACATCAAGAACTCGTACCCCCTCCCATGAATAGATGATCTATTTGATCAAGTAAAGGGAGAAACCATATTCTCAAAAATTTACTTGAGAACTGGTTATCATCAGCTCTGTATTAAAGATGAAGATATTCATAAGAAAACTTTCTGAACTTGGTATGGACATTACGAGTTCTTAGTTTTACCCTTTGGACTCACAAATGACCCTGCTACTTTCATATCCCTCATGAACAATATTCTGCACAAACACATGGATAAGTTTGTGTTAGTATTCATAGATGATATTATGGTGTACTCTAAAAACAAAGAGGAACACCAGGAGTATCTTCGAATAGTGCTTCAAACACTCAGAGAACACCAAATATATGAAAAAATTAGCAAGTGTGAGCTTTACAAACCCAAGATTCAATTTATGGGACATGTTATTTTGAAGGAAGGATTGGCGGTAAATCCAGAGAAGGTACAAGCAATTTTAAATTGGCATGTACCCACCAATGACCAGAAATATGATCATTTATGGGTATTGTAAGATATTACCACAGATTTGTAGAAGGATTTTCCGCATTGACTTATCCCATTACCTCTTTGCAGAAAAAACGTATTAATTTTGAATGGACATCCAAATGCCAAGAGAGTTTTGATTAGCTAAAACAAAAATTAACTATTGCACCTATCCTAAAAATTATTGATCCAACTAAAGAGTTTGTTTTGTGCATTGATGCTTGTATAGAAGGTTTGGGATGAGTATTGCTACAAGATAAGGCAATAATAGCCTACGAGTCCCGAAAATTGAAGAAACATGAGAAAAAATATGTAGTGTATGACTTGGAATTGGTTGTTGTCATACATGCATTAAAAATGTGGCGACACTACCTATTGGGGAAGAAATTTGTGTTGATGACTGATCATATGAGTTTATAATATTTCTTTAGTCAACCAGATTCAAATGAAAGGAAAGCAAGATGGTTAGATTTCCTTAGCAAATTTGATATGGAGATCAAACACATAAAAGGAAATGAAAATCGAATTGCTCATGTCTTAAGTAGACATTCTCATAAATTTTTATCATATACAAGTAGTAGTGTAAAATTTTATGTGGAGGAACAAATTCAAGACGTGTTGTCGCAAGATCCTCAATATTTGAAATTATAGGAAAAATTACGGCAAGCTGAAATTCTAGGATACACCTTGAATATGAAAGGGGTAATAAATTATAAGCAGAGGTTGTATGTTCCAAATGTATCTACCTTGAAACATGTAATCTTAGATGAATACCATAAGAGACCTTATTTAGGTCATCTAGGTTATCAAAATATGGTGACATCCCTGTGGGCAAACATGTTTTGGCCAAGAAAGAAGAAGGAAATATTTGATTACTTGGCAAGATGTTTGGCGTGCCAACAAGTTAAGGTAGAGCATCAACATCCTATCGGTTTATTGAACCCTCTTCCTATTACAAAATGGAAGTGGGAAGTGGTATCCATGGATTTTATCACTGGACTGCCATGTACTAAATAAGAGCATGAATCCATTATGGTGGTGGTGGACAGATTAACCAAGGC
The DNA here is from genome assembly GCA_034641835.2 of Pinus albicaulis. NCBI lineage: Eukaryota > Viridiplantae > Streptophyta > Pinopsida > Pinales > Pinaceae > Pinus > Pinus albicaulis. The sequence goes on from CM076576.1 coordinate 408,691,557, forward strand.
AACTCATTTTCTTCCTGTAAAGGATACTTTTGGGACAGCACAAGTGGCCAATGTTTTCATGAAAGAAATCTTTAAACTTCACGGAACACCAAATATTATTATCTTTGATATAGATGCAAATTTTACCGCTGCATTTTGGAAAACATTATTTGGAGGAATGGGACAAAGCTAAACTTTAGCACAGCTTACCATCCTCAAACAGATTGGAAGACAGAAAGGACAAACCAAATATCAGAGGACATGCTTCACATGTATGTGATGGACAGACCCACAAGTGTGCAGATTTTCTGCATTTGGAATAATTTTCTTACAAAAACAATTACTAGGCATCTATTAAAAAGAGTCCATTTGAGGCTTTGTATGGAAGAAAATGTGACACTCCACTCAGCTGGAGTCAACCAGAGGACAAACTAGTACTTGGACCTGACACACAAAATGAGATGGAACAGATAGTAAAACAAATCCAACAGAACATCAAAGTAGCTCAAGGCCGCTAGAAGAGTTATGTGGATAAGAAAATAATTCACGGGGAATTCAAGATTGGACATCATGTGTACTTAAGAATCAAATCTCGCAAAAGTACCTTGCATACCAATAATTGTGCTAAGTTAGCACCTCGATCATGCGGGCCCTTTTAGGTTTTGGAAGAGTGGGCCCAGTAGCTTACAAATTGGCTCTACCTAGTCATATTAAAGTTCATAATGTTTTTCATGTATCATTGTTGAAGAAATATGTGCATGAACCTTCTCAAGTGGTTGACTGGACTTTGATATAGGTGGAAATAGAAGTGGACTTTCTTTCAAAACCACTTCGTATATTGGAACGGGAAGAAATCGTGCTCTAGAACAGAACAGAAGCTCGGGGGAAATTGTAATGGATGCACTTTGCACCTGAAGAAGCTACTTGGGAGTGGGAAGAAAGTATGAAGGAAGTGTATCAAGCGTTGTTCAAAGAATAAGCAGAGTAATCTGCAACATCGAGGACAGTGTTTTGTTTTAGTGGGGGACTATGTAATACCCTTGATTTATAGCTTTTATGTTGTGTAAATAAACCCAAGGTCCAGGTGGACCTATGGAACAATTATGTATGAAGAGATTTATTTTTCAATTAAAAAATATCTATGAATTAAATTTTATTGTGCTAAAGATAGAGTAATGGAGACCAAGGAATTCTTATCCATGGGGATGGACTAGAATTCCAAACTTTCCCAAAACTCTCTAGAAAATACTTGGAGAAAATTAAATAAATAATTTTATTAGATCAGGAAAAAATATCTAGTAAAATCCTCAGTAAAGCAGAAATTTACTGAGAAGAGGTAATAAAAATTGTGATGAGGGAAAAGCAAGTTTTAAAGAAAGCTTTTGTGGAAAAAACAAAACAAAAGCATAGGCTACAGGAAACAACATCAGATAGTAATGGGACACCATTATGGAAACCGAATGAGGGAAAGAAGGCTTAAAAGAGCCATCACTAGTGTGAAAAAGGGGTTGTCTACACTGGGGAATATTGGTCTCTTCTCGGGGGAGAGCTGAGGAGAAGCTCATGGTTGGGAGTAAAATCAGTCTTTACAAATTGGTGTGTGCTTACTGTGATTTTATAAATAAGTTCTAATGTTATATAATTGTTGTAAGTATTAGAAATAGTCTAAGTCATATGTAGAAGTCTGTTTGGAAGACATGGTTTGATATGTAGGTATCTGTCAAGTTCTATTATGAACTGTTAACTTGTAAATGTTATTACAATATTCAGTAAATACTTATATGTGTATTGTACAATGTCAATTTTTTCATGTGTATTGTACAAAGTCTTCTATGAAATTAAATACAGTGAAGTCTCTATTTCTGTTACACAGACTCAAAGAACTGATAGTATATAAACAATTAGAATTTATAAACTGAGGGAAGGGTCCTATTCTAATAGTTATTTCTAAGTGTAATTGTACGAAATATTATGTAAAATACTACTATCGGTAAATAATGAGTACTAAGGCATGTAGAAGTTAAGGATAGACTTACATATACAATAGTATGAGTATCTGTAAAGATTAAAGATTTACATAAGTGTGGAAACTATGCAAAACTGATATCAATTACATCTTGCAGAAAAACTAGGCAAAATTGATATAAATTACATTCTGCAAAAAATACCTGCTAAACTGATATAAATCACAACTTGAAAGAAGTATATTCCAAACATATATATATATAGATCAACATGAAAATATAGCAGAGATAGTATATGAAATAAAGGATGCAGTAGTTCAAAAGTTAATATACATAAATTGTCAAAGTACAAATCCTCTTAAAGATTTTGAGGACATTTTTCTCCCACAAATCTATAACTCTAGGAGAGTAAATGGAAACCAAAAAATAATTACATCGAGATGAATAGGTTCAAAGACCAAGAATGGCCTTAACGTTTAATTCGTAAAATACCGAACTAAGTTAAGTGACATAGAATCCTCAATGGTACAATAACCGACCTGAGAAGGAAAGAATCCATATGCTAGTTTGAGCTTGAAAGGTGACATATGAGACTTGTAATCAATTAAATGACTTGAAGCCAAACCTGCAAAAAGCAAGCCTAGAATTAGAGACCAAATTGACAATTTAATAATAAAAAAAAGAATTATAACGTCAAGAGTACAAGTAGTGAAAGTTATGTTATCTAAGTATACTCTTTATGATTATGTTATTCCCCTATACCTATAGTTAGGGAATGTTGTAAGTAAGGATGACTTGATACATAAATAGAAAAGTTAAATAAGATGTAAATTAATTTCATGGACTAACCTAGATAGGGAAGCATATATGCATGCTGGATTGCTGGTCCAAATTTGAGAAAGTGGAGAAACCTGGGTAGTGGATACCCACATTAAAACTCAAAAATTGAATTGAATATAAATATAGAACATGGAAATAAGTACACTAATATTTTATGTTTATCATAACAGAGAAAGGATTGATAAATAAAAAGGGGTATTATGCCAAACCTCTGTCCAGGAAAAGGCCTGTGTTAGCATCCTGTGTAACCCCATTGTAGGTATGCATTCTTTCTAAGAAACACAATTATTAAGAAGAAAACACAGAATGACAAATGCAGAGATCTGAACAACATTCATAAATACTAAAAAGTAACTGAGTATAGAGGGTAAAGGCATATGAGTCAACTTTATGAACAGAGAGGAATTAAAACAATAATACAACTCATATGTGAAACTCAGACCTGAAGATTTTAAAATGAGTTATATACCTTGACACATGATACATATAAATAGGAAGAGTATCTTTATAATATGTAAGCTATGTAAGATTGAATAAATATAGAGGATTCGTCAGTAGCCCTCTGAATACCAATACCATTACAGGAATTGAAATAAGAAATTCGGGAAATCATAATATGCAGAGGTATATCTGAAGCTAAATTTTCATATAGCTCATGCTAAAACTAGATCCACTATAGTTAAGTTGGATTTTAATATTCACGCAAACCAGACATCAGATGAAATACCCATCATAATTTAAATGTTGCAGCTAAATAGACTATGAAGATATAGCGAAGATGAGGTGGCTATAATCGGTATTTTACATTGGAAACAATACGCATAGCATGACTATTATGCTGAAATAAATATGAAAATGAAAGTAAATAAAAAGAAAACCTACAACGAAGAGAACTAAAGAGGGATTCTGGCCAAATAGCGGTGTATGTATGTAACAGAGAAACGATAACATCCAAACTAGAATTTAAACTAAAATTATACTCCATAAGAGACTCTCTGCAATTAGACAAAGTAATATACTAAAATATATATGGTTGGCACAACAATTCCGAAGATACGTAGAGAATTCATACTGACAGAACTATCATAGCCAAGCGTACTTAAGATTCATGTAGACTAAAAATTCTAAGGCCCACGTAGGGGTTAAGTTCAGATAATGGCCAAATCTAAAGCTAGCAACAAAACAAATTTTTGATGCATCACGCAAAGGAGAAATTGGGACACAAAAATTTCTTAATGAAGTGGGCAACTACCAAGAGAGCCATATCAATATTATTAAGAAAATATATAACATGGAAATCTCAAACAAGAGTACTGGAAAATGGAAGTGCTCATAGCGCAAAACAATTGTTCAAAGGGAGGTATATGAACAAAGCGAGAAAAATGGAAAACATGGTTCATGACCCATACATATATAAATTCGATAATATCATCATAAACATAAATTCAGTAGTTGTCCTCAGAAGGGGAAAGCCATGAAAATAAAAACCTAGAACAACTTTCATGAAGAGCCAGAGCCGCAAAAGTTAAATTTAAGAGGGTTTAATTGGGGCTTACCTCTCTGCGCAGTGGAGAACATCCCAAGCCAGATGTTGCAACAACGCCTTCGCAAGGGGAGGGTGCTCTAGAACTTCATGCACTGGGTAGAATACAATCTCTGTGAAAAACCAACAAAGTCGTGAGTAAAGGGCTCAAAAAAAAAATTAAAAATACAATAATAAATGCAGCGTTGGGGAATAAATGATTAACTGAAGGGTGACAATGGATAAGGTGGAATCCTTGTGCAATTTCTCCCACAACATGCAATCCTCTCTACAAAAATATCATATGAAAATAAGTAGAAAACCACCAGTAGATGGAAAAACATGGAATGAATCAATTAAATCACGAAATCACTTACCATTCAAGGTTTGGAAGCAAAACCCTCTGCTGGGTTTAGTAAAGCCTCAATCTTCATTGAACCAGAGGAGAAATTTATGCACAGTAGCATTTAGGAGTTAACCCTATTTTTTGAACTTGAATGTAGCACTCCAGCCATGATAATGGCAGAGGAGTCAAATGCAAATCGAATGGAAAAAGAGTTGTAGGTTCTTCATGGAGGTAAAGCTCCAAAGCTCAGGACTGTTAAGGCCAAACATCAAAATGACGAAATGAAACTCCAGTTAGGTAGTTTGAAACCCTTAGGGCTTCTCCATCATATTATGAGCGTTGATTTCATCAAATGATTCCAAGCGTACATGTGACACCTCGAAAGATGCGATAGGGCCATGTGAAAGCCATGTGAATTTCCACTTGGAGATCGGTGAATGACTAAGGATAAAAAGTGGAGTAGGTTGATTTAATTTTAATATAAAACTATATCCACCATCGTATCCGCCTTGGTAATTAATACATGACCTCCAAAGTATTGAAATATGAAATATATACATAAAGTTGAATATGATTTGTATAGTCCGAAAGTGTAAGTATATAGTTTAATAAATATAGTGATTGAACATATGTGTGAAAGGATGGTGGGAATACATATATTTAGTGTATGTATTGAAGGTAAGATGGAAATATCTATGGTTATTATGAGTATTAGAGGTAAGGTGGAATTACATTTTTTAGTATAGGTAGGAAAATCTAGGAATAGGGATGAGGAGTGTTAAGGTCAAATGAAAATTATTAGGTAAAGGGTTAGTGTATTTTCCATGAGGGAAAGCCTTGAATATTATTTAATGGAAAACATAGAAGGTAAAGTTTTGGAAATTGATTTAAACATAGTAGATTTGTCATTGGGATAATAAGTAAAAGACTAAGGGGTATTTAGTATATCCTTAAGGTGAATATATATATATATATATATATATATATATATATATATATATATATATATATATATATATATATATATATATATATATATGTTACACAAAAATAAAGATTGCTTTCACTACAGATTTTTTTGCAGGAGCTACCCCATTGTCAAAAGCCCCTTACTGAATTAATATACTTGAATTAACAGAGCTTAACACGAAGTTGCAGGATTTTTTAGACAAAGAGTAAATTCGTCCAAGTGTGTCACCTTGGGCAGCCCCAGTGTTGTTTGTGAGAAAGAAAGATGGGACCCTGCATTTATGTATCAATTATATGCAATTAAATAAATTAACCATTAAAACCAAGTACTCATATCTAAGAATCGATGATTTATTTGATCAATTCAAGGGTGCTACTGTGTTTTCTAAAATGGATCTACCATCAGGGTATCATCAAATCATAACAAAAGATCAGGATATCCACAAGACAACATTTCGAACGTGTTATGGTCATTATGAATTTTTTGTCTTACCATTCAGGCTTGCTAATGCCCCAACAACTTTCATGAGTTTAATGAATGGTATTTTCCACCCATACCAAGACAATTTTTTATTTTTTTTTATTGATGAGATTCTTATAAACTTAAGGACCTTAGAGTAGCATAAGGAACACCTTTGGATATTGTTGTAAACCTTAAGTGAAAATCATCTTTATGCTAAGTGAAACAAATGTGATTTTTATAAGGATCAAGTTCAATATTTGGGACATGTTTTCTCATCTCAAGGAATAGTTGTATACCTCGAGAATATTAAAACCATCATGGAATGTCCCATCCCCAAGAATGTTGCAGAAATATGGTATTTTTATGGGATTAGTGGGGTATTACCATTGCTTCATTGAAGGGTTCTACAAAATTTCTTACCTGATAACTTCGTTGTAGAAAAAGGGAAGACCATTTAAGTGCACAACATACTTCCAACACAACTTTCAGCAGTTGAAGCACTTATTAACAACAACCTCAGTGCTAAATATTGCATACATAGAATATGATTTTACTATCTGCAAAGACGCCTGTAACGAAGGGGTTGGGGGAGTCTTAATGCAGAAAGGCGGGGTGATAGCCTATGAATATCATAAGCTAAAATAACATGAGAAAAAATATTATGCATATGATTTGGAGCTAACAACAGTGGTTCATGCTCTAAAAGTATGGTGACATTATTTATTGCGGAAAATACTCCTCTTAAGGACTGATCATAGTAGTCTGACCAGTTTCTTTAAAAAACCTAATTTAAATGCACGCAAATCTAGGTGGATTGGTTTCATAAGTGAATTTGATTTTTACATTAGACACCTTAAAGGGAAATAAAAACATGTGGCTGATGTGTTAAGAACAAAATTACATCATGTGTATGAAATATCCTATAGTTAAGTATAAATTGACTTTTCTAAGAAAAATAATGAAGCTCCTATTCAGGATGTAGAGTATGAATTTATATGGCAGCAAGTTAAACACACAGAATTTTAGAAAACCATCATAATATGGCATAAATTGTAATAATTTTATGACCTTCATAGGAAAATTATATGTTCATAATAATTTCTAGCAAATAAACAATTCATTTTCGATGAGTTCCACTGAAATCCTTACACTGCCTGCCTCATATATCAGAGATTTTTTTTGCAATTAAAAAAAAACTACTTATGGCCTGGTATGAGAAAATATATTGTTGAATTACTAGCAAGATATTTGGAGTGTTAGAAAGTCAAGGCATAACACCAACACCCTGCTAGTTCACTTGACCCACTCCCTATTCCTGAGTGGAAATGGGAAATGATTATATTGGACTTTATAACAAGCTTACCCAAATCTAGAAATAAAAATGATTCTATCACGGTAGTGGTGGATAAGTTGAGAAAAAAACTCATTTTATTCCTTTCGAATCTAATTACAAAACTATTGAAATTGTAGATATATTTATAAGGGAGATATTTCGGTTACATGGCATGTCAAAAGTAGCGATTTATGACAGGGATGTAAATTTTACTTTTGCATTTTGGAAAGCCCTTTTTACCGGGTTAGGAACTCAGATTCAATTCAGTACATCATGCTACTCACAAACAGATGGGCAAATCGAACTAGTTAATCAAGTCCTAGAGGATATGCTACGAATGTATGTGATACAATAGTTAACCAAATGGGAGGAATACCTTCATTTGGTTGAATTTGCATGCAACAAAAGTTATCACAAATCTCTAAAAATGAGCCATTATGAATTACTATATGGAAAAAGGTTTAGAAAACCTACAAATTGGAGCAATCTTGAAGACAAGTTAATCCTAGGTCCTGATATGCTAGTGGAGATGGAGAAAAAAATGAAGAAATTTTAACAGAATCTAAAGGCTGCCCAACATAGGCAGGATGCATATGCTGATAAAAAGAGGACTTATAAATAATTTCATGTAGGAGAGCATGTTTATGTTCAAATTAAACCCAAGAAAAGTACCTTAAGGTGGGGTGGATATGCAAAGTTACACCTCGATACTACGAACCCTTTCAAATTCTGGAAAGAGTGGGACCTATATCATACCAATTTGCATTACCAAGTCATATACAAGTTCAAATTTATTTCATGTTTCATATTAAAGAAGTATGTATATGATTCCAAGCATGTTATTGATTGGAAAGATGTTGAGGTAAAATATGAATTAAAAATTTTAAATGTATGTATATCATTATGTAAAGTAAAGGACTTACAACATAATTTTTATTGTGTTATAGGTCAAATTGGCTAGAGAGTTCCTGGAAGAGCCTCTGTGTATTATCGATCAAAGAGAAATAATGTTACAAAGGTGAGCTATCACCCATGTTAAAGTGAAATGGAGACACTTTAACCCAGAAGAGGCCACCTGGGAAGATGAAGACTATATGTAATAAGCATATCTTAACATTTTCCAAAGGCAAGAGTGAACGTCGGGGATGGTGTTTGTCACAAGGGGGGGACATGAGCTAATTGGAATATTCATTTTTGTTTTTCTACTTTGTTTTAAAGGAATAAGAGGGAAAAGGAGGTCCATATCTCTCCTAAATCATGAATAAATCAATGCCAAATGTGAAAGAGACAAATCTTGGCAGCTTAATTGAAGCACCCTTGTTGTGAAGGGGGCTGGATCACTTTGACTAGGTCAACCTTGACCAAATCTACAACACTATCATGGAGGAGTGGCCATCAATGAGGTACAACGCAGCTTTAGATGGAGATGCTTTGTGTGAAAGGAGTGTTATCATTGGACGTGGTTTAGGGTTTGCAAGCTCTTGACTTATAAAAGGAAGAGGATGGCATCATTAGAAGGTTGCTGATGTATATGATATTTTTTGAATATATGGTCTTTTTAGACATATATCTTTCTCTTGTTTTTTAGCTGAGATTGAATATTGTTTAGCATTTGGTGTTCCTGATCGGGAATCTCACCTCTTCCCATTGAGTAGCTCTTGGGAGAGTTTGTATTGCATTGTCCACTATCTGACTTAGGGCCAAGCTTATTCTTTCAACTACAGTGCATATCCTGTTGAGGGTTTGGTTGTTTTTGCAAGCTGCAGCAAGTGGAGATTAGATCTTTCAGATCTAGGCCATTTCAGTGCTCCTTTTCAGTGGAGAAGGTTTCCACTTCATTGTGAGGACAGTATTGAAGGATTTGGAGCTCATTTTTAGATCTTGGCATTAGGCCAACCTCATTTTGATCCCTACAACACATTTTACTTCTAGATCTGTGTTATTTTTGTAGGTGGAGTTGCAGGGTGGTTCAACAAACCATTTGGAGAGCTGATTTTCTAGTGTTGGGGATCTGCCCTTCACTTTGAAGATCTATTAGAGGAGGCTATTCTATTGATCATATCAGATCAACCACACTTTCTAGATCTATATTTTTCAGTAGATCTACAGTCTTAAATCTCATATCTACATCTTGTACTTGGTGTTTTGCTGAAAACCCCAAGCGGGTTCATTAGAGGAGCTTGTATAGTGCATGGATCTGATATAGATCTAAATTTTTATGCACATAGCAGCTCTAGATCTGATGTATAATCTACTGCTATTTTAGAAGCAATAAAATAACGCTATAAGGGTTTTCCAGCTTTAATACATGGTTGTAGCACCTCTTACTGCATGATTTTTATCCATTGGAGAATTGTATTTCAAGTTATGCATCTTATGGGCCATCTTTTACATCTATTTTTCTGTTGTAAATACATATGGAAGGTCTCCATATTGGCCTCTTGCTTCATAAATGATGAGCTGCATTATTGTCCCATCATTTTGCACTATATTCCTACTTTTCCCATTTGGGAATATTACAGTGGTATCGGAACATCATCTTGGCACAGCCTGTGCATTCTAAAAAGCCAATATGTCATCTGAAGAAGGAGAGCCTCTTACTGACAGAGAGAAGAGGTATCAAAAGAGAAGACACAGAAATTTTGATTATACAAATGACAATGAAGACAAGGGTAAAGCACCTTTATCTGGAGGTGAATATGAAGAGAAGGAGTTCCCTAAGATCCTTCTTAGAGCCATGCAAAACATTGCTAGAGAGATCAAAGAGATGATAATGGATAGATTCAAGGAATCCCCTAAAGGATTTCATCATGGAGAAGGCTTTGCCATGTCTCACCACTGGAATGTTCAACCAGTGCATCAACCAAAATTTTCCCAACGCTCTACCATGCCTACATTTTTGGCTGTGGGAAATGAAGGGTTTCAAGAGCAAGAATCTCTTGAAGACTATTTTATGGAGTATGAATCTCAAACTCATAGGTTCAAATATCACTTGAGTTTTCAGGACTTTTGACAAGTGAATGACAATAGAAGACCAAGGCATCATCATAGAAGTGGTGGATTCATTTAGAATCATGATCGACACCATACTATGGGAATATTATTTTTACCCAATTTTGATGGGTCATCCAAGTGTACTACCAAATCTTGGGTAGAAAAACTTGACATCTACTTTCAGTTGAAAAAGGTTCCAGAAATGGAAGCCATTAAGATTGCAGTGCTGCACCTTGAGGGTGAAGCACATGACTGGTGGTTCCATGGCTTGTCTACATTGGGTCATGCCAATGTAACTGCTTATTCAGAGTTCACTAGAAGGTTGGTGGAAATATTTTATAGAAGAGATCATGAAGCACCATTCATGAGCCTTGCAAAGTTGAAACAATCAGGTAATGTAGAAACTTACATCTCTGGATTTTTAAGACTTTCTATTATGTTTCCTGATTTGTTTGCAGTAAGAAGGGTGTACATGTTCATTGATGGGTTAGATGAACCTATTCATGGGTTGGTTAAATCTACCAAGCCCACTACCCTACATGATGCTATTGAAAGGACTAGAGACCTTCAAGATGACTTGCCAAAAGAAAAGGCAACATTTTAGCATAAGCCCTCTTTTCTTCAAAGGGAAAGGAAGAAAATGTTGCTCCTTCAAATGAGAGCTCATACAAGAAACCTCTTGATGATGATGTCCGGAGAGATCTAAGAAGAAGGAAGCTTTGCTTCACTTGCCAAGAATCATGGGCACCTGGACATAGATGTGCAATTGGAAAATAACATTACATAGAGGTAATCTCAGATGATGAGGAGGAAGAAGAAGATGAACTAAGAATAGTTCACAGCGCTGACACTACTGGAGGAGAGCCAACACCATCAGGAGATGGGAATGGAGCTTTTTCTCTTATTAGAGGGGCTCTTGCATCTTTGAGAGGAGTACCTAAGTACTTGACCTTAAGTGTTCAAGGTTCCATCTTGAATCAGAGGGTTTCTGTTTTGGTTGACAGTGGGGCTACCCACAATTTTATTGATGCCCAACTAGTGCAAAGGAGGGAAATACCCACTGATGCTTTTGAGGGATTCTCTGTTTTGGTCCCATGAGATAGAACAATGCAATGCATGCATTATGTCCCATCCTTATCAGTCACCATGGGGAAATATACATTGATTGATCACTTCTTTGTGGTTGACATACCTGACACCAATGTGATATTGAGTGTTCAATGATTGATTACTTTGGGGAAAGTCACCACTAATTGGGAGGATTTGCAAATGGAATGGGTGGATAAAAAGAGTGGTAAGACCCAAATGATCAAATGCATGCATAAATATCCCTCACATACAACTTCCACACAGAAATCAGAGGTGGATTTGCACAGTGGAAGTAAGGACCTTACAGTCCCATCTATTATGCTCATGAGATTGTTGCATGGGACACTATTATCTAGTGGCAAACCACCTGGGAGGCCACCTAATTCATATTTGGTGGGAGATATCTCGTAACATGATGCTCCAAGCATAGATCCAGGAGGGATGGGAGCATTAGAAGGCAATGATGCAATGCTCAGAGTCTTGGGTAGGCTTAAGGAGGAGGGAGATCTTCTCCCAAAATCATCATTACCCACTCTCATTTCAGATTCTGCGCTATGGGAGGAGAAGCATGGAAGGAATGACCTTCCAACATGTACCTTTGGCATGAGAGATGTCAAGGAGGAGAGTCGCCATATGATAAACATTTATGTTGATAGATCATTAGCACTGTCACTATGGGAGATTGATCCATATTGGAAATCCCAATTGTTGGTGGATTATTCCAAGGATCTTCACACATGCATGATACTTGATGACTAGCTACATGAAGAGGGCTATTCAGTCCAAGAAGGATTCATCTATTATCTGGTAGGATCTTCTTGTCTAGAGCCTCCAAGCTCAAGGAGAAGTTGCTACAAATGGCCTATGAAGAGTTTTGTTTCAGCCACACATATTCCATGGGATTCTACAACATCATCGTGAGGAGCTATACTTGGGAAGGCTTTGAAGGAGAACTACATCAACATTTTCAAAGATGCATGAACCATGTGGAGTTGGGACAGCAACATGACTCTATAAAAGAGTTAATTTAGCCATCTCTTTCTTCTTGTGATAAATGAGATAGATCTATGCACCACTCCATTTGTTTAAGGAGGAATTTTGGTGAAGAATATGCTCATGTAAATAATGTTTCATTTGATTATTGTTTTCATTCTTTCACCATGTATATGCAGGCCATAACTCCAAGAATGAGTATTGTACCTTATGTTAGGTTCCTATAAGTATAGGATTCATAATTTGGAATTGACTTATGATATTCTTGTAAAACTATGTACATACCTTGCTTTCTACAAGTTGTTTTCCCATCTTTTGTAAAAAAAAAAAAAAAAAGAGAGGGTAAAGTCCTAAAAGAAAAATCAAAGGACTTAGAAAAAATAATATACCCCAAAGAAAAAGAAATAAAACATGAAAGTGTGCAAGTCCAAATGCCACTCTTTTTTACTTTGTTACTGATGATTATGGTAGAGTGTCAATAAATGCCATAATCCATGATGAGTTGAACTGTTCAATCTTGACTTGTGATGTTTCAATTTTATTGTTGTAGATAGTGAATAAAGATTAGTCAGACAATTTAATCTTGACTAATCAGTAGGTAGGTAGAGAATAAAGAGGAGCTCATCAATTTAATCTGAGCCCTCGAATGATATAAGATAGATTTATATAGTTTTTATGCTTTCAAAAGAATAAAATGTTCAAGGTTTCTAGCTCAAATGCACCTGCAAAATGGAAGAAAAAATATTAGATTAAATTTGGGTAGGTATAAAAAAGTGGGAAAATCGTTGTGATATTCATCACCGGGCAAAAATAACTAATTTCCCATCCCATATAGTTATTCTGCATTCTAGACTTTCAATCAAAGAGGCTCAGAGCATTTCTCCGATTTTTATTGGGACCGGACCCAAGGCTCAATGACTGTTAAGTTAAAAGTGTTTAATACCTATATTAATCCCTAATTATCGTCATTTACCTTACATTCATCCATTTACACTTCAATTTCATAAGTAAAGACCTTTTTACTTAATGAAAAATAAAATCCCCTTTTGACTAATCTCCTTCATTCATAAAAACATAAAAACCCTCCAAAAATATTATATTCTAGGTCAAAGTGGTCAAGTTATAAATGATAAAGCTTTGCTTTTTACATTATCACTTTACTTAGTCATATAAATATATTTTGGTGTTTTTCATTGTACTTGGTCATATTAACTTCTAATTTATTTATTAAATCCCTATAAGAAAACCTTATCCTATTATTATAACCCATTTTTTTCTATATATCCCCGAAAACCCACTGTTATAAGTTTTTTTGCCAAAGTTAATTATCCACATGTTTAAATAAAAAACCCCAATTATACCCCCTTTGGAATAAAACTAACATTATATAAATACCCCGCCCCCTATGGTTATAGACCTTTCAAAAATTCTAAAACTATATAATAAAATAAAAAGGAGAATATCGCATTCATACATATCCGATGTGTTGAAAACCCAAAAATATTGCCCATTCCATGTTTATCCTAAGTGTTACGACAGAATATAGTTTGTTGCAAAAGCAACCCCCTCGCCTTTATAATATACTCATCAATTTTTTTACCAATATGCAACTAAGATTTTAAATCTCTTAAATGGTTAAACCTTTCCTGTGTTTTCTCCCTGAATATGTAATAGCCTTATGCTATACATAAAGTTGACCTAGGTTAAATCATATATTAACCCCGCCTCACGCGCATTTTACCATATATATAAAAACCATATATATATATATATATATATATATATATATATATATATATATATATATATATATATATATATATATATATCACCGCCCATTTTTTACCCTTTGGAACCATATACCCCCATATATAGTTAACCTTTTATATATTAAAACCTTGGTTATAAAGTATTTTGTTAAAAGTTTTTATTATATTTTAATCCGAAACCGTATTATAAAGAACTCCGGTCCCACATCTACCCGACCACAACTTCCCATCATATCTCAGCCATTCACTCCCTTTCCGAAGATCCAACGTTGGACGATGATCTTCGCACTCACAAACCAAACGTTTTCCAAACGCCCAAATGAGCGTGAAATGGGCAGTTTTCCCATTACTGCCTCCTATGACATGTCTAAATCTGATTACGTCGCGTTCGTTTTAAGTAAAACCACTTACTGCCCAATGACAGCGCGAAACCCACTTATGGTTTTTCGCGTTCGCAAATAGAAAACCACCCTTGCCAGTGATTTCACTCACAGTTATTGCATTTTTAAAGATTTATGGTAAAGGTTAAAACCTTTGTTATAAGTTTTATTGACGTTATATGTGTATTCTGATGTATTAAAAGTCGCACCCGACTGGTTATACATATTCCTGCTGTTATCAAAGCTCCCCACTGCATTTTGAAGCCTTGAATTCCCATTCAAAGCATTATTCACCATTGATTTCCTAATTCAAGACTGATAAACACCTTCTCGGATCCAACCACCGAACCAGAGCTCAACTTCGACTTACAACAAGTTTGTAGAATACCATTATGAACTTGCAAGACCAAATGAAACTTGACAAAGGCTCTTTATATGCAAAAGATCTAAGGATCAAGGCCTTAGAAGATTTGATTTTACAAATAGGAGTTGACCCATCAAATGTACAAGTTGTTGAAGTATTGATAAAGAATAAAAATGATGATATTATTGCTTTAAGGAAACAATTAAAACTTCCTCAAAGTGAGCACCCACAAAGTTAGGAGATACTTCAAGAAGAGAAGGAAAAAGATGATATGATGCAGTTGATCATAAATCTAACTGCCCAAATCAAAGATATGGAAAGTCAAATGGATATACTTATGAAAGAAAAAGAAACTGTGAAGGAAACTAATACTTCCACCATTCCTACAGTCATACCTATTATTATTGTTGTTATTACTTCTACACTAGGAGAAAAGTTAGCACCAAAAGAGCCACTAGCAACTGCAGTGTCAGTGCCATCAGCTACTACCTCCAATATAGAATCCTCAACATCACAGGTACAACAGACAAATGAGGCAGGACAGATAGTCAAAGCAATGGAGGAAATGTCTCTGAAAAATAATTAAATTAACAGTTTGAAGAAAAAGATTCAGAATATGGAAGTATCTAACAAAGCAGCATTGATTAATGCCAATAATTATGAACAAAAGGCCAAGAGACTTGAAGAGAAAATCAAAAGTCTTCAAAAAGATTTGAGTTTCACTACACATATTTCTTATATAAGAAATTACTTATGGACCAATATAATTGAGGCTATACATCTAAAGTGGCCATCAATCCAAATAATATATGAATAGAGAGACCTCCTTCTAGCAGCACAAGTGGAAATAAAAAAGACAACAAAAGAATTAGCACACAAACCAGCACAGGCCTTAAAGCTAATTACTTTCTTAAATAGTAAAAATAGGACAGAGCTAGAAGAATTGAAGATACAGGATAGGACAGAGACTATATTGCAAATCAAGAAAGTACTGACAAAGAAAACTCTGATGAACAATTTGAAAGAAAAATGTGATGCCATAAATTTTTCTATTACCAAGTTTCTAGCAAAGTACATTATGCTAAGGCAAGCTGGCATACCAGATATACATTTCTTCAATGAGAAGTTAATGGACCAAAAGGAATATGACAAAAAAATAAGGGACCATGCCAAAGAACAAGTCAAAAATCCACTGCCACAGGGCTCTCTAACAGGGAAAGTTGTTCTCAAATATATTGAAGACTTGTTTTTTCTTCAACATGAAATCAAGCATCTATTTGTTATCAAACCAAATTTTTCCAAGTATACTGATGCTGATGAGAACTTCAAAAAACTCAAAAGTGTAAAAATACCAAATGCTGAACAATGGCGGACTTTTACAGATTTGTTGTAGCAGCAAAGAAGCAGAACAATGAAAGAAAGTACAGGTGAAACAGCCGGTTTGAGGAGGAAACAATAAAACAGTTATTTGATTTTGATTTTTTTACTGCTAAAAAGTCTCTTTTTACAACAGTTAAAGGTTAAAATATCAGTTAAAAGAGTATCAGGGTGAACAACAGAGTCAAAGTGTATCAGAGAGAAAAGCAACAGCCAGCTGATTTGACTGCTATAATTTCCTTTTTTACAACAGTAAAATGATAAATAAGCAGCTTGAAAGAACATCATAGATGAAATACTGTGTTAAAGAGTATAAGTGGAAAGAGTATCAATTAATTCATCTTCCAAAAGATATTTTTCAATGTGCCAGTAAGCATGGACAACTATTCAACAAACAATTTTTGTTAGATAATATTAGTTCTATATTTTCTAGATAAGAGGACAGCTTGCTAAAGTTGTTAAGCAGCTGTCCCTCTTAATGTGTAAAGATATTTTATATTTCCTAGAACTATTCCTAGATCTCTCTAGGATATTTGTAATAAAAATTTGTATAAATACTTCAGTTTGTGAAGTGTTTAGTGTGGAATAAAATTGCTAAGAACATTATAGACATTTTGCTGGTACGTTGGAGGCTCACATGTGTTGATTTTAAAGCAGCAGTCTGGAAAATAGCCAATTGGACTTCATAATTAAGGATTCATGTAATAATTTGAAGAGTAAAGTACTTTCTTTCTGTCATTGTTTCCTTTTCTGAGTTACATACATTTCATATATGTTGTTCAATCTTAATGATTAATTAGGAGTATTACTTCAGGAGTAGTGTAAAAACTCCTTGTCTTAACTACTTAATCATTTAAATGTTTTATGCTGATTTCCGGATTTAGGAATTCTTAATTGCTCCTAGTCCCGTTTGACCCCTGCCTCCTTCCTCTTTTTCTGGATCAAAGGAACCTTCATTTCCATTTATCCCGAAGTAAGCCATTTCATCAAAACAATCTATCCAAATCTCTAAGGGTTATCTACCTTGCCCTTAATACATTAGCATCCTTTTGGCCTTGCCTTCTAGTTCTTCTTTCTAGACTTTGACTCCATAGCCCAATGGACTAGTAGATCCCTCTTTAATTTGTCTTTAAGTAATCTTATTTTCCACCAAACATTTCAAAATCAAAACCAATTGTTCTATCATAACTAGCCTAAAACATTAAACAAAACAAAGTTAAATCATAAAGAGAGAGCCCTCTCTGAAATTTAGGAAGGCTAGATCCTAAATTTCCAAAGTAGGTTTGTGGTTACCCCTAGTTTTCTTAAACTAAAAATCAAAAGCCCACAATCTTTAGAAATTATTAGGGTGATAACATACTGGCGACCATACTGGGGAACTAACCAATCTCCAGTGTTAAATTTAGTCTTAAAGGAAGATCTTTCATTTATCTTTTTACTTTAAGATTATTTTTAAAGGGTTGTGGGTATTCATAAACAGTCATTCTGGCTTCTAGGAAAACCTACTATACCAAGTCTAACCCGGATCCTAAGCCTGCGGTTATAGTAGATAACCCAAAACAGATTGGAAAAAATAAAAAGAAAAAACAAATAGTCAATTTAGAAACTGAAGTACCATTAAGAAAGGCAAATTCTTTACCCAAAGAATTAGTGAGTTTATCTGATATTGATTTCGATTTCAAGTTTGAACAATCATTGTTTAAAATTAAATCTGAAACTGATTTAAAAGATACTGTAATAGATCCTATTTTTACTTCTTTCTTGAAAGCAAAACATAATATTATTTCAGCAAAAAGAAAATCAGATAAATCTGAATCTCAGAGTCAAGTAGAAAGGATTAATGTTACACGGATTAAAGAAATTGATGAAGCTATTAAATTAGCCCATTTATTATCTCACATTAAGCCTCCAGTTTCTCAACTGCACAAAACAATAATTCCAGTAGAAGATTCAACTCTGTATGCTGTCACCTCATTTTTAGATTCCACTGCAAGTTCATCCACAGAAAAATTTGGTCCTAAGTTGCCTTTGCAGCCTAGGATATTATTTCCCTCATTCACTCAATCCACTGCATCCACTAGTTTTATAAGCACTACATATTTATTTCGAAATAGTTCCATATATTTACCAACCTCTTTTCCAATCTCATCAAGCACAGCTTTCAGCTCATCAACTACCATATCCAACACTGCTCCTATCATTACTGTTGTACCTCCCAGTTCAGCAAAACTTCAAGCCATGGCTGCTAAGTATGCTCCCCTTGTATTACCCCAAAACCTCCATGATATGCCCCAAGATTATCAGAAAAATATACTACTATTTGATGGCCAATCACAATATACTACTCAACAACATGTTACAAGAATAACAGATTATTGTGAAATCTATGAAATAGATGAATCAGATGTTCAAATGAGGTTGTTTGCTCAAAGTTTAACAGGAGAGGTTAATAAATGGCTTAAAAATTTAGTTGCTGGCAGTATAGCTAATTTAGCTACATTCCATAGAGCATTCTTAAATAAATGGGAAAAGAAAAATAACCCCCTGCAAATTTTATCTGAATTTGATGCTTTAAAGAGAGCTGCTAATGAATCTGTTCAAGATTACTGCACTAGGTATAACAGTGTTTATAATGTCATTCCTGTTGATCTTAAACCTACACCCTATTCTATACTTCTTAAATTTCCTGATGGATTTGATCCATATATGGCTTACCAACTAAGAGAAAGGAATGCTGAAACATTAGAACATATACAATTAGATGTTGTTGGTGTAGAAATTAATATTCTAGCCAAAAAAGCTAGACTTAGGAATGAAAGGAGAGTCACAATCAAAGAAGAAACATCAAATTCAGATGCCAAACTAGATTTCCTTGCTAAAACTTTAGAAAGGGTGGTTGATAGATTAGAAAATATTGAGAGAAAACCACAATGGGATAACCAACCATAAATCAGAAATCCCAACTTCAAAAAAAACAATAACCCTGGAAAAGCTAAAGAAGCTGCTCCGGATCAAAACATTAGGCCCCCATTTCAAGAGAATTATGCTAAGAGTTCTCATAATAATGATGAAGATGAGGATAACATCAATATAGTAATGGGGATAGATGAATAAAACACTATTTTCCTCACTCAGGAGGATCAAGAACTTTTTGAGCTTCAACAACTCAAAGTAGAATCTAGTGAATCCTTTGATTTCAAACAAGGTTATGAATTCACTATTAATGAAA
The DNA here is from genome assembly GCA_034641835.2 of Pinus albicaulis. NCBI lineage: Eukaryota > Viridiplantae > Streptophyta > Pinopsida > Pinales > Pinaceae > Pinus > Pinus albicaulis. Next base: position 408,711,168 of record CM076576.1, read on the forward strand.
TTCACAATCATTATAACCTTAGAAACAGAAAAAACAATGAAACTTCTACAAAAAACACTTCTCAAAATCAAACTAAAAAGAATGTAGAAGCACCAAAAACAAAGATTTTGCAAATTCTCCCTAGGGAAAATAAGCAAAATTCCAATCCTCCCAGTCCCAAAAAATCACCAAGCCCAAAAATTGTTGACATCACTGAAGAAGTGGCCCAATCTTCCAATAATTCCCAAAAGGCCAACACTACTAAAGCCCCTAGTTTAGTAAAATCAGCAACTCCTGATCCAAAGAAGAATCCATTGATTCTAAATTAGCAAATCCCAAAACTGTTAATACCAAAGCTTCTGCTGAAAGTTCAAAATCTGAAAAAAACTTATGTTGCTCCTGAATCTGTCCCTGAAAAGAAAACTAAAGACAACAAAATTCAAGAAACTCAGATAGAAAACAAAAGAACAACTCAAGATAAAAGTACATCTGCTGAAATTCATGAAAAACCCACTCAGGTAATTGTCACTAAAGATGAACTAATTTAGATTAGTAAGTCTCAATCATCATTTAATATTCAATCTGAAATAACTAAGTTAAAAATACCAATTCCTTTAACATAATTGGTAAAAAATGACTTATATAAATCAACAATTACTGAAACTTTGAATATGAATGATGGTGAAGATTCTATTAATTTAAATGATGATCAACCTGAATTAATTTTTGGCCCTCATGTAAATGGTAAGCATTCAGATGGATCAGTTCCTCCCTTCTATATTAGTCTTACTATTCATGATCAGATTTTACACAATGCAATGTTAGATTCAGGAGCTTCCCACAATTTAATGCCAAAATCTATCATAGAAACTCTGAATTTATAAATAACAAGGCCTTACAAAGATTTGTTATCTTTTGATTCAAGCAAGGTTAAGTGCATAGGATTGATAAAAGACTTATGTGTGAATTTGCTTCAGTATCCTGGTAAAAGTATGGTTATGGATATTGTAGTAGTTGATATCCCACCAAAGTATGATATGCTTCTTTTTCGCTCATGGGGAGCTAAGTTGCAGGGATCTCTACAATTAGATATGAGCTATGCCACCATGACATTGTTTGGACAACCTAAGAAATTTTATAGAGAAACTTTAATGAAATACATGGTTAGCAGTGCTGAGAGATCAATAAATTACCCAATTTACTCAACACCAACTGATCTTGACTCTTTTATTTTATGTAACTCTGATAATAATGAAATCCAAACTGAATTAATTGACATAAAGCCTAAACCAAACAATGATAATATTTTTCATGAAGCCTTGTGGCACTTAGACTTTGATAGCTCAGTGAACAAGTCAGGAGCAGGAGCTGGAGTGTGGATCACAAACATTGAGACCAGTCATTCGGAAGGACATGCCTTTAGACTCAACTTCAAATGCACCAACAACATGGCAGAGTATGAGGCACTTATCTTAGGCCTCCAAATCATCAGAAATTTAGGAAGTAAGAGAATTTTAATTATGGGAGATTCGAAATTAGTCATTAAACAAATAAATGCTGAATATTCTGTTCATAATCCTAGATTAGCCAGATATAGAGATGCAGCAACTGATTTGGTTGATGATTTACTAGAATGTAAATTTGCAACTATTTCTAGAAGTCGAAATTTGCAAGCACATTGCCTAGAAACTTTTGCTAGCACATGTAATTTACCTTTTCAACCAACACATAGATATACTGTTGAAGTTAAATATAGACCCATTGTCCCAGACAATGTCAAATACTGGCAGATTTTCTCAGAAGATGAACAGATTTATCATTTTTTGAATAACGAGGATGAATTTCAAAATTGTAAGATAGACACCGATGGTAATTTAGATTCAGAATGTAACATAGATTTAGATGTTAATTGTGAAATAAATAACATAGATGCACATAAACTTACAAAACCCATTGTATTTACTCAATCTGACATAGATAACTTAGAGAAGGTAGATATAGAGGAAATAATTGAAGATGAAATTGAGATGTTAGATTTAAAAGATAATTTTTTACCTAAAGGTTTAACTCCTTTGGAGGACTTATTTGATTCCAATGATGTGCCCAAAAAGCCTAAAATGGAACCAGTCAAGTCTAACATTGAAGAATGTAACATCGGGACACAAACAAAACCAAAAATGATCAAATTGTCAAAATCTTTACCCCCTCAAGAAAAAGAAAAATGCATTGAACTTTTAAAGGAATACCAAGATGTCTTTGCATGGAGTTATGAAGATTTAAAAGCAAATGACACAAACATAATTCAACATAAGATTCCTATAAAAGATGATCAGAAACCATTTAGACAAAAATTAAGGAGGATTAATCCTGTCCTATTACCTTTGATTGAAAAAGGAGTTAAACGCATGTATGATGCCCAAATAATTACACCAATCAGATATTCTGATTGGGTTTCTAACTTAGTACCTACAAGAAAGAAAACTGGTGAAATTAGATTATGTGTAGATTTCAGGAATCCTAATAAAGTGTCTTTAAAGGACAATTACCCTTTACCCAAAATGGACCATATTTTACAAAGGGTAGTTGGTTCTTCTAGGATATCTTTATTAGATGGTTTTTTTGGATATAACCAGATACTTGTCCAAAAGGAAGACCAACCCAAAACAGCTTTTACCACTCCATGGGGCACTTTCATGTATGTGAAAATGCCTTTTGGTTTGATGAATGCTGGAGCTACCTTTCAGAGGGCTATGGAGATAGCCTTTGCTAAGGAAATACATGAATTTTTGGTTATTTATTTAGATGATATTACCATTTTTCTAAGACAAATAATGAAAATTTGGATCATCTGAGACAAGTTTTCATTAAGTGTAGAAAATTTGGTATATCATTAAATCCTAAGAAAACCCTTTTTGGACTAGAGGAAGGAAAACTACTTGGACACATCATTTCAAATGAAGGTATTAGGATAGATCCAGCAAGAATAGAAGCCATACTAAACATTCACCCACCTAGGAACATCAAAGAGTTACAAGCATTTTTAGGTAAAATTAACTTTTTGAGAAGATTTATTTCTAATCTAGCAAAAATCATCAAAGAACTGAATAACATGTTAAAAAAGGACTCTGTTTTAAAATGGACAGTTGAAGCAAAATAGTCATTTGAATCCATTAAACATGCTTTAACAAAAGCTCCAGTCCTAATCAGTCCAGACTTCAAGAAAGATTTTATAATCTTTTCATTTGCCTCAGAACATACCATAGCTGCAGCTCTACTGCAGAAAAATGACCAAGGTTTTGAACAACCTATAGCATTTTTCAGTAAAACCCTTAGAGATGCACCTTTGAGATATAACATAATGTAAAAACAAGCTTTAGCTTTGTTTAAAGCCATAAAAGATTTCAGGGTATACATTCTTTACTCCCACATTATTGCCTATGTCCCTAATTCTGTAGTCAAAGATATTTTAACACAGGATGGGCCAGATGGAAGAAGAGGAAAGTGGATTGCCACTATCCTTGAATATGACATAAATATTAAACCAACCAAGCTCATAAAAGGACAAGGTTTAGCCAGACTAATGGCTGAATCCAATTGTAATGCTTTGGATATAAATTTTATTGCCCAGATTGATAACCAGGAAGAGATGGCGACTCCATTGATCAGTAACGCCTTGCTAGACTCACCGTGGTACTCAGATATTATCTTTGTACTTACAAATTTACAAGCTCCTCCTGGATTAACTATAACTAAAGCTAGATTCATCAAACTTAAAGCAATGAGATATTGTATTCTAGATAATATGCTTTAATGGAAAGAACAAAGTGGGATATTACTGAACTGTTTACTAAAATTAGAAGTTAATAAAATTCTTGGACAATTTCATGCAGGTGATTGTGGAGGACACTTATACTGGAAAAGTACAATAGAAAATATTCTTAGAGATGGTTTCTACTGGCCTACCTTATTTACTGATGTAAAAAAAATTGTTACTTCATGTCACAAATGTCAGATTTTTGAAGGAAAAAGGAAGTTGTTACCTTTACCACTCAAACCTATTTCTATTAAGATGTCTTTTCAACAATGGGGTTTAGACTTCATTGGAGAAATTCACCCTCCATCCTCTGGCCAACACAAATGGATATTGACTGCCACATATTATTTCACCAAATGGATTGAAGCCATTCCTACCAGACAATCCACTGATTCAGTCATTATCTCTTTCATAGAAAACAACCTTTTATCTAGATTTGGATGCCCACAGAAAATTATTACTGATAATACAACTGCATTTAAATATAAGAAAATGATTGCCTTTTGCCACAATTATCATATTACCCTAGGCCACTCTACTGCTTATTACCCTCAGGGTAATGGCCTAGCTGAATCTTCAAATAAAAGCCTTTTGAGTATCATCAAAAAACTACTTGAAGAAAATAAGAAAACTTGGAATAAAAAGTTAGTCTATGCCTTATGGGCAGATAGACTTACTACCAAGAAGTCAATTGGAACATCTCCTTACCAGATTGTATATGGGATAGATGCAGTTTTCCCATCATCTTTAGGTGTTCCAATCATGAAAATTATCCAAGAATCACAGGTAGAACTCAATGATATACAAAGAAGGATAAATCAAACTATCCATCTGCAACAGACAAGGGAAGAAGTATATGAAAAATCTCAAGTCATTCAAGAGAAAATCAAGAAAATATTTAATAAAAGAACTAAAGAAGATGACTTTGCCATAGGAGATAAAGTGTTAAAATGAGATTCCAGGAGAGAAGAAAAAGGAAAACATGGAAAGTTTGACTTTCTATGGAAAGGTCCTTATGTCATTTATGGGTACATAGGTAACAATGCATTTTTTATCAGAAATTTGGATGGAACAGACATTCCAGAAGGACCAGTGAATGGTAGAATTTTCAAGCACTACTATTCTTCTGAGTTAACTAACAGTTAGTCCTAATTTCCTTTTATATCATTGTAAATATCCATTGTAGTTTGTAGATGGATTGGATGTTTTCTTTCCAAAGTTGAAGCCCGGAGTGAATGCCCTAAGCTTTGAAAAGTAAAATGTCATAAGTTTGAGTTTTTGCAGAAAACATAAGACAGTTACAGAATCATCATGGTCAAAATGGAAGGCTACTGATCTTAGAGTTCTTGACATTTCACCAGGTAATGCCATATCCATGTGAAGCCGTTGTTAGGGTCCTATAAGTATAGGATTCATAATTTGGAATTAACTTATGATATTCTTGTAAAAATATGTACATACCTTGCTTTCTGCAAGTTGTTTTCCCATATTTTGTAAGAAATATAAAAAAAAATAGAAAATAAAAAAGAGGGTAAAGTCCTAAAAGAAAAATCAAAGGACTTAGAAAAAATAATATACCCCAAAGAAAAAGAAATAAAACATGAAAGTGTGCATGTCCAAATGCCACTCCTTTTTACTTTGTTACTGATGATTATGACAGAGTGTCAATAAATGCCATAATCCATGATGAGTTGAACTATTCAATCTTGACTTGTGATGTTTCAATTTTATTGTTGTAGATAGTGAATAAAGATTAGTCAGACAGTTTAATCCTGACTAGTCAGTAGATATGTAGAGTATAAAGAGGAGCTCGTCAGTTAAATCTAAGCCCTCAGATGATATAAGATAGATTTAGATAGTTTTTATGCTTTCAAAAGAATAAAATGTTCAAGGTTGCTAGCTCAAATGCACCTGCAAAATGGAAGAAAAAGTGTTAGATTAAAGTTGGGTAGGTAAAAAAAGGTGGGAAAATCATTGTAATATTCATCATCGGGCAAAAATAACTAATTTCACATCCCATATAGTTATTATGCATTCTAGACATTCAGTCAAAGAGGCTCAGAGCATTTCTCTGACTTCTATTTGGACGGGACCCAAGGCTCAATGACTGTTAAGTTAAAAGTGTTTAATACCTATATTAATCCCTAATTAGCATCATTTACCTTACATTCATCCATTTACACTTCAATTTCATAAGTACAGACCTTTTTACTTGATGAAAAATAAAATCCCCTTTTGACTAATCTCCTTCATTCATAAAAACATAAAAACCCTCCAAAAATATTATATTCTAGGTCAAAGTGTTCAAGTTATAAATGATAAAGCTTTGCTTTTTACATTATCACTTTGCTTAGTCATATAAATATATTTTGGTGGTTTTCGTTGTCCTTGGTCATATTAACTTCTAATTTATTTATTAAATTCCTATAAGAAAACCTTATCCTATTATTATAACCCCTTTTTTTCTATATATCCCCGAAAACCCACTATTATAAACTTTTATGCCAAAGTTAATTATCCACATGTTTAAATAAAAAACCCCAATTATGCCCCCCTTTGGCATAAAAATAACATTATATAAATACCCCACCCCCTGTGGTTATAGACCTTTCAAAAAGTCTAAAACTATATAATAAAATAAAAAGGATAATATCGCATTCATACATATCCGATGTGTTGAAAACCCAAAAATATTGCCCATTCCATGTTTATCCTAAGTGTTACGACAGAATATAGTTTGTTACAAAAGCAACCCCCTCGCCTTTCTAATATACTCATTAAATTTTTTCCCACATCACCTTTTAACCTAAGGTTTTACCAATATGCAACTAAGATTTTAAATCTCTTAAATGGTTAAACCTTTCCCGTGTTTCTCCCCGAATATGTAATAGCCTTATGCTATACATAAGTTGACCTAGGTTAAATCATATATTAACCCCGCCTCACGCGCATTTTCCGTATATATATATATATCACAGCCCATTTTTTACCCTTTGGAACCATATACCCCCATATATAGTTAACCTTTTATATATTAAAACATTGGTTATAAAGTATTTTGTTAAAAGGTTTTATTATATTTTAATCTGACACCGTATTATAAAGAACCCTGGTCCCACATCTACCCGACTGCAACTTCCCATCATATCTCAGTTGTTTGCTCCCTATCTGAAGATCCAATGTTGGATGATGATCTTCGCGCTCATAAACCAAACGTTTGCCAAACACCCAAACGAGCGCGAAATGGGTAGTTTTCCCATTACCGCCTCCTATGACGTGTCCAAATCTGATTGCGTCGCGTTCGTTTTAAGTAAAACCACTTACTGCCCAATGACAGTGCGAAACCCACTTATGGTTTTTCGCGTTCGCAAATAGAAAACCACTCTTGCCAATGATTTGACTCACAGTTATTGTGTTTTTAAAGATTTATGGTAAAGGTTAAAACCTTTGTTATAAGTTTTATTGACGTTATATGTGTATTCTGATGTATTAAAAGTCGCACTCGACTGGTTAAACATATTCCCGCTGTTATCAAAGCTTCCCACTGCGTTTTGAAGCCTTGAATTCCCATTCAAAGCATTATTCACCGTTGATTTCTTGATTCAAGACTAATAAACACCTGCTCGGATCCAACCACCAAACCAAAGCTCAACTTCGACTTACAACAAATTTGCATAATACCATTATCAACCTACAAGACCAAATGAAACTTGACAAAGGCTCTTTATATGCAAAAGATCTAAGGATCAAGGCCTTAGAAGATTTGATTTTACAAATAGGAGTTGACCCATCAAATGTACAAGCTGTTGAAGTATTGATAAAGAAGAAAAATGATGATATTGTTGTTTTAAGGAAACAATTAAAACTTCTTCAAAGTGAGCACCCACAGAGTAAGGAGATACTTCAAGAACAGAAGGAAAAAGATGATATGATGCAGTTGATCATAAAGATAACTGCCCAAATCAAATATATGGAAAGTCAAATGGATATAGTTATGAAAGAAAAAGAAACTGTGAAGGAAACTAATACTTCCATCATTCCTACAGTAATACCTATTATTACTGTTGCTATCCCTTCTACACTGGGAGAAAAGTTAGCACCAAAAGAGCCACTGGAAACTGTAGTGTTAGTGCAATAAGCTATTACCTCCAATACAAATCCTCAACATCACAGGTACAACAGACAAATGAGGCAGGACAGATAGTCAAAGCAATGGAGGAAATGTCTCTGAAAAATAATGAAATTAACAGTTTGAAGAAAAATATTTAGAATATGGAAGTATCTAACAAAGCAGCATTGATTAATGCCAATAATTATGAACAAAAGGCCAAGAGACTTGAAGAGAAAATCAAAAGCCTTCAAAAATATTTAAGTTTCACTACACAAATTTCTTATATAAGAAATTACTTATGGACCAATATAATTGAGGCTATACATCTTCAGTGGCCATCAATCCAGATAATATATGAATAGAGAGACCTCCTTCTAGCAGCACAAGTGGAAATACAAAAGACAACAGAAGAATTAGCAGATAAACCAACACAGTTCTTAAAGCTAATTACTTTCTTATACAGTAAAAACATGACCGAGCTAGAAGAATTGAAGATACAGGACAAGACAGAGACTATATTGCAAATCAAGAAAGTATTGACAAAGAAAACTCTGATGAACAATTTGAAAGAAAAATGTGATACCATAATTTTTTCTATTACCAAGTTTCTAGCAAAGTACACTATGCTAAGGCAAGATGGCATTCCAGATATACATGTCTTCAATGAGAAGTTAATGAACCAAAAGGAATATGACAAAAAGATAAGGGACTATGCCAAAGAACAAGTCAAAAAGTCACTGCCACATGGCTCTCCAACATGGAAAGTTGTTCTCCAATATATTGAAGACTTGTTTTTTCTTCAACATGAAATCAAGCATCTATTTGTTATCAAACCAAATTTTGCCAAGTATACTGATGCTTATGAGAACTTCAGAAAACTCAAAAGTGTAAAAATACCAGATGTTGAACAATGGCAGACTTTTACATATTTTTTGTAGCAGCAAAGAAGTAGAACAATGAAAGAAAGTACAGGTGAAACAGTCAGTTTGAGGAGGAAACAATAAAATAGTTATTTGATTTTGATTTTTTTTACTTCTAAAAAGTCTCTTTTTACAGCAGTTAAAGGTTAAAATACCAGTTAAAAGAGTATCAGGGTGAACAATAGAGTCAAAGTGTATCAGAGAGAAAAGCAACAACCAGCTGATTTGACTGTTGTAATTTCCTTTTTTACAGCAGTAAAATGATAAATAAGCAGCTTGAAAGAGCATCAGAGATGAAATACAGTGTTAAAGAGTATAAGTGGAAAGAGTATCAGTTAAGTCATCTTCCAAAAGATATTTTTCAATGTGCCAGCAAGCATGAACAGCTATTCAACAAACAATTTTTGTTAGATAAGATCAGTTATATATTTTCTAGATAAGAAGATAGCTTGCTAAAGTTGTTAAGAAGCTGTCCCTCTAAATGTGTAAAGATATTTTATATTTCCTAGAACTATTCCTAGATCTCTCTAGGATATTTGTAATAAGCATTTGTATAAATACTTCAGTTTGTGAAGTGTTTAGTGTGGAATAAAATTTCTAAGAACATTGTAGACATTTTGCTGGTATGTTGGAGGTTCACATGTGTTGATTTTAAAGCAGCAGTATGGAAAATAGCCAATTGGACTTCATAATTCGGGATTCATGCGATAATTTGAAGAGTAAAGTACTTTCTTTCTGTCATTGTTACATTTTATGAGTTACATACATTTCATATATGTTGTTCAATCTTAATGATTAATTAGGAGTATTACTTCAGGAGTAGTGTAAAAACTCCCTGTCTTAACTACATAATCATTTAAATGTTTTCTGTTGATTTCCAGATTTAGGAATTTTTAATTGCTCCTAGTCCCGTTTGACCCCTGCCTCCCTCTTTTTCCGGATCAAAGGATCCTTCATTTCCCTTTATCTCGAAGTAAGCCATTTCATCAAAACAATCTATCCAAATCTCTGAGGGTTATCTACCTTGCCCTGAATACATTAGCATCCTTTTGGCCTTGCCTTCTAGTTTTGCTTGCTAGACTTTGACTCCATAGCCCAATGGACTAGTAGATCCCTCTTTAATTTGTCTTTAAGTAATCTTATTTTCCACCAAACATTTCAAAATCAAAACCAATTGTTCTATCATAACTAGCCTAAAGCATTAAACAAAACAAAGTTAAATCATAAAGAGAGAGCCCTCTCTGAAATTTAGGAAGGCTAGATCCTAAATTTCCAAAGTAGGTTTATGGTTACCCCTAGTTTTCTTAGACTAAAAATCAAAAGCCCACAATCTTTAGAAATTACTAGGGTGATAACAACTTATGAACTTCATGGCCAACTTTAGGCCACAAAAATTTCTAAACATGGCCACTCCCTTAGAGATCAAAGGGAGATTTTGTTTCATGATGGATGCATTCCTAAGGCACCAAATATATCTCACACTTTCAGCCATAGTGAGATATCTTGGACAACAAGTAAGTGGTGGGGAAACCACTTACCACATCATGATTTAAGGCAGTCAGGAGATGTATTGCGCTGGTTCCACATGTGGGACTATGACCCACCTCCATATGCACAAAGTTTTGTTTGTATGTATGTAATTTTGATCCCATACATTGATGATGTACTTGCACTTTTTATGGGAATGTATGGAGGGAGGATGGGAGGTATGTATGTGCCCTATGGGGTGGAGATTCTGCATGTACCTTATGCTGTATGTTTCAGGGAGAACATTGGGAAAACCATGTTTGTTTCATTTGAGCTATTGTCTCCTTATGGGATGAATTATTTACATCTCATGAGAATTTTGGAGGATAAATTCATGGAGGGATGGATTGGTGAACACTTAGCTTATGGAGGAAGCTTATCACATGTTGGTGTCACCAATGGAGGAGAAGAGTTGCTTGAGGACAAGCAACATTTGGGAAGGGAGGACTGTAATATTCCCAATTATTCATGAGATAATTGGAATATTCATTTTTGTTTTTCTGCTTTGTTTAAAGAATAAGAGAGCAAAGGAGGTCCATATCTCTCCTTAATAATGAATAAATCAATGCCAAATGTGAAAGAGACAAATCTTGGCAGCTTAATTGAAGCACCCTTGGTGTGAAAGCAGTTGCATAACTTTGACTCGGTCAACCTTGAACAAATCTATAGCGTTGTCATGGAGGAGTGGCCATCAATGAGGTACAACACAATTTTAGATGGGGATGCTTTGTGTGAAAGGAGTGTTATCATTGGATGTGGTTTAGGGTTTGCAAGATCTTAACTTATAAAAGGAAGAGGATGGCATCATTAGAAGGTTGTTGATATATATGATATTTTTTGAATATATGGTCTGTTTAGACATATATCTTTCTCTTACTGTTTAGCCAAGATTGAATGTTGTTTAACATTGGGTGTTCCTGATCAGAAATCTCACCTCTTCCCATTGAGTATCTCTTGGGAGAGTTTGTATTGCATTTTCCACTATCTGGCTTAGGTCCAAGCTTCTTCTTTCAACTACAGCGTAGATCTTGTTGAGGGTTTGATTGTTTTTGCAAGCTCCAGCAAGTGGAGACTAGATCTTTCAGATCTAGGCCATTTCAGTGCTCCTTTTCAGTGGAGGAGGTTTCCACTTCATTGTAAGGATAGAATTGAAGGCTTTGGAGCTCATTTTTAGATCTTGGCATCAGGCCAACCTTATTTTGATCCCTACAGTGCAGTTTACTTCCAGATCTGCATTATTTCTGTAGGTGGAGTTGCAGGGTGGTTCAACACACCATTTGGAGAGTTGATTTTCTAGTGCTGGGGATCTACCCTTCACTTTGAAGATCTATTGGAGGAGGTTATTATATTGATCATATCAAATCAGACACACTTTCCAAATATGTATTTTTCAGTAGATCTGCAGTCTTAGGTCTCAAATCTACATCTTGTACTTGGTGTTTCGCTGAAAGCCCTAAGGGGGTTCATTAGAGGAGCTTGTATAGTGCATGGATCTGATATAGATCTAACTTTTTATGTACATACTAGCTCTAGATCTGATGTATAATCTACTGCTATTGCAGAAGCAATAAAATAATGTTGTAAGGGTTTTCCAACTTTAATACATGGTTGCAGCGCCTCTTACTGCATGATTTTTATCCATTGGAGACTTGTATTTCCTGTTATGCATCTTATGGGACATCTTTTACATATATTTTTATGTTGTAAATACATATGAAAGGTCTCCATATTGGCCTCTTTCTTCATAAATGATGATCAGCGTTATTGTCCCATCATTTTGCACTATATTCCTGCTTTTCCCATTTGGGAATATTACAGTGTTAGAAATATTTGAATTTACTACTAGTTATTTGTTTTACTATGTGAGACTTCGGTAATTATGGCTTAGAGGAAAGCCTAGTAAATTTTAAATGATAAAGTTAGTTTTTATTTTTTTAATTAATAGGAAATTGAGACAAGTCTTGAAATTCTTGGGCAAATATACTAAATGAGTTCAAAAATAACCGTTATTGTACAACGGCTACTTGGAGCTTCTTTATCTATTTATGCAGAGTCTTAGATCAGATTTCGCATCTTGTCCTGATGATGAACCACACTGGCTGGTTCGAAACGCGTCGACACAAATTTCTCCAATATGATTTTTACCGAAAGATTTGATACATGAGTTCAAAACTTCCAGACAATTATGAAAATTATCACTCTCTCATTTTTCCTCGAAGATAAAATATCTCAGGGAAAATACAAAGGGGTCCTTGGACGGGAGAGAAGATATACCGAGAGAGATAAGTGAGTACCTGAACAAAATGCTAGGAAGGTAAGGCAAGATGCTGCCTAAGGAGTATTCTTGAACTAGAATTGAGCCAGTGGAAACTCTGAAAAGAGACCGAAGTCTATGAGTTATAGGCTAGCCTATTAGGGAAATTTCGAGGTCTGAAATGGGCCTCCTAAGAAAAATGTACAACAAAAATAAACTTTATAAGAAATAATAGGATTCAAGATGATCATGTCGACCATGGGGTACGATTCACCAATTTTTAAGTAAAAGGGTAAAAAATATCAAAAAATAATAAAATAATAAAACTACTTTTTCAACTCGTATTTTCAACTTATCTCCCAAATTTTTTACTCAAATTTCGAGTGGGAGTACTCGTTGGATGCAAAATTTAATTCCTCATCCAAGGAGTGCCCATATTGCATACTTTCGATGGACCCTGCTACATGAAAAATGAGAAATACATAAAAAAAACATGATTACAATCACGTTTTTCTGATAAAGCTTTTAATAACCAAAAATAAATGAGTGTTATTTTACAAGAATAACAAAATGACAAGATTCATGTATATATATAACACTTAGGAGAAACCCTAGAAATAAACAACAACAAGGGTTTATTGTACTCACTATAAACCTTAAGGAGACCTTCTTATGCTCCTGATAGTTAACAATTAATAATTACATGAAGAAATTTAAAAGAAACTAACATCTTGAAGACTTTGTTTAAGATTTCCAACCAAACAGGTAATCCTTATCGTACTCTACAGGAGGACCCTAATAACTCTAACCCGCATAGACAAAATTGAGAGAAAATCCACACATGAACCAAGGTTTAGTGAAGAGTCGGAACCTAGAAAATAGAGATTGACAAGGAAGGTTTTCTTCCTTAGACTAACCATAAATTCTCTTGAAAAGTGGCACGTAGTATGAAGATAGTCACCAAGCTTACCCACAAAACCCTAGAACAGAAAATAAAAATATATTTATACATGTAAACTAGCGAGAAGAAGGGAATTCTTGTAAATTTAAGTAACCCTTTCATTGGAAAAAGGGAAAGAGGTTAATACCTGTGAAGCAGCCAGAAATTGAGCGTCGTTCTGAGAAAAGCCTAAGCATAGACAAACCCATCACTATTAGTGTTGATGACCAAGCCTAGAGAATTATTCACAAATAATGGCAAAAGTATTAGGAAATAACTTACCATGGTATTCGCAGCCATGAATGGTTGTCAGACCAGAGAACTGTGGTGTAAACCATAACCTTTGCAACAGGCATACAAAGGTGAGCTAATGCAATAAAAGAACAAAGAGGAAGAAATATTTTAGTATATTGTTCATGTTTAGGGAGCTACCTGTTAGCAGAAACCCTCAATTCCCTAGTGTCCTTGAAGCACAATTCAAATAAAAGATCTGACAAAGGGGCAACAGAATTGGAGGACAGACCCCAGAACCAAAGGTAGTTGGTTACCCTAACCAACCTTCGATGGTCTATGCCGTTGGAAAAGTCGATGGGTAATATATGGAGGAGGAGACATCACATGTCAATATAACTGTGAGGCAATGCATCTCTAGATAAGAACTTTCATGATGCCTTGATACCGTGAAAAAACCCGTAGTTTAAACATCAAAGTTGAAAATTATAAGGGTTTGAACCAAATATCCAATATAGGAGCTTAATCATGACCAATATAATTAATATAGTTCGAAAAAGGGGCTGAATCCAAATGGAAGGACACATATGGAAGCTACTCATAACCCAATGATACCTTTAATATTTAAAATTTATGTTGTCATTTTCCAAACTCGTATTATTTTTAAACAAGAATGGTTGCAAGGCAGCGATTCCCTACCTTGAGTTGGAGCTGCCTTGAGTTGGAGTTTATAACTTCTAAGCAAATAACATAAAAATGAGCATCATAAATTTCAAAATTACAGAAATATCATTAAAGCCATATAATATGTACCCTTTCCTATGCACTTTATATATCTTTGTCTTCATACATTACCTTATTTGTGGATGTAGTAGACTTATTATCTAGATTTAACCTGTCAGAATCTAGGATTGAATCCATTTGTGTACATTTACTCTGCAATTTTCCTGTTATTCCAACTATACCACAGCACAGTTGCTACAAAATCACATTAGTACCAAGACCCGCGGTAGCCAGTGTTATACCCATAGCCTAAAGCATAAGTACACATACAAAATACAACATCATATCTAGCATAGACAGTTGCTTACCCATCAGTTGTTCGAAAACTAGTAACATATCCAAAAAAAAAAAAACAAAAAAGAGATCAACAATAAATGCTCTGATAGCAATAAGGAATTGTTACATGTATAGCTGAATGACAAAAAATATCTCATATGAAGTGTAGTTGGTGCTTTATTATTTTTTCAACAACCACCATTGTAACAAATTCTCTCGGATCATTTAGATCATAGTGCCGCCTAAACCAATTGTGGTAACCACTTCAACGTTAAAAAAGTACATATCTTGGAAATAGGGTATGGTACCAAAGATGAGTATAAATTAACGTAGTTAGTGCCTAAGTGAAGTGTAGCCATCAATTAAGCTTTTCATGAAAAGCATTGAATATAAGGTAGTAACTATAGTAAAAATCAGTATTTTGAGAAACTTATTAGAAGATATTTAAAATTTTAGATTAAAAATCCCAAAATACAAAATAATTTTTGAATAAAAGTATGTATAACAAAATAAAGTAAATTTTACAAATTACCAAATAAAAAAACTTGTTAATAGTCACAGCGTTAGCTATGCTATCAGATAAAAATTAATAAATAATTTTGCATTACAAATTTAAATTTAAGCACAACCCAACCTTAAATACTAGATATGACTCGTACAAGAACATGACTCCTGCATGTTTGAAGCATCTGTTTGCAACGCTTGGAGAGGATGCAACGCAAGAACTTGTTTGATATGTTGAATACCTGTTTTTCATAATTCTCTCTCCATCTCTACCTACACAAAGGATTCTCTAAAAAATACTTCTATGCCTCATCTGCTGCAACATAGTAAGGCAATTGATTTGCAATATATGATAAATAAAGAGACCATTCTCATACGCATGTTTGGCAGAGCATTTGCTTGTAGTGTGAGCGGTCAATGACGCCTCGAATGCTAGTTTTGTTTTGTAAGAGGTTGTATATTAAGAGTGTGTATGCATGTGTGTTCCATGAAAAAAGCCATGCCATTTTTTAAAATTAAATTACAAGTCTATGACAAAAAAAAAATTAACAAAAAAAATAAATTAATATAAAGTTAAATATATAAAAAAAAGAACTTGGGTGTGAGCACAGGAGCTTGCATGCGGCCCACGTATCCCCTCCACACTAAATGTCTTGTCTTTTGAAACTTTTGTGCCAAAGATTTAATGAATTTAGAAATCTAATAGTTTGTGATAGTCCACACCGAGGAAGGAATAATGTTTTACTCCTGTAAACATTTAAATTTACCGTCTTTGAAGCAATATTAAATAAGATGAAACACAGTATGAAGGTATCCATCATTTTTCCCCTCTTGGAAAATGAAATGAAGGTATAAACACAATGTCGATCTGGCTGAAAGCCATAAAGCCCATCACTGCCTGGCGAAGAATTCCTGAAGCAGCTGGTCAATGCTCTCTAAGGTTATATTTTCAATGTTATATTCGAACTAAATGGTTCCGGACATCGTATTAGTATATGCTTTGAATTGAACTTCTTTTTTCACGAATCTCTCCGTAAACAGAAACGAAATAGAAGTTTTCATACCTACAGGGCACAAAGCATTAGATTTTGTAACACTCATGGAAAAGTAGTAGCCTGCAGTGGTCAGGAGCGCTGACAGGCACTCGATTTAGATGAATACAAGAAAATCTGCTCTTATCTGATGGCATACAAATAATCTTGTTACTAGGTATATGCCATAAAAGTCAAACGCATAAATCTGTGACATGCTCATTTTCGGTCAGTAAACAATTGCTAGTTTTTATTTCTATATATAACCGTCGGCCCTCCGAGGAGATTAGTGTCGTGTCTATTTGTTCCTAGCAAAGTAGATCATCAAAGTGTTGAGTTACTCATTTCGAATTACACAGGAAAATCTGAGATGGGTAGATCTCCTTGTTGCTCGAAACAAGGGCTCAATTGGGGCGCCTGAACACAAAAGGAGGACACGATTCTCTCCGAATAAATTCATGGTGATGGAAAAGGGAGAGATATTCCCAAAAAAGCAGGTAAATATTAACAAATCTTTCATGTTGGTATCTCAATGTGGATTTAAATATGTATTGCTAAGCAGAATTAAACTTATAGAATTTTGTTTTGCAGGTCTTAAGCGGTGTCGAAAGAGCTGTAGATTACATTGGATAAACTATCTTTGCTCCGATATTAAACGCGGAAACATTTCTCTGGATGAGGAGGATCTTATTTTTAGGATGCATCGCCTTCTTGGCAATCAGTATGTAAAGAATTACTGAACTTGATTCATTCATGTGTTACAATTCATTGATATTTAGAATTATTGACATGGTTAGAAATTTAGTGTAAAATATAATGTAAGTCATATATATATATATATAATTCATGATTCCCCATGTGAGGCACTTCAATTTTAGAATTATTGTTACATTAAGCATGAATTACATGCTATATGTATACATCCTGGTGGTCACTAATTGCAGGACGACTGCCTCGATGAATAGGCAGTGAAATTAAGAACTATTGGAACTGTCACATTTGCAAGAAGCAGCTACCAATGAACGAAACCCAACTGAAATCGGGTAAACATAATCTCAATAGTTACACAATATCAATAATTTAGACACTGTAAAATTAAAGCTTAACATTTGCTCAATCATACCTTCTGGTTCTCTTTCATTCTTACCTTATTTTTCCGTGCTTCATGCACATAGTGAACAGAAATAGGCGTTTATAACTAAACTTGGGATTAAGATTACCTGTTCTCAAGAAACAGAGCGCATTGGTTACTTCCGGGCCTTTAGCTCATATGCTACTACGCCTATGTCCCGGAATGTAAAAAACCCCGAATAAGCTCTTGATATGATTTGGTATTAGCCGCCTAGATTTTTTACCGTAGCTCGCAAGAACCGCAGTGAAGAAACATAGCACACCAATGCCGCAAGGCACCTCGCATGGTTCCAAAGTGTATTATTTCACGAATAATGAGAGTAAGCCCAAGACAACACATCCTTCTTCCATGAGGATAATGAGAGTAACCCTAGACAACACATACCACACATATTAATCTGGGTAGCTAAGGCACCCGTGACAAATAGTTGGCTGAAAATTTCATGATTATATAGGTGGTAGTTACATATCCATTCACCCAGAGAACAACATGAGTGAATGTTTGGTGTATGTTCTTAATCAATAAATATAACAACATAACATAAAATGTCAAGAACTAATGTTAGCATTAGTTAATTGATACTTGAAATTCTTTGTATCAATGCACATTTATCCTAAGTACAAGGACATCTTGCCTCAATATGAGACCAATAAGACCTCAAAACTCGCCGATTGCTTGAAACCACGGTTGAATTAAGCTTATTGCTTGACTGAAAAAGAATATAGATTTCAAATATAGCTTTAAATTTATTTGTTCACCTTTGGGTTATGTGCAAAGTACTAATGAAAAAAAGAGAAACAATTACAATAGTCTCAAAAGGGGCATGGACTAATAAGTGTGTATGATATAGTAACGTGGAATAATAATCATGTGGAGGTAAAAAAATTTAAGGTAACATTTTTTTGTTTAAAAAAATAAAATATAATAATTATAATTATATTTATAACTAATTATTAATAAAACCAACGTAAAATTATCTTAACAATAAATCTCTATGAAAAGGGATGAAATTTTTTTTAGATGTAAATTTATTTTAGATTGAAAGGAGATTTGATTTAGCTAAATAGATCCAAAATTATAATGTTTATGTTTATTTTTTTAAATTGGTATTGAGACAGATTTGCATTTAGTGTTAACTAGTTAAATGACATTTTATTATTTTTTTTAAGAAAAGACTAAGACACTTAATGATTTTTTTTGGAAAATTTATTTTCTTTAATGTTAATTGTGAAAAAATAAAATTAGTTATGGAAAGTGGTTCCATAAAAAGTAAAAAGGTTGATGGTAAATATTTTCCAAGAACCCGAAAGGTGGTTGGATAGTTTGAACAGCTTACCTACTCCTCTAGGGATAAGAGACTCATCCCACCGAGGAATAGGGGTTCTGTTCGATGATCGAGGAAGAGAGTGAGAAAGTTTCCGAGTGGTAGAGACCAATGGAAATCACTCGGTGTTCGTGAAATTTTCACGGTATTGACTGGACTTGGGGTCTTGAGGTCACAGCATGAAAACCATCGTCAACTGTACCTTTCGTGTGTGGAGCACAGGGGAAAGAACATGACGTAATTGCCTCTCTTAAAGGTTGGGAGGACATCAACAATGAACCGCATATCCGGATAAGTATTTGTGTATATAGTACACCGTAATCGGGAAAGGGTATTACTAAATATGGATACATAAATAGTGTCTCGTTAGAAGCAAAGACTTTTAAAGTACCTTTGTGTAGAATATTGAGTTCCGTGTACCTCTATGATTAAAATGAGTTATTTACGCTTTCAATGATTTATATGTGAAAATAGTTATTGTTTCTCCGAGTTTAATTAAATAAGTTACTTACGATTCGGTGATTTATCCGAGAATATAGTTACCGTAATTTCTAAGTTCGGACCTTGTGTAATATTTGAAAAGAGCACATAGCAAGCTAGAATAAATAATAAATAGGGGATACCGTAAATATTAATATAGTGGTGTTGCTTTTATTATTTTTTAAATGAAATATGAATGTTTGAAGGGGCTCAAACCCCGACGGACTAAAAATCCGTAAATAAATATCGACTATTTGGGAAAAACTGTTGGTTCTAGACTTGAGAAAGAATCCCTTGAGTCCGTAACACATCGTTTTCATGTCAAGACTATACATGGACACGAGTAAAGAGAGGTCCGGTCACTGAGACTAAAAAGGTAGAAAAAGAAACTCAGTAAAGATATATGTTTATTACCTTTCACATAACGTAATAAACCTTGCAGCAGAAACAAAATACTATGCATATGCTCTTCTCCCTCTCTAGAAGGAGATCGGGAGTTGATATGAAATGCTATGCATATGCTTTGTGACTCTCTAATATTAATAGAAAGTTCGATTTTTTTTCTCGTGGAAAAAAAACAAAATACTACATATTCGGAAAGAAAATAACGAGTAAGACTAATAAACATGACTTATAGTGCACACAAAATATATATATATACTTCTAAGTTTCTTATTGAAATATGTTTTTCAAGAAATTGGCAACTACTCGTTGAAATACCATGAACATGAATACATGATGAAAATTATTAGATTGTTCACACAATTCTAACAAGAATGCATTGAGAAATAAACACCATAGTAAACACTGGAAAACTAGCAAAAATACAAACGAGTGAATAGCCATATATTAATCTAAACATTTACACATCGACGGTCCATACAAGAAACTGGAATATTTCAATTAAGACCCAGAAAAATAGTTTGAGAGAACCCATTGGAATCGAACTAAAGTCCAAATTCAGATTTACATGTGGGTGTGGAACTAAAATTACAAGTAAACACTAGCTCTAGCTAATCTCAAGCTAACCGAAAAACCACTAAGATTGTTGTGCGGTTTTGTGGTATCGAATTTAAATAACCGTAGTTAAACTAGGGTGGCCGACAAAGTTTTTGGCCCAACGACTGAGATGAAAGAGTACCCGGAGGAAAGGGGAAGAACTGTTATCCGAACATTGCAACTAAATGAAACGGAATAACCCCGAATCATGATGAAGAGAGGGTACCCTGCATTCTAGGAGAAGGGAACCGTAAGCGAGGGCATAAAAGTAAAACAAAGCTGGAATTCATACTTAGAAGAAAAACCGAGATAGGGAAAAGACATAAGTATGTGTACCCTGGGTGATAAGGAAGGACTTCTTCACATGCCGCTAACCTCGAACTCGTAGGAAAGAAAAAACGACACCGACAGGGTGAGGGTTAGCAATAGTAAAACCTGTTTGCAGAAGTCGCATAATAGAATGTTGAGAACCATGGTAAATTAATAGAACAAGTAAGGGTTAATATGTGCAATGAGAATTGGAAGGAGTCGAAGCTACCGAACAAGCGCCGCATCCGGAGGAACTAGAAGCCTTCCGTGAAGGTTTAAACCGAGGAAAACTCCATAACCAAATTAAAAAACAGTACAGAGGGCTATCTACCCAAATTCCGATAACCCAAATGGAACCGAACTATATCTCCAAGCATAAGAACTCAATGAGGAGGAAATGTTCCGAAACGAAAGAAACCATGACCGAGACCGTAACAGAGGCGACGGGGTTTGGTTACCCCCTCGAAGGTTGCGAAGCGGATCGATCGAGCGGCTCGGAGAGAATAATGGGATAAACGGTTAGGGTTTTTGGTATACCTAGACCCTTTCCCCGCCCAAAATTTCCACCGTTGATCTCCAAAGGATCGTACAAAGAGAAATGTTGCAAGTGTTGATCAAAAGACTACAACACGGATCCCACAACAAAAAATCTAAACCATGATATCCGAGAAAAATCAATTTAACAAGACATAGCAAGGTTTAGATAGTACATATTATTAATTCAACAATGAATGCTCATGTGATAACATGCTTTGTGAGGTTTGTACCATAGCTAGAGCAACACTTCTACACACCAATGCTGCCATATATTCATAAATGAGCATCAAGTGTTATATATTAAAATAAGTGTGATAACCAAAGTAAATTTAAGTGCAATTAAGACTTGAAATTAAGGTGATCAACTATATTGTGAAGTGGTATTTGTGTAAGGATTATAAACATCATAATACAAAAAGTAAGTGGTAATTTTTTTTTGTATGGTAAGTTTTATTAAAATATTTCGATAGTTGTTACAGGTATGAATATCCCTAAATAAATATAAGAAAAAAATATTTGTTTAAAAAATATTAAATTATATTAAAAAAAGAAAATACCTTTTACATCATGTGAATATTCATTAAAAAAAATCGCTTAAAACAAAACATAAATAAATATAAGAAACTATGAAAACTAAACATAAATAAATAAATAATATCTTCGTTCGCTGAAGGTCTCCACCAATTTCCATCCAGCGTCCCGCTGATAGACTAAAGTACAGATTTTCCTTCGCCGAAGGTCTCCACCAATTTCACGGAAGGTCTCCCCCAATTTCTATTTCTATTCCATTTTTATGATGCTGTGGGCAGGTTGGAATCCTCCACCCTCCGGACTACCATAAAAGGGGGAATTTATTGCCTGTCAGTCTCTGCCATACAAATTTACAGGCATAATAAGAAGTTAGAGTTGAGTCGTAAGAGGTTTTTTTTGGTTTATATAGTTTGGGAAAACTACTTCCGCTTGGATCTAGATTTAATTTAACAATGGATCTATTGAGGGAAAGCAGATATATTATGCGCTCCTTCATTATCATAATAGTTTGCTGCTTTGGATGGCTATGCGGTCTTGCATTTGGACAGGTTGGTGAAGCTTTTTACAAGTGCTGTTAATTTTCCAGGTATAGGACTCACATGCTTAGCCAATTTAGCACTTTTTTTTACATTCATTTTACGAAACAAGCATAGGTATGAAAAACGTGCTAAGAAAGCAAAGCTCTTCATTGGAAAAGTGAAGGAGTCGAACATAAATGGCTTGAAAGTAATGACTACGTATGAGGAAAATCTGCAGAAATATTCCGTCGTAATGTTGTCATTCCGTTATCCTGCTACTTTTGGGGCGAGAAAATTCATGAGGATTATCTCCAATGCATATGATGTGCACTCCATCTTTCTGCAATGCGGCCGTTTACAATGTGGAGCGTTCACTGGAGATTTCCGCAAGTGTAGCTGCACACAAAATCGGGATGGCAGATGCGGTTGCATTGTATTCAACACCGTGGAAGACATCACACTGATGCTCGCTCGTCGGATGCCCGGAACTATGAAAAGTTTGCCTCATTCCCAGTGCCTACTCCCATCTCTGTGCTGCCTGAGAAATGGTTGCCATAACTGCAACGAGGAGCTGTTGCATGTGGAGAATGATAGTTTGAGAGAGGGTGAACCCCATGTGGAATCCCCTGCTGCGGTCTGTGAATTACTTGATGAGCTTGAATCCATTCCTAAAGTGAGTGCTTGCATCTGCATTCCACTGCGTTCAGGTAGCGATGACGAGTGGACAAATGAGCTGATCAGAATATTCGAGCCTCAGGATACAGAATTCAGAGGAGTTGTATTCAGAGAAGGTGGAACCAACGTTTCTTCTGCCCTGGAAAACTACAAGAATGGAAATAGAGAATGCGATGCAGACGAAACATACAGCCTTGCTTCCTTAGCAATATTGCCATATTTGACAGAACCATTAATCATCTTTGCACTTACTTTCTGGCTCAAAGTGGATGGTTTCTCCAGTACTGTGCTTGGGAAACGGTCAGTTTCAAGTCATCGTTCTTCAAGTTATCTTTCTTCTGACGGTCGTCAGATTTTTTCCCCCATAAGTATCTAACCAGAGCCCGCGTGAAGTCTAATGCCAATAACACCAATGTATGCCAAGTGTTGTTCTTCAGACCTGCTTTTCAAATTTATATACTGCACTCTTTATGGGTTTGTTCGGCGTGCATTTGCTGTACTGGTTGGATGGTGTTGGTTGCATTGGAAGGAGGCGCTGACAAATGGTATCATATTCCGTCGATGGCACCCTCTGAAGGTAGAATTATTGTGATAATTGTAGCCATTTCTATTTCTTTGGCGATGGATGTGTTTGATTTGAAATTATATTTGCAAATCAGAAGGCGGCGCTGTTTTAGGGGAGCCTCATACAAATTTATTATTTTTTCATAAAAGTTTTAAGTTACTCATTGATCCAGAAAATATTTTTTTGGTTTTGTGCAATCATTGGTTTACAATTACCCTTACATCGTAGGGTGCATCGCAATAGGAAGAGTTGGGGGGATGAAAGCTTTCGGCAGATGGATATATAGCGCTTTGCAATGTCTCGTTCTGGCGAAATGGGTTAGCTTCTGCTTTATCTATGGAAACTGTCAAGATGCATTAAGCGAAGATTCACCAGAAGATGGAAAAGCGATCTGGTGGTATGGTAGCTGTGGACACTACATTGCTGCTTCTGCATTCTTGCTTAATGCGACACTGGCTGGAGTCCGAGCGCAGTGGATATTCTCATAATCGGATTCAGATTCTATGTATCTACGATGTACTGCACACTTTGGGATATATGTATTTCCAGTGTACCATACACTCGAATGTGGATTGTATAGTCAATAGAGGGTTCATGTATTTCCGCATGCAGGTTGGGTGGATGGTCAATGAAAGAATAGCTCTGGCTGTTTACATTTATGGCTGAATTTTGTTATCCTTAATTTAATTTTAGCCAGTGTTATTTATACTTAATAATAATAATTTTTTACTTACTAAATAAAAATTATAAAAATTATATATTAGGCAAATATTTTTTTTCTAAAATTATATATTAGGCAAATATTTTATTTTTTTTAAATTTTGGTAGAGCTTTATTATTTTCTATTTATGAAGAAAAGAGTAAATTGTAATACATATACTTAAGCAATTAGTGGCCTCAATTTATTGGAAAGAAACCAGGTCTCTGTTAGCCACCTTAATAAGTTAAAAAAACCTCATTAAAAGGCCATCCATCAGAAAGGTCCTTTGAAATAGAATATATTAGGTAAAAATCGTTTTATTTAAAATTATGTTTTGAATTTATTTTATTTATAGCAAAATATTATATATTTTAAATTAAATTTATTGTTATAATAATATTTAAGATTTTAATAAATAATTTTATTTTTTTAATTATTAATAAGAGATTATGCAAAATTAAATAATTTAATTATACTTATTGTTAAAAATATTAATGGTAAAATTTAAAGTAAATAAATATTATATATATATATATATATAATTTCTAAAATTAAGATTTCATTTAAAAAATATTAATTTTATAAATATTCAAGTTATCAAAAAATTTTTGAAAATAGTATATAATATAAACGACACTAATTAGTGAAAAGACCACATTAACCTTTACAAATTTACTTGACTAAATAATTTTAGTATCAAATAAATATTATTATTAATTTCAAACATATAATATTAACCAAAAAAAACTCATCATCGTCATTTAAAAAATTTGTTATTATTATTTTTTTTAATTTAAATAAATATTCGAAACATTTAAATATTTTGTAAATAACTTGGAACTTCACGAATAATTTTAGTATCAAATAAATGTTATTCCTAATTTCAAACTTATAATATTAACAAAAAATCCACATTATTTAAAAATTTGTTATTATTATTTTTTTTAATTTAAATAAATATTCGAAACATTTAAATATTTTTAGGCCGATAGGCCTTCTCTTTTGAAAGAGATCCATTTTTTTTTCGTCAACATATTCAATCTGCAAAAGACATCCGTCACTCGTTTAAAAAAATAACACATGTTACTCATTTAAAAAAATCGGTTCAACCGTTCACCGTTCGCATCCGTTATTCGCTTCAGTCTAACGTGTTCTCATCGTAGAAGAACAAGGCCAAATCCAGTTGCATCAATACGGTCTCCGATATTTATTTTTTTCGGATGGCCAAAGATTTCTTTTTCTACAGGGGGAAGGGATTCGAATAATGAAGACGATGTGCTATCGGCACGCGAAGAAAATATATTTGTGAGATTTTTTGCTATTTCTTGGAAATCGCTTGGCATCCTTGCTTAAGCGTTGTATTATTTGCAACAAAAAGCTCTTTTTCACTGTCTCTAGGTTATGTAGCTGTGACGACAAATTATGGTATGTAATGTACTCTGTTTTGATTTTGATGTGTGATATTGCAAGAAAATTTCATTAATTTATTCTGCAACAACGATAACTCGGGGATTTTGTATGCAGCTAAGGCTTAGAATAATAGATTATATATACAGCTGTACAGGTTCGAACAATTAGGGCTGGGAGCTTAGCCTTGCAACAACTGACTCGAATGCCTGTGGAAGTGGTCGATTTAGAGATTTCCTTTGCAATGGCAGCGGCAGATAGCATTCTTGATGTTTTCGAACCATTCCCTCCATTTCTTTTAAAGAAACGGAAGGCTCATCAATTTTTAGGGCGTTTCATTAATATCTGCAATGTAAACCCTAGGACAAGCCCTATAAACCAAAGCGTGAAGCAGAACAAAAGAAAAGACATGGATCTTATGAGGAGTATAATAAATTCATTTCCTGCGGTTCAGCAAATGAAATTATGCGCTGATGAAGATGAGTTGAAGATGAAGCTGGCAACCTCATGGATTTTTACGCTGGAGGGAAAAGCGTTGCAGAAATCAAGCAAAATAATTTCTGGGACACAAATTTGGGAGTTGATTTATAAAGTCCTTCAATTCATCATGAATGCCAACAGAATGACATTGATATTTCTTTCTGAAAATGATGACAAACTTCTCAAAGTTAGTAATTCGCAGTCGCATATTTACCAGTTCGCTGTAGTGAAGACCTAAATACAGTTAAATTTATCTCTTTTAGAAAACAAATACGTTTATTCCAAGTGCTTTATTAAATACATGGGTACAGATATGCTCCAAAACCATCTTCTAGAAACTTGACCAGTAAACCCATTTCTCATAATGTTTCCATTCCTGTTCATGTTCGCATTCCCTCATCAACACTGCATTGGTATCATCAATCAATCTTCTATACATAATAAACGTTGGGAGAAGAGGTGTACACAAATATCTTATCTCCACGAACCCTATGGGTTCATTTCTTGTTTCACTCCCGTTTCATGTTTCCCACGGATTATGTAACATGTGTTCGATAAATGTCCAGATATCATTTTTTGATTTAATTCATTCTCCAAAATAGTAGTATTTGCAAACCAGGTGTTTATTTCACTGGTAAGGTCCATAAAATGTTAGAGTTGGCAAGTGCAGAGAGGATCCTTTTTTAACCGAGTGGAAAACAAAGTTTCAAGTGGCGCCTGAGCGGAGCTACTAAATATCAGGCTGATGCACTAACTCTCTATCAAGGGCTTAAAATTCTTGACCCAAGGCAAATAAGAAACTTGATAGTCATTGGAGAATCCGCAATAATTATAAGACATGAGCTGCTCTTCTTCATCCAATTGCGATCTAGCAAGGCTCATTCTACGACTCCAAAAAGAGGCCACCTGCTTTGAATCTATAGAGAATTTTCATGCGTTAAGAGATCGAAATTGCCAGGCTGACCAATTGGCTAATAAGGCCTCTCACCCAGGTGGTGGAACCCTTAGGTCAAATGAGGGTGTATCCTTCCCCAATTCCTTAAATTCATCAGAATCATCAAACCAAAGGTTTGCATGCCATTCACTATCCAAGCCAAGTGACATATCAAATTTTCAAAGGGAGGATGGAAACCAAAGGCCATCATAATCCCTGTACCACCGCACATGCTGAGTTTAGTGGAGGAGAGGCCTTTTCAATTGGGTTTTATCTAGACAAGTGACATATCAAATTTACAAAGTGAGGATGGACCGCACATACTGAGTTTAGTGGAGGAGAGGCCTTTTCAATTGGGTTTTAACTTTTATTGTGACTTCAAGCAACAGCGGGATAATCGAGCCCGATTACTTCACATCTGCACTGTGTGGTAGCTGTCTGCGATTCACCCATGAGCTTAGTCTTGACCCGGAAATGCCTCTTCTCAGCCTGTATCTGATGTTTACCTGGAAGCATCCCTTCTCAGCCTTGGCAATAGTGGAGATTAGTCGCTTGGTTATAGTTTTTTCCCTTGTGTTTTATGGTATCAAATTAGTGCTGGGATTTAAGTGGTTCTCAGTGCCGACAAAGAATTTTTAAAAGGGGAATTGAAATTAGTTTTCTCAGTCTCTCTAGAGGTTGGAATGCATGGAAAACAATAACCGTCCCGACTGTTACCCTTTGTATGAGATTATGGACATATGTCGCATCTTACAAAGACAAGTGGCCCTTATAGCAGACAATAGGACTTCTATTTTCTCTGCTACAGGTAGAATTCATGTTCAGAGGGAAAATCATACCAATAAATTTTGCAATCATAATGGAGACTCTGTCACGGTATAAGAGGCAAATTGAAAGTTAGAGGCACAGCACTATGTGTTATATCACCAGGTTTCAGGTTTGGCTAGGAGTTCTCAGTCAGCCATCCCTAACTTCAGAATGTTTGTTGGCTCAGGTAGTGAAGAAACCAATGAGGACCAGCCTGTTCACCAGATGCCCTAAGATGTTGGCGTGGACCAGGATTCCCGACCTTCTCCTGTAGAACAAGAGAAAGCATTCAGCAAGTATGTTTTAAATTAATTGCAGGTTTTATCAAGTTTTACTTTCAGATCAAATCTAACTGATCAACGCATTAGTGATTCCTTAGTTTGGTCATTTTTTGTACTGGTGGTGAGCACTGATTTGCATAAACTTCTTGTGATTTTTTTCCCCTCATTCAGAGAAGATCATTTGATCATGTCTTGTGCTTGGTTGTGAGACCTGGACTATATGTGTGGCAGTACTCTGTTTTCTTTTCTTTTTTTCGTGGGTACTGCTTTTCATTATTTCCTGTAATGGGTTTTACCGTTTTCAGCTAAGTTCAGCATACAAGGATTGTGTAGGGTTTATTTGCTTGTGGGAAGGAAGGCTCATTTTCTCATTTATTGTAATGGGCTATGGAAACAAATCATCATAAGCTAACCATGCACTCTTAATTTCCTATGGGTATAGCCCTTTTGATTATTCCATGTAATGGGTTGTCAACTCTGAATATCACACCATTACTGTTTTCTTCCCGTTTTCATCTACGACCTCATTTTTCTTGGATATGCCCAGATGCATGACCTGATAAAGAATCATCAATTTGCAGGGGTCTCTGGAGGATCAGGCAAGTCTTGTTGAGGCAATCAAGAAATTTGATGTAGCTATCTTCGCTGTAAAGAGACCACAGCTGATGGATCAGCTGAATATTATCAAGGCCATTAAGGAGGTTGAAACCATCAAGGTATATAATATACAGTATACTCTTGATGAGGTTTTAGACTTACATATATAGACCATATGTAGATAGCAATTCCAGATATGTTTTTACCTGTTGTTTATGATATTTGCAGAGGTTTTTGCCATCTGAGTTTGGCAATGATGTCGATAAAACCCATGCAGTGGAGCCTGCAAAGACCATGTTTGCTTCCAAAGCAAAAATTCGTAGGGCCATTAAGGTAGAAGGCATCCCTTACACATGTGTCGCTAGCAACTGTTTTGTTGGGTTTTTTCTATCAAGTTTGGGGCAGCCGGGCCTTACTGCACCTCCGAGGGATAAAATTGTCACAGCTGGAGATGGAAATGCTAAAGGTATTTACAGTGTTCTCTCTACCCAAAAAATTGTGTCTCCACATTTGGATTTCATGGAAGTCCAGCAGGGAACTGGTATTCGATTTTGAGATATGTATATCTGCTTCACATCAAATCAGATTCATCCTCCTGTTTTTTTTTCAAATTTGTGCTATGCTACAAGGCTGTGATTGTATTGGAATTTGCAGAAATGGTTTGGGATGCTTAATGGGAAACAGT
This sequence comes from Pinus albicaulis, assembly GCA_034641835.2. Classification (NCBI taxonomy): domain Eukaryota; kingdom Viridiplantae; phylum Streptophyta; class Pinopsida; order Pinales; family Pinaceae; genus Pinus; species Pinus albicaulis. The sequence goes on from CM076576.1 coordinate 408,740,499, forward strand.
TAGTAATTCGCAGCCGCATATTTACCAGTTCGCTGTGTGCAGGATTCTATTGACACGGATTTCTCAAAAATCAAAGAATAAGTCTCCACATTTGGATTTCATGGAAGTCCAGCAGGGAACTGGTATTCGATTTTGAGGTATGTATATCTGCTTCACATCAAATCAGATTCATCCTCCTGTTTTTTTTTCCAAATTTGTGCTCTGCTACAAGGTTGTGATTGTATTGGAATTTGCAAAAATGTTTTTGGATGCTTAATGGGAAACAAATTAGGGTCAGGTGCGTATTCTAGGAAATCTTCATCTTGGAAGAATGGGATTTACTACAATTGAATCTGACTGCCCATAAGCTACAATTACTACTAGAAGAATCTCCCAGCAAGTTTCTTTGATAGAGCAGTGAATTCTCAGGGCAGTGGATGCACAGCTCACATCACTCTTCATAGCATTCCCAACCTGTAAATTTCTTCATGTCGTAGGAGGGTTAGTTTAATTGTGTAAAAGTAGGAGTGTTGTGATTGTTGCTTTTGAATATTGCATCATAAAAACTCTGGCTTGGAATTTGAGGTAGTGAAAAGGTTGCAACTTGCAAGCATTGAGGAAATCTTCTATAGCCAAAACTTACCACAGAGGATGAGGATTTTACACGGCATACCTACCTTGAGCTTCCAAGGGTTACCTCGTGGTTGGGAATCACGAACAACAAAAAGAAAAAAGACTTTTCCTACTAAGGTAGTTATAATTTGGACTTAGTAATTGACATAAGTTTCTTTATACATATATGTAGAGTTGGTGTGCTACTTACTGGAAGCAGCTTCTTCATCAGCCATTGTTTGCATAACACAAAACTGAGTTTAGAGATTGTGGGCACTTTCGGCAACCATTCAGATGAGTTGCTGCAATTTCATTTTAGATTTGAAGCTGACCTTTTGAGTTTTTTTATTTGCAGGATTCAGTAGGTCCAATCCTGGAGGTGGTCACCTCAATGCATGCATGCAGGCCGCTTGATGAAGCTTGTGAAGAAATGTTTTCTAAGGATTTTGATTACTGCACTACTGCCAGTACAGAATTCAAAATCTTAGAAAGGGTCTCATTTATGAAAATACTTTAGGTAGGCTATTGTTTCCCACTTACGGAAATGTCCTAGAGTGTTTTGGTATTGCAGGATAGTATTTCTGACATTGCCTCTTTGAATGCTCAATACCCACCCTGATTTTGTAGTAGGCATCCGAGGGTGACTTACAGATCCAAATAAAGAAATGGGACCATTATATTCCTATATAATAAAGGCCAAGTCTCCTATATCACGTATATCTATAGGAATTGAACTAGGACCACGACCAGATAAAAGACGCCACTCCCAAAGTTAAACCCACCATGACACATAACTATATTTAGTTGAAGAAAACATCAAGAGGTATGAATGGAGATGCAAGGTGACTTATTGAAACATTCAAAGGATGAGGCAGTCCTAAATGCATACTTAGGAGGAATGTTTTGATTGGAAATCATTTCTAACTACATTTATTTAGTGCATCAAGGTACAACATAATATATTCATACCAATTAAAACATTCGAGGGATCAACTACATACCCATTAATAAGATTATAAACTCTTAGAATCTTGTCCAGAAGGTAATTAAAAAGACTTCCAATTAATCCCCCAATAATTCCAAGGATTATCACTGGCAGAAGATCAGTACTCCGATAGGAAATTTTCACTGAGCTAATATCAAACATTATCAGACCACCCTTTCCAAATAGCCCGCATTTTCCCGTTTGAAAGAAGTATTTGAGTGCCCTCAAAACCACAGCAACCACTGCTGCAGTGAAAAATGTTCTCCAAAGAAGAGCAATCCGCCACCTGAAGAAAAAAAAACTGTCAGAGCCTTTACCAACACAATTCAGTAACCTAATGCAACCGGTCAGTCCTCTGCTAAGAAGATAGACTAGACCCTTAGAATCATGAGAAACATGTTTGTTTAAAATTATGCCAAAGGTAGTAACAGACTTAAAGCAATAAAATGATCAACACCCTAAACATTGCAGAATCCAAGCACTTCTGTCTAGAAACAATTTCCTCTTTAAGTATCTCCCCTATGACTTGAACCTTGATGAAGCAAACGGAGATATTCTCGCACTTAGCACTCCATCAAGCCCCTCGATAACTATTTAAAGAAGGTACAAAATATTTAACATTACCATGATGATACTTCTTCAAGGGAAAAGAGAACACCACCCACAGGGGCATGAAATGCAGCAGCAACTCCCACAGCAGAACCACATGTTATGAGATCACGTCTATCTCTATCATTTTTGAAATACCGCAGCCATATCCATGTTAAATGGTACCGTTTGGAGCCCCCTTGTCCCAACAGTGATGCTATGCATGCCCAAGTATGCACAAGAGGTCCCTCCTTACCTACATCTAAGGAACTAGAGACCGTGCAAATGCTACCTAAAATCTGCATATGAAAAAGTCCACTGGCATTTTTATTACATATCATTTTCTCAATGTGCTAAGAATGCAGACAGACAGACAGAAAAAAATTGAGTGATACATGTTAAATGAGGTATGGTAGACTCTCTATTGACATAAGTGTTCAAAAATAGAGAAGAAGGTTCCAAACTCATATAATCCAATCACGATTGTAGGTAGATTATCCCTAGTGTTTAAACCAACACAAACTAGAATTTAAATTACCCATGACATTCATTTCTAAACCCTTGCAATAGAAAGATTTTAGAGGATTAGATATAAATACCATAAGAGGCAACATCAAGAAAATGTTGGCCCCACAGTATTTATGATCAGATAACAGCAAGGAAGAAGCAGTCTCTCACCAATTGCTGCTATCTCGCATCACCCTTTGCCATCTAGAATGGATTTAAGGCACTGAGGATTGCATATTTTAATGAGGAGCTTAGATTTGTACAGTGAGGATTATGATATATGAAGAATGATGAAGTGCCAGTACATCACTTAGGTCCCCCATTGCCAGGTACATATATACATGCATCTTAGAGCGCACTTTGTGCCTGGACACAAAATGATATATTAATCGACCTTTTAGCAAAAACTCACATTCCTTTACTTCCTTCTGCAACGTTTTCAATCAAATTCTTGAAACGTGGTGGTTATCTGGAATTGGGGAGGACAAAATATCTGGTGCAGTATGATTAGGACGAGCTTTTAGGAGTGCTTCTAAATCGAGCTGGAACATGAGACTATTCTAATATGATAATATACAAGAGTTCATCTGCTCAAGTCGCTGTGGACTGCTTCACCCAAAACACATTACAGAAATACAATGGTATTTTAGGTGTGCATATCATCAATGAAACATAATGATTCTTTTCATTCTCTTGGCCTACTGTGATTTGATTCTCTCGAAATTTCTATGTTATCATTTAATGATGGAAATCATCAGTGGATAATGTTCTCTAAATGGCTTATAGGATTCCATGGGCACTCGTATTACTGTGAATACTATGTCATCACTGACTTCTGTGCCAAATGATGTACACGCTTGTTTTCAGCCAATCAAAGCTTCAGCCTTCATCTTTATGCTTTAATCATGGTATCACATACTGATGGAAATCATCAAAGTGGATAATGTTCTCGGCCTTGATATTAAAAAGTTTCCTCTAATGTGGGAGCCCTTCAGCTTGATGATAATCAATATCTGTCATCTTTTTTTTGGTTCAGTTGATGATCAATCTCTTTTATTTTTACATTATTTGCGGCATGGTAAAGGAAACATTGCTTCAACGATACTTTAGTGATACTTTAGTGAGGTGCTTTCAATCTTCAGTGCTTTCAGAAATTTGAACGGTTTTTTTAGAAATAATTGTAAAAAATTGAACATTATCTTTTATAGAAATAGTTATTAGGACGGTTAGAGTGGAATTGGCAAAGTGGTTGTAGATAATTTCATTTCAAAGTGTGGCTGGTAACAAGAATAACAAAGCAGAGCTTGGAAATTTATAACACTTGCCGATCTCCCATTAATTCAGCAGGAATTTCGAAGTACCCAATTTGGGAAATCTGACATTGTGCAAGCTTGGAGAAGGGTAAGTTTTCTTTTTAAATGACTCTTGTTCGCTATTTCTGAATTTTTAATTCTTCATTGACAGTTTTTTTCGAAAAATGGTTCCTATGGCATAATTGTCAGTCGATCGTTATGATTGTACAGTCAATTTTGTTCAATATAGCATATTGTGGTCCATCTGCAACAAAGCTAGCGTGCAAATGAAACTGCAATGGTGAAATAGTCTGAAATAATTTATTTCGATTTTCAAACAGGGATATGCTTCACAAAAAGTTTTATTTTTATAGAAATAGTTATTAGGACGGTTAGAGTGGAATTGCCAAAGTGGTTGTAGATAATTTCATTTCAAAGTGTGGCTGGTAACAAGAATAACAAAGCAGAGCTTCGAAATTTATAACACTTGCCGATCTCCTATTAATTCAACAGGAATTGCGAAGTACCCAATCTAGGAAATCTGACATTGTGCAAGCTTGCAGAAGGGTTAGTTTTCTTTTTAAATGAATCTTGTTTGCTATTTCTGAATTTTTAATTCTTCATTGACAGTTTTTTTTCGAAAAACGGTTCCTATGGCATAACTGTCATTCGATGGTTATGATTGCAGTTGCTGGATGAGAGGCAAAGCAAAAATGTTATCCGGTTTTTAGGCATTTTGTTCGAAGTTTTAATGTATTGTTCGCTGTCTTTATTGAATAATAAACTTGCCGAAGGCACAAGCAGAGTTTTTCTTTTCTCTGTTGCAAATTTGTTTCTTGGAATTCAAATGTGGTGTCTTTTTATTGTTGGAAACGACATACTTGTACTATTCTTTAAAAATAAGGCAAAATGTGCAGTTAGTTTTGTTGAATGTAGCATATTTTGGTCCATCTGTAACAAAGCTAGCGTGCAAATGAAATTGCAATGGTGAAATAGTCTGAAATAATTTATTTCGATTTTCAAACAGGGATATGCTTCACAAAAATTTTTATTGTTTGGATAGCCCTGCAAATAAGAGATTCAACTAAGTTTTAATGTTTTGCATTGAACTTCAAAATTCGAGATTTTCCAATACATTTTTTCCTTCATGTCAAAAAAATACAATTACTTCAAATTAATAATTCACAAACAATACTCCTATCGGCCTCTCTTTGCACCTTCTGGGGCAACAACTAGTTTACATTTATATAAAAAAAAAGCATAGCCGTTGGGGAGCGTGCCTGACGCATCCCAGGAGCGAGTGGGAGGTGCACAATATGGTGGGCCCACAATATGGAGGAAGTTAAATCTACTGAAATGTAGTTGTTTTTGGGATTTTGAATTGTGAGAGGGCGGCAGAGTAGGGAGAACGCAGCGTTATGAAGAGCGAGCGGCAGAGTAGGTTGGGCTGAGGGTGAGCAGAGGGTTTCAGCGGGTCAATTAGGGATGAGGGTGAGCAGAGGGTTTCAGCGGGTCAATTAGGGATGAGGGTGAGCAGAGGGTTTTAGTTTGTTATTTGAAGGGATTGGAGATTTGCCCGTTAATCTCAATCTCAATGCATTGAAGTGGAGTGTAAGCAGAGCAGATAAGTTTGCCCACTGATTTGATTCGAGCAGAATGGATTATAGGCAGAGCACGGCAAATTAAACCCTTAAATGGACGTTTGCAGGTTGAATGTTTGGTGTTTGTTTCTCTGGAGTATAGCATGGCCGTCCTTTTATTTTTCAGGTTTCCATCTGCTTTTTTTAATGTTTTTGGATTTTCCATGTGTTTCTCTTCTCTGACTTGTTTTGTGGGATTTCACTTTTATCTTTTGTATTTCGTGGAATTTCACTTTCCATTTATTTTTACTCCAGAGGGCTTGATTTGTTTTGCTTCTTACTTTCCATTTATTTTTACTTCAGAGGGCTTGATTTGCTTTGCTTTGCTCCGCTCTGCTGGGTAAAGAGGGAAGGTGCTATGTTTACAGAATATAAGAGACAGGGAGGAATAAGTAGTGGGTATCGCTGGGCTAAAACGGCCATGGAGGGTGTGGTAAATTTATTTTCCAGAGATAAATCTTAGTTTTAGTTTTTTTTTTATTCTATTGTGCCATATTAATGTCAATGTTATGAGCGAATGTGGGAAAAAGGCCAAAATAGTGAATGCTCAAGGCAATGCAGGAAGAAGGGCAAAATGGTGAATGCTGAAGGCAACAGATGGTAAAGGAAGCCCATACAGAGAGAGGCATAGGTTCACCAGTAGCAAGTGCATATCCAAGTTCTCCATCCTGTGCCAAAGAATTTTGGTCTGTTTGGCACCACATCTCAAGTGAGTTGATTGGCACAATATATTATAGTGTCGTTGAATTAGTATTTTCATAATCAACCCTTCAATATGCCTAGCCCTGGAAGGATAACAACCTGGAAAAGTGGTTAGATACACTTGGAAGCCAGGTCTACAAAGCCTTGTTATAACACTGCCCACTGTATCAATTCTAGTGTCAAAATGGGTATAAGATACTTTTTATTCTTCCTTCTCTTAAATTTTAAGTTCTTATTTCATATGTCTAATAGCTTTTATTTGACCTCTTCTGTCTTCTTTTTTAAATTGCAGTTGCAGTGACAGTTACACTGTTCCGTTTTCTTTTTAAATTCCAGAGACAATTTGTGTAAGGATTGGAGATTTTATATTGCATTTAGATCCGGGTATTTTAAGTGGTGTAATATGGTTTTTATTTCCCGTTCTCACACTGCTTTGATTTTGAAGGTTTGAGGTTTCAATGTGCAGTTAGTGAGTGCGTGCTTTCCCAATCATGACAAGGGCCATTGTGTAATATGCACTAACTTTCTGTTGATCTTGTAGGTGGCCATGGCTTGTCAATTAGTTTTACTGTATCACTACCCTAAATCTATTTGGTTCATGTCTTTGCTTTTAAAAAAAAATTTGTTATCTTTTTAAAGAGCGCGCTTTAATTTTTTAAAGAATTGCACAATTTTCAAACAATTTATGTGCAGAGACTACAAGTTTCTGGAGGAGAAGAACGAATCACTCCCTCCCTCCCCTGTGTGGAAGTACCTTTTCACTTGCTCATTCTCATTAATTTTATGTATTGGTTCATATTGCTTATTGTTAATCTATAGAAAAAAGTGGTAGCCCCCTGAATATGCACACGTTGGGTCGAGTAGCATATCAAAGAAGTAGCAGGTCTTCAGTTTTCTTAATAATTTGGGTTGGGCAAGTCTTAATAATTTCTTTCCTTTGGATATTAAGATTGTTGAGTTAATGTGTGTGCTGAATATGAATATGAATGTATATTTTGTGTGTTATGACGTGTACAGGAGCCACTCTTGTATTGCCCTCAATCCTTGAAACCCACCGAGTCAGAAGTCCATTCATTCTCTCCGCTCCTCCAATGATTGAGTGTTGGGTTTGGCAAAACAAAATCTAATCTAGATGTTGTGCTCTGCTTTCCTTATATGTTTTTTTTTTTTTTTTTTTAATAATTATGGTCTTTGATTTTGTTTGGATGATGACTGTGTTTCATAGTAATTTCTTGGAATTGATATTAGAGTGGATGAAACCTAAATGGAAGATGTTTTGGGCAAATCCAAATAATTCTGGTCTTTGATGTTATTTAGATGACGACTGTGTTTCAGAGTAATTTCTTGGAATTGATATTAGAGTGGATGAAACCTAAATGGCAGATGTTTTGGGCAAATCCAAAGGCAGATGAGATGAATTGTGAAATATGTTATTGTTTTAGTTTTGTTACTTCCAATTTCATTATGAATTCCATAATCTTCAGGAGTAATTGTTTGCAGTAGAATCAGTCACACCATAGACATATACATATTGAGGTTTGCTGACGTAGAAAACACCTGGAATATGGAAAATTATAATGAGTTTTGGTTAGATATTTATTATGTTTTTTTGCAGAAGTATTTATTGTTACATTTCAATCTAACGTTAGCATTGTTAACATTGATTTTGTTTTTAATGTGTGACACGATGAATATATTTTGTGTGTATTTGTAATATCAACATGGAAATTATTTTCAGTAAGGGATTAATAGTGCTTAAGGAGAGTTATGATAATAGGGAGCCTTCATGTTTCTCTTCCCTTTTTGTGTGAGTTTCTTCAATGACTTTGTGATTGCGATTTCTCCTATCTGCTTCTTCTTCTTATCAATTTTTTTTTTAATATATATTTCAACACATCAGTTTTACACAAATTATTACTTTGAAAAAAGAAACTATAGAACCAAAACTCTTATTTAACGCAGACATGAATCGCAGACATGAATCACTCAATGCTCTGATACCAAGTGTTAGAGTTAACATAGCGGAAACATAAAACAAATAAGACACACAACATTCAACCATGAAAACACATATTTTAACGTGGTTCACCCAACCAATCTGGGCTACGTCCACCTAACAGGGCATTGGCAATCTCATTCAACAACTGGAGAAATACAATAGCAGAGTTTCTCATCTACTCATCTCTTCCACTCACCTCAAATTCCTCATCATGCTCACTTGCCTCTACGGGCTTACATTTTATAGTTGTGAATGGAAACAGAATCATAAATTCCAGAAATAGATGGAGTCAATTCAGCAACAAATCCTATTGTTGTTACCTACATGAGATTTTCTCCAAAAATAATTAAAAGAAAAATGTCAACATTGATTTTATTTGGATGATGACTGTGTTTCAGAGTAATTTCTTGGAATTGATATTAGAGTGGATGAAACCTAAATGGCAGATGTTTTGGGCAAATCCAAAGGCAGATGAGATGAATTGTGAAATATGTTATTGTTTTATTTTTTTTGCTTCCAATTTCATTATGAATTCCATAATCTTCAGGAGTAATTGTTTGCAGTAGAATCAGTCACACCATAAACATATAAATATTGAGGTTTGCAGATGTAGAAAATAGCCAGCACACTGGAATATGGAAAATTATAGTGAGTTTTGGTTAGATATTTATTATGTTTTTTTGCAAAAGTATTTATTGTTACATTTCAATCTAACATTAGCATTGTTAACATTCTTTTTGTTTTTAATGTGTGACAAGATGGAAATATTTTGTGTGTATTTGTAATATCATGATGGAAATTATTTTCAGTAAGGGATTAATAGTCCTTAAGGAGAGTTATGATAATAGGGAGCCTTTCTGTTTCTCTTCCCTTTTTGTGTGCGTTTCTTCAGTGATTACTTTGAAAAAAGAAACTATAAATCAATTTTTGCTAGGACATTATAAGCTACTATCTAAATCATTGGGCTTAAGCTCGATTCAAATGCATAAGCTTATCAAGTAACTAACTCTTTCAAGGTTAGTCATTGAACCTTTAACAATAACTAATGGTTAATAGCCATCTTTGGGGTTTTTCTTTTTTACTTGCACATTTTTTTGACTTGTAGATCTATTAGTTTTTTTCAACCCACAAAGGTTTATTTTATTTTATAACTGTTCTTTTTATTTTATTTTGTTAGTTGTGCCATTAAAGGTTTTTACATTTTATGAGCCTCTGTTTTTATTTTATTTTAGAGAAAACATTTTTTATTTTATAAATGTGTTTTCCTTCAATTTATAAGCAATTTATTCGTACACTTGAATTAATATCCATTTGGTCAGAATCTAACAATAAATAAATAAAAAGCATAAATGGATTCAAAATATTTAGATTATGTTAATTTCATAACTAAAACTTTATAACCCTTTTTAATTTTCTCAAATACATACTTTTTGGATGAATAAATGACTTAGACATTCACATTATCCAAATTTTAATTTCATATACATTAAATTGAAACCATTAAATTTTTTTATAAAATCTATTCCCATTAAAATTTATTTAATTCAATAAGTATCAATTCTTTGAAAATAATTTAAATTGAACATAGATGTTTTGCAATGTACAAGTTTTAATGATTTAGAAAACTAATGATAGATTTTTAGGACTATATTTTTATTAAATTAGTTTCATAAACATTACTTTGGGTTTATCCTTTGCAATGAATTGGTTTTATAAATTTTAAGTGCTTCTTATAATATAATTTTTAATTTTTTGTTTCCTTAAAAACAAATATAAAATAAAATGATTTTGAATTATAGCCAAGTTGATTTATTTTAGCTTTAATCTTCTGTTTTTCTTAGGAAAATTAGAAATATAGAAATTTTTTTATTTTTCAAAATAATTAAAAAATAAAAAAATAAAAAATAAAAAAAATGATTGTTTGCACTTGTAATTGCTTGCATATATTTTAAATTTCTTTTGGAATTGATTTATTTTAGTCTTAATCTTCTAATTTTCCTGGGATAATTAGAAAGAGATATTAATAAAATTTCCCTGATATTTTATTTGAAATTGGAAATTTTTCATGAACTTTAATTAAAAGATTAGTGGTTATGTATCATATAACTTAATTTGAATGTTTTATCATAAAATTGAAAGTGAACTTCAATTATAAAAGAATACTTCAATTTAATTAATATTGTGATATAATTTAATTTGAATATTTTATCATAAAATTTCAAAGGATGATAAACACTTTTTAAACATTAATGAGAATTTTTTATTTCTTTCCCCCAAAAAAAAAAAAAAAAAAAAAAAAAATTGTTTTTAGCACATATTTTTAATAATTTCAAATTATTTATTTTTATTTTTTTATTTTTATTTTTTCTGATATTTTATTTGAAATCAGGATTTGGAAATTTCGTAACTTCAATTAAAATATTATTTGTTATATCATATAATTTAATTTGAATGCTTTATCATAAAATTGAAAGTTAACTTCAATTAAAAAGAATACTTCAATTTAATTAATATTTTGCTATAATTTAGTTTGAATATTTTATCATTAAAATAAAATTTAAAGTGATGATAAGCACTTTTTTAAACATTAATGAGAATATTTTGTCTTTCAAAAAAAAAAAAATTGTTTTTAGCACATATTTTTAATAATTTCAAATTATTTATTTTTATTTTTTTATTTTTATTTTTTCTGATATTTTATTTGAAATCAGGATTTGGAAATTTCGTAACTTCAATTAAAAGATTATTTGTTATATCATATAATTTAATTTGAATGCTTTATCATAAAATTGAAAGTTAACTTCAATTAAAAAGAATACTTCAATTTAATTAATATTTTGCTATAATTTAGTTTGAATATTTTATCATTAAAATAAAATTTAAAGTGATGATAAGCACTTTTTTAAACATTAATGAGAATATTTTGTCTTTCAAAAAAAAAAAAAAAAAATTGTTTCCAAGTATAGTTGGTAGCACATATTTTAAAATATTTTTAAGAATTTCAAAATTTTCTTGATATTTTATTTTAAATTGGCCAATTTTCATCAATTTTAATTATAAGTTTACTTGTTATATCATATAATTTAATTGGAATGTTTTATCATAATATTGAAAATGACTTCAATTAAAAAGAATACTTCAATTTAATTAATATTTTGATGTATAGTTAAAATGTTTTATATTTTGAAGTACAATTAAAAATAATTGCTTTTATTATAATTAGATGCTTCAATTTTTTATAAATAGTATAATAAATTCAATTTTCTGATTTTGGTTTTTAATAATTTGAATTAAGAAATATCTTAAGAACATTTAATTAAAGGATTGGATGGCTAAATTATTTGGAGTATTTTTAAATTTGATTTAAATTTTTTATATAAATTAATAATAAACAACAACAACATAATAAACCATTTACAGGTTGGCTCAATTAATAATAGAGTTAAAAGTAAGAAAAATAATAAAAATAATTTGTTATATTGTAATCTAGTTTTTATTAGATAAGAGAAAATGATAATGTACATATCACATTAAAATATAATATAAAAAAATAGCTATAAATTAAGGTCCATTTTACCATATAAATTGAAATATCCATTTCCTAACCAATAATAAGTACATAAAAATTGAATACTTGTAATAAACTTGCAATATAACAAGATAACCGTGGATATTCACTCCCACTTTATATGTATATTATTAACTTGTTTACAGTACCATGGCTTATCATTACCACATGCTCACCAACACTCACTCATTTTGCAATCAAAATATTTTATTCCAATTTAATTTTGTGGCATTTTTCTAATTAAATCGAAAAACAAAAATGTTATAACTACTATTGAGATATATCTAAACCATCTACCCTACTCACTTGCGCGGGTGGTAATGATAAGCCCACATGCCACATCATTCTATGTACTCGATTACCCCCTCAAACATTGTGGATGTTGATATGTGCCACTCTTTCGGCCCTACTTGGCATGCCAAAACATCAATTATGAGTGACATGTGTCATGCAAGTGGCATTGCCACCTAATCATATTAAGTCATCATGAAATCATTCGTGAGACATGCCATACACTTGGCACTGACATGTCATCATGATGCCTTATTTCATTGGGTTCCATAGAAATGTTCCACCTAGGGTCTCAACATATTATGAACGGTTTTCCTTTTCTATTCATTTTTGTTGAGGTCTCGATCTCTCAATCCCTTATTGTTTTTTGATTTTTCATCCACTAGGAGAGAACTTATATTGGGACTTTGGAGGTAGGTAAATGCTATGATACTATAATATCGATTGACCACCGATAACTTCATGGGTTGGCCCTTTGGTGTTGTTGTGGTTGTTAGCATCATGAAAATAATTATCATATGTTTCATGTCATATCTAACTTCGTGGGTTGGCCCTTTGGTGTTGTTGTTGTTAGCATCGTGAAAATAACTATCATATGTTTATGTCATATTTGTGAAAATTCCTAAATCTGGAACCCTATTGCAACAACTCGAAAATATTCACCTAATTGTTATTCATTACTTAAAAATCTATTTGCAGTTGTTCTACGGGAAATACTGAATACATCACATTGCAACGTTCACTACATAAAATAATATGCGAAAACAAGAACTGAGCAAGAAGCATAATAGACACATATGACACTGTTATTTTTGGACACATATGCGAAAAATGCACTGAACAAGAAGCAAAATAGACACATATAAAGTAGTAGCTGAGGGTTTGTATTATTAACCAATAGTTCTGAATACAATCTAAGATGCCTTACTGGCCATCCATACAGAGAAAATAATTGATAGAGAGTTAGTGAGAAAATGACCTCACACTAACACTAGAGATCTGACACTTACCCAACCTTGAACTGACAACTCCCACGTTGCCTTTGCGCTACTTTTGCGGAGTATCTGTACATATTTGCCCCACTTTGGTTGGGGACTGTGTCACTCCCTTTGGTTGGTATTTCTGCTAGTTGGATGTTGATCTATTGCCCCTCCGGTCTCATACCCTGGCTCTCTGCCACTAGATCTAACTAATCCTCAGCAAAATAGCGGATCTCTTTAGAGGCTCAACATTGCCTCTATGTTTCCCAGCGTAACCCCTACGCTGCCTTCTCTGTGATGTATTTCTGGCTCAGGAAAAAATCTCTAGCCAGAACTATCTCTGCCCCTCACTGCGTAGAATCAACTCGATGATATCTCTAGTTTCTCTGCGCTGCTCATTTGTGAAATCAATCTCTAAAATCTCTCTGATGTATTTTCCAAATGCCCATCAAGCCTTCTCTTATAACCTTCTCGTTGAGAAATCAACAACCCGGATTAAAACATAATCAAGAGATAACATTCACTTGACTTGATCTTCATCTTGTTCTAGAAGATTCACACCCATTTCTATTAATACTCTTTAATTATTTTAATTCCCCCTAATATCATGTTGCATGGACCCCCTAATATCATGTTGGAGTACTCGGGCTTCTAAGCAAGAGGTGGACTCTTTAGAGGATAAGTGTAGAAGGCATTGAATTTACAAGCTTTCGCTCAATAGAAGAGGGAATACCCTATTAACGGATCGTTGTCATACCTAGTAGCCTTTTGTTGCCAAACCCAAGTAATTGGTGTTTATTAATTTAGTCTTAGAGAGATTAGTGGGAGTTTTGTCTCTAGTTAACTCGATTTGAGACACTGCAAGTGTTCAATGAACCCAAATAAAGGCTTGAAATGGATTCCTCTTATTAACACTCTCATTCTCGTAGGGATTATAATGAGATGTATATAGAATAGCTAAGTTTTATTCTTAAACTAATTGCCAAAGTCAATAGATATGTACATAAATACATAACTCGACTCTATTTCTCCATTTTGTTCTTAACACAATTACTGAATTCAATGGAATGTATGCACAAATAAATAACTAGGCTCTTTGTATTACTATCAGAATCAAAGAGCATAATCAAGCTAACATATTAATTTACTCAAATCAATAAAATGTATACATAAGTAATTAACTATGTTCTCCAATTGTTACATGATTTGATAGAGCACAACACAAGCATTAGATTAGTTTCTAGTAACGATAGCAATTATATACATGATTGACATTACCACATAATTACAAACAGTAATTTGCAATCACACTTACGGTTTATCTTCATTCCCTAATAATATTTATTTTATCAATGTCATGACAACTCGCTTTACAAATACAAATTGCCTTTCATCAATTACTGTCGTTCACATTAATAAATATTAGGACTTACTCCCATTACAATTCAACTTTCATCAAATCCTTGAATTTGTGCCTACATGTATTAACTTGTCATCAACATGATGTATGTGTGTGTGTTTCATTGATAGAACCAAATTTCAATATCAATTGTACTCGATAGCCAAACAAGAATTCTGCAACATTCAGAAATTTTCGAGTAACATTCGATCTTGATCATAAAGATTAGTCATCACAATATATGTGTGATAAGAAACATTGATATCATCCATATCAACTTGTATCATAACCATCAACATACTCTAGGATGGAAATCAAAGTAACGTGCTTAAAGAATAAAGTGTGTCGTGCTGTTTGTCTCATAAGTCAAAGTAAAATTGGAAATGTTTATCTCATTCAAACAAGAGCGGGGCACTACAGTTTCCAGTTTCAATCACATCCATTTCCTTCCCTTGCCGCATAAGACAACATGCACCATCCTAGATGGATAATGTGAAGGATTGTGCAAAGATGTTATGGATCAAGTGTATTATTATTACATGGTCGTGTTTCTCAATTCCACCTTTACTAAAGATGATTTTGAGCCTGCAACGTCTGTGAAGGTGGTGGTTATCTTTCCACCTTGCTCTCTTGTGTAGTTGATGAATTCTACATCTCTTCTATATAAAGTCTTTGTGCCTACTTGATTTGTTTTGATACATATCCTCCTATTGAAGCTTTCTTTTGATGGGACTATGGAAAGCAATTGGGATGTGGCAAGACCTTGGAAGTGGAGTAGGAGACCATGAAAAAAATTGGCCAAATGGAAATGGTTGCTCTCAGTTTAAATCTCAACAGGAAATTGACCTAGATGGACACATTAGTGGAGATTATGTTAAACTAGAGGAACCAAGTTCGTGATCTCTACAAAGAAATTCATAGGGTGAAATTTCATTTTGCCTTAGTTTACGCAGTTCAGTAAGGAAGAGGCAATAATAGCCAAGTCCAAGTTTATTCTACCAATTCTGCAAAATCTATGGCACGTGGACAACCATATTTGAATTGAGTAGAACCACACCATTTGATTACATAATTACTACTAATCATTAATTTTCATGTCTTAATTAGTAGTTTTGTTTATGAATACTAAAAAATGAAAAATCTTAAGCATCTTCGACAAACTCTATTCTTAAAGGGATACGTCAATATGTGTAATGAAATCTTGGTATAAAACAAATGAGAAAATGCCATTTTTTAAAATTATGAATGGATGTAATATGCAATAGTCAATACAAATTAATCTTCATAATTATTGCTTGAATATGTTTTGATATAACATTAATATTTTGCATTTGAGAGAAAACAACAACAACAACAACAACAACAGTAAGAGTAATAATAATTTCCATGAGTTGTTCAATTCACAATTGTTGTGTTACAAAGTACTATGTTAAGCATATCAGTGGAGTTTGTGACCCCTCGACCCAACTTCTACACGATGGATGGATCATAGGTCGACTTGTCCCTACATGAAAACTAGTGCCCCTAAACCCCAAAAATGATAAGTGTGAATAACACTTTTCCATAAAAGAGAGAAATTAAGCCAACTAGGGTGATCTCAAGGACCACCACCAAAGCCTAGGGTGAGATCGAATCCCACCGAAGTTAGGCTGACGATCACTTCTGAAACCCTTGTTTGAAAGCTCTCATGAGTCTTAAATTAAAATGCCAAAGACGATAATCCAAATCCATGGCATTCTCTTGTTTCTCTTCCTCTTGGGGCCAAAACCATATGCTCAACGCCCATTTATTTATTTAATTATTATTATTATCATTTAAAAAAAAATGGTCCAAGTGTGGTCAATTGGCTAAGGATATTACACATTGATGTGAAACATGAGGGTGTGGCTTCTCTAGTCTTTTAGCATAATCATGGGTGGTTAGTTGCACCATTATAGCCTCCAAGTTGTTGCATTAGCATTATTTAACATTTTTCTCAACCATCATGTTGAGTGTATTATTGCGTTGACTGATTGTAAATATATATGTAATCCTTTGGCCAAATGAAAAAAAAAACAAGAAATAAACTCTAAATTGTTTCTTATTTAGATTCTCTGGTCCATTGGATACAAGTGTTTCCTCGTAAGAGGTCACAGGTTCAAATACAGAGTGGAGTAGAGTATGTACAGTTATGTAGACTTTCACTGTCAAATCGCTGCACAGAGTGAGTACCTTGTCCCAAAAACAAGCGAGTCTCATATACACCGTAAGCTTAACATTAGGTGACTATTATCTACAGTTAATTAGATAAAATTTGTATTATTATTATTTTAAATTTTTGGGCAATAGAAATCCATTTAAAACATACATGGTTCATCTTTGAATAAGATATCCACCTTCATTCACTTTGACCATCCTTATATAAGATATACACCTCAATCCACTTGCATTAGATGACTATTATCTATAGTTAATTAGATAAAATGTTTATAATTATTATTATTTTTAATTTTTAGGCAATAGAAATCCATTTAAAACATACATGACTCATCCTTAAACATTAAATCCACCTTGATTCACTTTGACCATCCTTAAATAAGATATCCACCTTGATTCACTTTGACCATCCTTAAATAAGATATACACCTCGATTCACTTGCACTCTTTCATTAGAGTGAAGATATACTCTTAATATGGAAAAGTAATATACTTTTGGAAAAATGTAGGAAAGTGAGTATATATACAATTTGGAGTGATATCTTTTTGGTTCGGGCAGCTGGCTAAGTTAAGCAATAAGTTAATATTGAAAGATAAAAACAAATTAATACTAATTGATGAAATATAAGATAAATCATTTTTATATTTTACATTTATAAAAAAAATAAAAAATAAATAAAGGCAAGCATGATGCGTCTCCATTGGGGGAGCGTGCATGACGCGTCTCGAAGCGACGACGAAACTAAATAGAGTATTACTTTAATCATACGGTAGGAATTTATTTCCCAAGCGCATTTATGGCTGGATAGCCTGGGAAATAAGCTTCCTCGGAGCTAGCGAGAGATGCACAATATGGTGGGCCCACCAGAAGGAAGTTAAATCTACTGAAATGTGAGAGAGAGCTAGACTAGGGAGAACACAGCATTGTGAATAACGAGCAGCAGAGTAGGTTGGGTTGAGGGTTTCAGCGGGTCAATTAGGGATGAGTGTGAGTAGAGGGTTTTAGTTTGTTATTTGAAGAGATTGGAGATTTACCTGGTAATCTCAATGCATTGGAGTGGAGTGTAAGTAGAGAAGATAAGTTTGCCCACTGATTTGATTCGAGCAGAATGGATTATAGGCAAAGCATGGAAAATCAAACCCCTGAATGGAAGTTTGGAGGTTGAATGTTTGGTGTTTGTTTTTCTAGAGTATAGCATGGCCATGCTTTTATTTTTCAGGTTTCCATCTGTTTTTTCAATGTTTTTGGATTTTCTCTGACTTGTTTGGTGGGATTTCACTTTTATCTTTTGTATTTCTTGGGATTTCACTTTCCATTTATTTTTACTCCAAAGGGCTTGATTTGCTTTGCTTCCCACTTTCCATTTATTTTAACTCCAGAGGGCTTGATTTGCTTTGCTTTGCTCTGCTGGGTAAAGAGGGAAGGTGCTATGTTTACATAATAGAAGAGACAAAGGGATGGGGATTGTTCTAAAGTAGTGGGTATCGGTGGTCTGCAACGGCCATGGATTATGTGGTACATTTATTTTTCAGAGATAAATCTTAGTTTCAGTTTTTTGGTTCTATTGTGCCATATTAATGATATGAGCCAATGCAGGAAGAAGGCCAAAATAGTGAATGATCAAGGAAATGCAAGAAGAAGGGGAAAATGGTGAATTCTGAAGGCAACAGATGGTAGAGGAAGCCCATATAGGCACAGGTTCACCAGTAGCAAGTGCATATCCAAGTTCGTCATTCTGTGCCAAAGAAATTTGGTATGTTTGGCACCACATCTCAAGTGAGTTGATTGGCATAATATATGATAGTGTTGTTGAATTAGTATTTTCATAATCAACCCTTGAATACGCCAAGCCCTCGAAGGATAACAACCTGGAAAAGTGGTTAGATACACTTGGAACCCAAGCCTACAAAGCCCTATTATAACAATGCCCACTGTATCAGTTCTAGTCTCAAAATGGTTATAAGATACTTTTTATCCTTCCTTCTCTTTTTTAAGTTCTAATTTCAGATACAATTTGTCTAATAGCTTTTATTTGGCCTCTTCTGTCTTCTTTTTTAAATTGCAGTTGCAGTGATAGTTTCACTATTTTGTTTTCCTTTTAAATTCCAGTGAAAATTTGTGTAAGGACTTCTGTCTTCTTTTTTAAATTGCAGTTGCAGTGACAGTTTCACTGTTATGTTTTCTTTTTAAATTCCAGTGACAATTTGTGTAAGGATTGGAGGTTTTAAATTGTATTTAGATCCAGGTAATCTAATGTAGTGTTTAGGTGGGTGTAATATGGTTTTTATTTCCCATTCTCATACTGCTTTGATTTAAGGGTTTGAGGTTTCAATGAGCAATTAGTGAGTGTGTGCTTTCCCAATCATGACAAGGGCCATTGTGTAATATGTTCTAACTTTCAGTTGAACTTGTAGGTGGCCATGGCTTGTCAATTAATTTTACTGTATCACTACCCGAAATCTATTTGGTTCATGTATTTTCTTTTAATTTTTTTTTTGGTTATATTTTTAAAGAACGCCCTTCAATTTTTCAAAGAATTGCACAATTTTCAAAAAATTTATGTGCAGAGACTACAAGTTTGAAAATATCTTGTTTCTGGAGGAGAAGAACGAATCACTCCCTCCCTCCCCGATGTGGAAGTACCTTTCCCACTTTCTCATTCTCATTACTTTTATGTACTGGTTCATTTTTTTTATTGTTAATCTGTAGGAAAAAGTGGTTGCCCTCTGAATATGCAGACGTTGCATCGAGTAGCATATCAAAGAAGTAGCAGGTCTTCAGATTTCTTAATAATTTGCGTTGGGCCAGTCTTAATAATTTCTTTCCTTTGGATATTGATACTGTTGAGTTAATGTGTGTGCTGAATATGACTATGAATGTATATTTTTGTGTGTTATGACATGTATAGTAGCCACTCTTGTATTGCCCCAATCCTTAACCCACTGAGTCAGAAGTCCATTCATTCTCTCCACTCCTCCAATTCATTATGGGTTTCAATTCCTCAATTATCTGCCCCTATTAGGATCATTTTCTCTTCCAGACCATCTGATGGGTGGTATGTTGTAAAGTTTGGTGAAAGTCTGAATTGATTACAAAAACAGGGCATTCAACTGGCCAAACCATAGCGTATGCCTTGGGTAAAATCTTAAATCCACTGTAATAATACTAATTAACATTCAGATTCAGATTTGTATAGTATAAAATTTAGTGTATTTTAAGTTATAAATGTGTGACACTTTGCAAAGAATTCGTTGGCTGCCAATAATTTTTATTCTTTTTGTTTTTTGATGTTTCATCCACTGGGAGAGAACTTATATTGGGACTTTGGGAGTAGATAAATACTATGATACTATAATATCGATTGACCACCGATAACTTTGTGGGTTGACCCTTTGGTGTTGTTGTTGTTAGCATCGTGAAAATAACTATCATATGATTCATGTCATATCTCTGAAGATTCCTAAATCTGCAATCCTATTACAACAACTCAAAAATATTCACCTAATTGTTATTCATTACTTAACAATCTATTTGCAGTTTTTCTATGGAAAATATTGAATACATCACATTGCAACATTCACTAAATAAAATAATATGTGAAAACAAGAACTGAGCAAGAAGAAAAATAGACACATATGACACCGTTATTTTTGGACACATATGCGAAAACATGCACTAAGAAAGAAGCAAAATAGACACATATAAAGAAGTAGTTGAGGGTTTGTATTATTAACCAATAGTTCTAAATAAAATCTGGGATGCCTTACTAGCCATCCATATAGAGAAAATAGTTGATAGAGAGTTAGTGAGAAAATGACCTCACACTAACAGTGGAGATCTGGCACTGACCCAACCTTAAACTAACAACTCCCACATTACCTTTGCATTGTTTTTGTCTAGTCTCTGATTATATTTTCTTCACTTTGGTTGGGGACTGCGTCAATCCCTTCGGCTGGTCTTTCTGCTAGTTGGATGTTGATCTTCTGCCCCTCCGGTCTCATACCCTAGCTCTCAAGCACTAGGTATGACTAATCCTCAGCAAAATAGCAGATCTCTTTAGAGGCTCAACATTTCCTCTGCGCTGCCCAGCTTAGCCACTACGTTGCCTTCTCTGCGATGTATTTCTGGCTCGGGAAAAATCTCCAGCCAGAACTATCTTTGCCCCTCACTGCGTAGAATCAACTCAATGATATATCCAATTTCTCTGCTATGCTCACTTGAGAAATCGATCTCTAGACTCTCTATGATGTATTTCCAAATGCCCATCGAGCCTTCTCTTATAACCTTCTCGTTGAGAAATCAATGACCCGGATTAAAACATAATCAAGAGATAACATTCATTTGACTTGATATTCATCTTGTTATAGAAGATTCACTCCCATTTCTATTAATACTCTTTAATTATTTTAATTCCCTAAGTTTAGACTTATGTTCCCATTAAAATAATTAACTATTTTTTAATAAAAGCCCATCCGTGTGGAATTTCCTAAAACATTTTCTAGGTATTTTGGAACACATGTGTCCAAGCCTCTCTGCAAAATTTGAGACTTAGAGCACATCCGATGCTACCATAAATCAACAATATCGACTTGATATGAGGGAATGGCTATATGTCGAGCTCCCGGTTAAAAGATATAGGTAGTGCTCGGCTGTGGTGTTAGGTTTGGGTGCTTAAAGAAGCAACGCCTGAGTGCTTAGGAGTTGAGTCTTTGGAAGTATTTTGCATATGTTATATTTAGCTCTAAGATAGTGAAGCATTAAAATTGAAGCGTTGAGTGATTGCTTACTGTAAGAAAAGGAAAGGAAAGACCATGAAGTATAGAGTTGGAATGAGTTGGTGGCATGACGACCGTCAGGTCAACAATCTGGTTCCCTTATGTAATCTATAAAAAATCCAACTTCCACTACTATAACATTCATGTCCTTCAATTTTTAAATGAGGTAGGGTTTCATGGACCCCTAATGTTATGTGGGAGTACTTGGGCTTCTAGGTAAGAGGTGGACTCTTTAGAGGATAAGTGTAGAAGGCATTAAATTTACAAGGATTCGCTCGGTAGAAGAGGGAATACCCTATTAACGGAACGTTTTCATACCTAATAACCTTTTGTTTCCAAACCCAAGTAATTGGTGTTTATTAATTTAGTCTTATAGAGATGGGTGGGAGTTTTGTCTCTAGTTAACTCGATTAAAGGCATTGCAAGTGTTCAATGAACCTAAATAAAGGCTTGAAATAGATTCCTCTTATTAACACTCTCATTCTCATAGGGATTAGAATGAGATGTATTTAGAATAACTAGTTTTATTCTTAAACTAATTGCCAAAATCAATAGATATGTACATAAATACATAACTCGACTCTATTTCTCCATTTTGTTCTTAACACAATTAATGAATTCAATGGAATGTATGCACAAATAAATAACTATGCTCTCCATATTA
This sequence comes from Pinus albicaulis, assembly GCA_034641835.2. Taxonomy (NCBI): domain Eukaryota; kingdom Viridiplantae; phylum Streptophyta; class Pinopsida; order Pinales; family Pinaceae; genus Pinus; species Pinus albicaulis. Next base: position 408,762,677 of record CM076576.1, read on the forward strand.
CTATCAAAATCAAAGATCATAATCAAGCTAACATAATAATCTAATCACATCAATAAAATGTATACACAAGTAATTAACTATGTTCTCCAATTGTTACATGATTTGATAGAGCACAACACAAGCATTAGATTAGTTTCTAGTAATGACAACAATTATATACATGATTGACATTACCACATAATTAACAACAGTAGTTTTCAATCATACTTACAGTTTATCTTCATTCACTAATTGGGTGAAAATGTGAAGCTGGGTTACACTTTTTGCCCTTTTTTGAGAAAAAAAATTCATTTTTTTCGGTTCTTCAACTTTCTGCAAACTATAAAAAAATTTCTGTGTAGAATTTCATTTTGCGATAAAAATAAAAGTTGTGAGAAATTTTGTTAGCTTTCTATTAATTATTTTTTGAATTTTTTTAATGCAGATTTGATATGTCAACTTAGCGTTTCTTGGAGTGTGTGTTTCTTAACAATCAAAGGATTCATAAGAAGTCATGTTATGACGCAATGTTGTATTCATTGAAAAATTGTGTTTTTGAAAAAACAAAATGTGTTACAACAATCTGGACAGAATCTATTTTGTTTTTGTCATATTTACAAAGCCAATGGATGCATATCATAATTACTAGAATTTTTTGAACTGGTCCAATACGAAAAACTGCGTATTTTGGATATGTTTCGCGTCGCAAGAAATTTCTTAACATATAAGTTATAAACTAAAAATCTAAAAGCTACCCATTAGAGACGACAGACCAATGTAATGCCCCATAATTTTTTCAATTTTTTTTACATTATATTTTGGGAGATACAAAATTTTGATTTCACTGAATCACGACGATCCTCAGAAATTGTTTGCACCTATTTTATTAGAAAAATAATTAAAATTAATAAACGCTTATGAAATTCCATAAAAGTTATATTTCCTGAAATTAGATTCAATTCTGAAAATGCTTGTCTTGGTTCCGACAGTTAATTAACAACCTTTCATGGAGTTTAATCAGTCCAAAGTTGCAGAACCGTTTTCAGAGCCTGGTTTTTGCGTAATTGGTGACGCGTTAGTTCGGCCGAACTTTTAGTCCAAGTTCATCCGAACTATGTTTTCCGCTTAAGAGTCGTTAACTCTAAAGTCTTAATAGTTCGGCCAAACTATTGTATAACTCTCCGTCGGCCGAAAAGTTTTGTGGAGCCCCCTACTAAAAACACATTTCGCGTCAATATAAATTGCCACGAAATGATTCACAATTTTCGCACATGTCGCACACTTCATCTCATTTTACAAATATCTTGGTTTGAGTTCAAAAGCTTTTCTTCAAGGTTTGGGTTAAAGAGCATTTCTTGGAAGCAAATTGATTTTACAAAATCTTGGTTTGGGTTCAAAAGCTTTTCTTCAAGGTTTGGGTTTAAGAGCATTTCTTGGAAGTAAATTGATTTTACAATTTTGGGTTTACAGAATTTTTTTGGAGGACATTTCTTGGAGGCGACGTGATTTTGGCAAAAATTGTAAAAAATTTCTTGGACGTACATTCAAAAGACATTTCTTGGAGGTATGTAGTGTTTTGAGTTAAAGTAAATCTTTTGAATTTCGTTTCATTTTTATAAGACATTTTTCTCTCGAATTTTTTAAAGTCTGTGTTTTGGATTGGAGTATGTATTTTTTACAAAAAATTTACACTGATTTTTTTTAAATTAAATCTTTTGTAATATTTTTTGTAATTGAGTTATTGTCTAATTTTTTGAAGGAAATTTTTTGAACTTCATACCCTATTATCATGGGAAATCGAAGAACTTGTGTGAGAAAATATGATCGAAAAAGAGACTCTGAGACACGTAGAGAAGAAACAAGACAATCTCACAAAAGAAAGTTAGAAGCCCTCTCAAATATTGAGGAGGAAAATCAACCTCAAGAGGAAAATCAACCTCAAGCAGAAATTGAAGCAGGTATGTAAATGTAAATATTATGATCTATTGATATATATTTAAAATTTTCCTAATGTAAAATGTGAAGCTTAATTTTTATTCGATGAACTAGTTTGAAAAATATTTTGTTTAATGTAAACAGATAGAGATATTCCTCAAAATATTGAAGAAGAAAATCAACCTCAAGCAGAAATTGAAGCAGGTATGTAAATGTAAATATTATGATCTATTGATATATTTAAAATTTTTCTAATGTAAAAAGTGAAACTTAATTTTTATTTGATGAACTAATTTGAAAAATATTTTGTTTAATGTAAACAGACAGAGATACTCCTCAAAATATTGAAGAAGAAAATCAACCTCAAGCATAAATTGAAGCGGGTATGTAAATGTAAATATTATGATCTATTGATATATTTAAAATTTTCCTAATATTTATCGACATAGTTATTAATTTAGTGATTTATTGAATATGTACTATTTTTTCGAATATGTACAGATGAAATCACTATCAATAATGAGATGTTAGAAAATGTTGACACTCACACATATGGAGATAAAAAACCTGACCATGTTATACGATATCGTGTCAACTGCATTTTTAAATATTATTTCTTAAATGAGCGAGTGACAGTTCAAGCTCAAATGTTTAAAGGTCTCCTATCATCAAAGAAATTAAAAGAAGCGACGACACTATTGGGTATTCGAAAATCAACCAAAGATAAAAAAATGAAAGAAGAGGTGATAAAAAATATGAGTAGTGCTATAGAGTCAATTAAGAGATCTAGAGATAAAGATGTTTCAAATATACGCAGAGGAATACAAATGGCAATGGTTTCACCAACTACTCAAGAGAATTGTTTGAATCTAACATCTATGGCACGAGCACTGGGAACCTCGCGAAAAACTCTGCACAAACATCGAAAATTTCGACTGCAAATAGATGTAAATGATGAACTCGCTTGTTGGAGAGCTATTTGTAGGAAACCATACAAAGATAGACTTGGAGAAGATGTTAAAAAAAAAAAATATATGAATATTGGAAGAACAATTCGCGTGTTTCACCAACTGCAAGACATGTGATGCGAAGAAGAATAGCACGAAATCAATACCAAGAACATGAAAAACATCTCTTGGAAACCACTCAGATAGAGTTATTCAACAAGTTCAAAGAAGAGAATCGTCAAATTCATGTTTCACTCAGTGCTTTTGTTCAACAAAAACCATGGTATGTAAAACCTATCACCGTACGCGATACTTGTTGTTGCCGTTATCATGTGGAATTTGAGTTATATTATGACACATTCCTTGATTTTGGTAGAACATTATGGAAGGATTCACCTCCTCCTTCCACTATCCGTGAATTCATATCTCAAATTCTATGTGAAAGAGAAAGCGATGAACTATTTTACAAAAAGAGATGTGTTGGTGGTAAAAAATGCAATGATTGAGAAAATTTGACTAAATTTCAAAACAAATATCGTATTGATATAAATGATCAATCATTGTCCAACATGAAAGTGAAATGGAAGAGATATGAATATATCGGTACATCGATTCAAGGTGCAAATAGTGTTAAAAGAATCAAATTACGAGAAGACGAAATTTTTCTGATAGAATTTTTGAGAAAGTTTGAGGCATAAATTTACAAATACACCAAGCATTCCCATAGAGCTCGATGGCAAGACTTGCAATTCAAAAAATCTCGTGAATTTTTTCCACCAGGGACCATTTTGTCAGTGATTGATTTTGCAGAAAACTACACATTTGTTCCACAAAAAGAAATTCAGAGTGAATACTATCATTCTGACCAAGTCTCCATGTTCGTCCATATTCTATATAGACATGCTAAAAAAAATGTCGATCATATAGAAAGCACGAGTGAAAATCGACATATCATTAAAGAATATCACTTTTATATCAGTGACGATCGTACACATGATACATGTTTTGTACAACATTGTTTTGGAAGAATTTATGATTCATTGAAAAATCGTGGAATAACATTCAATGAACATTGGATATGGTCGTACCCTTGAGCATGTTATAAGTCACTTCAAATCGTACGATCATTCTTTGGTTGTGTTGTCTTCATAAGAAACCTGCATTAAACATTGTTGGAATTTCTTTGAGACTGGCCATGGAAAAGGAGAACATGACGGTGCAGGAGCATGCATAAAACGAGTACTTCGAAGATATCAAATGAACCACTTTGCACGCCGACTTGTGAACGTTGAAGAAGTTGTTCAATGGTGCATCACTGCTCTAAGCCATGAAATTAACCCATCAAGAGAAGTGCGAAGGTACATTAAATTTAATTTATATTGGAAATCTAATTTTAAACATTGTACATTTATCATGCAATGATTATTTTTAATTGTATTTTGATATCGTATTTACAAATTTTTTTTCTAATTTTTCATATAAAGGTTTTTCTGGCATATTGGAATCAGAGACGTAGATAGATCAATTGGAAATGACGTTGAAACAATAAAAGGGACTCGAAAATTGCATTCAATTCAAACAAAGTTGTCCACAATTGTGTTTGCATTGGATAAAAGAAAATATTCTTGTTTTGTGATGTTTGCATAGACAACACAAAATCCAATGACGTTTGTGAAAACAAAATGTACGTGAACGATTGGAAACATACAGAGCTAAATACAAAGGGAAAAATCTCTGTTGCAATGTTTGAAGAAATGCAATCAGAGGAAATTACAATATCATCCGATTGTGATCGAGTTTCTGATCTTGTTAGAGAAGGTAACATTTGAATTACTTTCTAATGATTTAAAGATCTAGAAATAAATTTAAATATGCATAATTAAATGATAAATTTTTATTTTATTGTGCAGGAGATGTTTTTGTTGTAATTGCACCTATTGACAACGATGAAAATGTGAAGTATTATTTGATGCGTTGCACTGAACGAAAAATGAAATTATTACAAGACTATAATGATCATAGATTTCAGTATGACAGAGGGTCTATTATACTGAAAGGTTATTTTTTCAGACAAACTCATCAAAGTGGAGACTTTGTTTACTTTGAAGACTATGAACCTGATTCCATAAGTTGTCAATATAGTCACTTGGTGTGTGCAGCACGCATAAAGTTGATAGAAGTTCAATCAAAGAAAAATCGAAAATTAAGAAATGGAAAATGTCAAAATCCGATCATGAACGGATTATTGAGGATGGAATTCCATTAGAATTTTTTTGAGTGAAGTGTCCAACAATTTATTATCTTTGGATTAAATATGTTTTAGAACTTCCAGTACTCAACTAAAAATTGAGCTACTTATGTTATTTTTGGTTTGCACATGTTACAAATTTTTTGGGTACAAGCACGTGCTCTAGTATCAACTGAAAGTAGTTTTTCTATACATGTGCATTGATGAAAAATGTTATATATATATATATATATATATATATATTCTAGAATGAAATTAATTGTTCTTGTATATGTTTTCCGACCGTATGGTACAAATTATTTCACTTTATTTTGTAAGGTCAGATTCGGTCCCCATATGGCCTAGCCTCCAAGGGACGAGATAACAAGTGGTTTTCCCCACTTGCCCGAATCTCAGCTTTTAAGTACAATTTTATTGTTTATGGCAGGCATCTTACATGATGTCCTAGCCAAGGATAGATTCTCTTTGTTTCAAGTTTCCGGTAAAAGTTGTCACCGAATGACCTACTAGGATATTATAAATACTAGATTTGTAAGATCATTTGGCATTCGGAAAAATTCGAAAGTCTTAGACTGTCAATCAATTTAAAGTATCATTCACCCTAGGGAGTGTAAAATATTCAATGTAGGTTGGTGACAATGCTCACTCCTAGCTTGAAGCAGCTCCAATGACCAATTCTTTAATGAATTCCAATGCAGTAGACCAAAGTTGGTGACCCACTTGGTTTTTCACCCTAGAAATTCCAAGGTACTCTTCTTACCTTTGGCCCCCAAAGCTACAATGGAATTATAGGAAGGTGAAGAAAAATTTGTTTACTGATAGGAATTTGGTCGCATCCCTTATCTCCCCTTATCAAAAAGTTCCTATCTACTACATTATCCAGCATGTACTCAAGATCACTATTTCGTAATTAGAATATCACAATATCATAAGTTCTCACAAAAATACATGGAATTCCATTACGACACTCATCTAACAATGGGGAGCTCAAAACCTAGAAAGTTCCTCGTCCCCTTAATAATAATGTGTTTAATTTAGTCTTTTAGGTGAGGATTAGGTGTGAATCTTGTTTTCACATACAAAAATAATTAATTGTTTAATTCCATAAATTTGATTATTCACCAAAATACATGTCATATCCACTATTTGTCTCTCCTACAAATTCCTATTATTTTATTAAAATATGATTTTATCTCACCCAACTATCACATGTTCCTAAATTTACTCCTAATTGTTCCCTATGACCTAAATCTACTCCTAATTGTTCCCTATGCTGCTTTTCCCTTACTTATTTTTAGAAAGTTATTTTCCTAGATCCATCATAACTATGGATCTATCAAGCGTCGATAGGGATCAAATATCTAGAGGTGCAAACCTCTTTTTTGAGTGCAAAACTTGAAGAAAGGTTTGCACCTCAAGAGATTTTATCCCTCTCGGCGCTTGATAGATCCGTAGTTAAGATGGATCTAAGTTGGTTTCAGTCGTGTGCAACCAATGAAAAACTATCGATAATATGAGAAACATATGATTAATTTTATCAATAATATGTAAATACATCTAATATTAATATAACCATTTTAAATATGTTAAATATGTTTAAGATTTATCAAGTCATTCTAATTTTAAATTTTCTTAGTTACCTCAATTTGTTGAGATAATAAATATTGTAGAATAACTTTAATAATGGAAAATGATCAAATAAAATTTTTGAATGCAAAGTGACAATGTAATAATATTGAATGATAGAATGTGAATAATTAGAATGTAATCAATTACAAATAGCATTTATTGTGATCAATCTTAAACTATTCTCTTCTTCTATTCTTATTGTCACCCTTACTAGTTTTGTCATCTTTCCGTATCGATTATATTAAAAAGAGAGTAAAAATCATAAATCATAAACCATTTAAATATTTAGCTCGAACTCTTGTAGTAAACACCATACCTCAAGTCTCTCTTGCTCTCCAATATTATTAGGTTTAATTATTATAACACAAAAATCGCTCTACATTGTCAATAATTTTTTGCGCTTACACTGAAATCAATGAACACTATTAATCCAATGACTTTACAAGTAATGTACCATCATACATGCAATTATATCAAATTAGAAATCAACATATACAATGAAATCAATGGGGATTGTCTTGTTACAAGTAACATTTCAATTTACCACATGTGCAAATGTAGATTGAAACCATCCAAAACTTTAAGTTGTAGATTTAAACCATCCAAAACTTTAAGTTTTAAAACCCTTTTGATTATATATTGTGCAACATTAAAACATTAAACATTTAAAGTTCATTAAATATCACATGCAAAATGTAGATTGAAACCATCCAAAACTTGAGTTTTAAAAAATTCACATGCCATGCCAAAATTATAATTCAACTATCCAACAAAAACATTTAAAATTAAATATCACATGCCAAATGTAGTTTAGATGACAACATTACTTCACATTCACATGCCAAAAGTACTAAAACCATCCAAAAATTAAATAAAACAAATTATATAATAACAATGTAATAAAATATGTCCAAAAATTGTAAATCTCACTTGAGTATCAAACTGTATCAAGTTTAACAAATTTTAAAACCATCTCAATTTTGAAATCAAATCTACTGTAACTCATGTCCATCAAATGGAGGATCTAGCGTCTGGGTCTTAGTCTGCGCCCTATCCTGTGAATAGGAAACCTACATACACAATGCACATGTACTTGAACATTAAAATTTGAAGTTTTAAAAATGAATGAGAATATATATATATCTAGAACTTCATGTAAAAAACAAAATATAACAAAAAAATCATGCAATACCTAGTAAGGTTCCCTCTCCATTTGAAGAACAGGTTTTGCCATAGAAACATCTGCAGTGGTAAACTGTACAATATACATGTACAGTTATATATATATATATATATATATTAAAAACTTTCAAATGAAAATGCACGTGTACATATATAAACTTATTTTCAATAATATTAAAAAAAGGAACTAAAGACAACTTGTTCAAATGCTGTGGATGTTCCTATCTCCGTCACTAGAGTCCCCAGATTAAAAAAATCTTCTATAGGAACCTAAATTCAAAAAATTTTAAATAACTCAAAATATAGATCTCTCTCTCTATATATCTCAATTTTTAATGGAACTTTTTGAGGTAGAATATATATATATATATATATATATATATATATATATATATAACATAAATTTTGAACTTGTGAAAAATTGTCCATACTTGTGGCACATCTCCCAATGAAGTAGAAGGTATATCTCCTAAGGAAGAAGAAGGTATCGCCATCCCAAAAACATCAGACGAAATCGGTATCTGTTAAAACATTTTATCAAATTATATATATATACATACATGTACATGTGTGGCAACAATTATTTATTTTAGAGTCACTTAAAAAACACTAACATACATGTGCCAACATATCATCATGGTCAGACCCATCTGCATCATTTGAACCGGAGGTCCCGAATGTAATATTAAAATTTTCATCACGCATCATGCCTGAGAACTGCAAATGGTGTTTTAACATATAATCATACATTTTTGTTAGATTAATGTACACATACAAATAAATGTATACATGTACATACACATGTATTTATTACAAATTGTACACATGTATATGTAAAAATAATTTCAAATCCTATGGTCACTAACACATACCATTCCGGTGCCCTCTTCCTCATGAAAAATTAGGTCTTGCAGACCATTGCGACAATTTATTGCATATGTTCGGAGATCTTCAACATTCATGTTGTAAATCTCCTCATCTATACGATAAACAAAATTGGCACGTGCATTTTCACGTGTTCTTTGTCGATTTAAACAAAGATCGACTCCACTCAATCCGCTATGAACATTGTCGATCATAACATCTCTTGCTTCAAGACTTATTTGAGAAGTCGCATCCATCTCTGATCGCAGGGTTTCGACTCGAAACGGTCGACTCACCAATGGCGGCTCAGGGTGAGGCAACTCCACATCTCGCTTAGCGCCCTTACGTTGATATAATCGACCTCTCCCCGGGTCAAAAAATTCTGAAGGAAGGTCATTGTAGTCGGGTTTCATACCCAAAAAAAAATTTGCATAAAACATTTGTGCAAAATAAACAGGAACCTCATCGTTCCATGGAAGCCTTCCAAAGGCCGCAAGATGTCGATCATACAAATAAGTAGCTTTGTCTGGGTGCTTGAAATACTGCACCTTCAACATTTTTCTTTTTGGCCCTTCCTTATAATTAAACATTGACTTGGCATCTGCTCTTGTAACTCTTTGTTTTATGTCCTGCCATTTATCGGGACCTATCACTATTTCTTTTCTCTTTCTCATCAGTTCTACAAACGAATCAGTCGTTGGCCCCAAATTTCTGTACACCTTTACCATTTCACCCAATGAATGTGTAACTATTTCGAGGCTTTGTCTACTCTCAGCAGGTAGAGACAAAGCCTCGAGATCTCTTTGCAATTTTGCATGAAAGCTTTGACACCTTTGTAAGGTGCATTCCGCCATGTTCGTTTCCCATGGTATATCAGTAATCTCAGCCAGATAAGTTGTGCTGGGTTGACAGCCTTCTTCTTCAATGTAGCCTTTATACTGCGTCTATTTTGACCAAAATAAACATTTTCAGCGTACGCATCAATATATATATATATATATATATATATATATATATATATATATATATATATATATATATATATATATATATATATATATAATTTTGTATATTAGAAAAAACACGTGTAAAAAAAGTTGTACAAATTTAATGAAAAAATATTGAAATTGATGGCAACCTTGATGTTGTTGGTTAACATCATCTCCAACATTACCCTGCTGATAACCAACCCCAGAATGACGTTCCAAATTTCTGTACACCTTTACCATTTCACCCAATGAATGTGTAACTATTTCAAGGCTTTTTCTACTCTCAGCAGGTAGAGACAAAGCCATGAGATCTCTTTGAAATTTTGCATGAAGGCTTTCACACCTTTGTAAGGTGCATTCCACCATGTTGGTTTCCCATGGTATATCAGTAATCTCAACCGGATAAGTTGTGCTGGGTTGACAACCTTCTTCTTGAATGTAACGAGCTGCTCTGCATCTATTTTGACCACTAGCTTGAACATTTTCGGCCTCTGCATCAAAATATATTGAAAATTTTGTATATTAGAAAAAACACGTGTAAAAAAAGTTGTACAAATTTAATGAAAAAATATTTAAATTGATGGCAAGCTTGATGTTGTTGGTTAGCATCTTCTCCAACATGACCCTCCTGAGAACCAAACCCAGAATGACGCTGCTGAGAACCAGACCCACAGTGACCCTGTTGAGAACCAGTAGTCATTGATTGGCCTTCGGGGGAATAAATATCACCCCCTTCCCGCAACCTGCTACCACTCATACCTCGACCGGTTGAACCTTGGCCACGCTCCATGGATGGAGTAGAAACCCTTCTCCTCTTGCCTCCTAAAAATTAAAATATAAAACTTATTAACAACTAATTTCACTCACAAAGTTAATAAAAAAATCAATTCCATATGTACACACATGTATGGAGATTTAAGATTATATTTAAATACCGTGAACATCCTCCGATCCCTGAACCTCCATATGGGATTCGGCCGATCTTCGCCTTTCATCCTCCATGATATATATCTATTGGTCGACATTCACAAAATAGATTTCAAAAAATCAATTTTTAATTTAGTGTACACAAATTATGTAGAACACAAATTTCAAAGCAATAATTGATCATGTGTGAAACTAAATTTAATCGAAAAAGATATTATAAAAATGATAAGTTCACCAAATTGCGCTTTACATGGTGGGAGCACACTTGGTATAAAATTTCCTACTTATACACTTTAGTTTGTGGAAGAAATGACACATGTACATAGTTTACCTTAAATTAGTTGTGTTTTACGGATATTAAAATGAAGAACTTATATTTAGATCCATTCCAGAGATTGACTGTAGGGGCATTTACTAGATATGTCACCTTTCATAAAAGATGAGATCCAGAGGCTACCTGGCCCTTTACAGACTCTGCCTATAGAACTTGTAGAAGTAAACACTAGAGGCATTAACAATATCAAAGAACGTTTTCATGCTCGGACATGGGAATGTGTCTCTTTCCCTACGCAAAAAAATAGTTCAAGGTAGTTAATCTTCATAGACATGTCATCAAGCAAGTCAATGTGATCATCCCCAAATTACTTTTTATGAAATTAGGCTTGGAATCCTCTACAACCTGGTGGATGGACTTGAATGGGAACTAGGTTGAAAGGCCTTTACAAAATACACGCTAGTGAATAACACTTACTAGGTTATGCCAACAAATAAAGTGGGAGAAATGTTTTCTCCTCGAGGTTGTCCAATTGGGTGTGTAATACCAAACTTCACACATTTCCTCACAGGTTTATCTCTTAGGTTACAAATGTCTTCCACCTTATTAGTTATATATTTTTCAATTTCCCGAGGATTCCTTGATTTTTTTCTCCTACCATCTCCCTCTCCCACTCCCCAAATTATTGTCATCAAACATGCCCCATTGAGGATCTAGAGCAATGTTTGCACCATACTTAGAACTGTCATTGCTGCTAATTGAAATTGGAGTCATGTATACTAGATTGCTTGCTTAAGTGGCTCTTACTTGGACAATATCCTAAGATGAGTTTGACATGATGGTCATATGAGGTTGGAAGCTACTTAGTGTAATTTTCCTTAAATCTTCAAAAAAACAGAGCAAAAATGTCATTTTTGATCATTTTTTATTAGCTTTTGCATACAGCAAATGTTATCACAATTGCAACACAATCATGTTCCATGAGCATGAATTATGAATGTCACAAGCCAAATGGCAAGGAAATTTTCATTCATTTAGGCAAAAGAAGGCTATGACATTAAGGTCCATGCTAGAAAAAATTATGCAAATAAAGTTGCTAAGTCTTGATACTTAACATGTGTTTCAAAGCCATAACGAAGGTTGGCTTTGAGAGTGTCCTCTAAAAGCCCTATCTTGAGATGAAATTTAATTCAATGTCTCTTAGAGTTGAAAGGTGGAATTGATAGAACTATTTGATTTCTTTACCATAAATGGATCAACTGAAAAAACTGAAAAAACTTATTTGTGATATTATATTTTGATGCTTATAGAGTGAAAAAATTGAAAGAATCAACTTGTAGGGTCATTCTAATGGTGGGTGGAGAATTGGGGTCTAAAACCTTTTGGAGTCATTTTGAGGTATTAAATGACATTTCTGGGGGTCAAACGATTATCCCTTGTGCCGAAATCTTGACCATTATTCTACACTTAAAGACATACCCAATGGTGCAAGAAAAACATCAAATGAAGTTCATTCAAAATTTATGCCTTTAGTAAGTTGACCTATCATGTTGACCAGGTCATGGTACGAGAGAATGACATTTTAGCCCCATTACTCATGCATGGCAAGCTAGCTACATGTGGAATTTTAACAAGACTCTATAAAAGGTCTAAAATCACAAACCTCGTTAATGGTTGACAGAGTCAAATCTTACACCTAATTGGCTATCACGCTATGTTAAATACTTGGCCACTAGGAGGACTAAGAGTTCCATTTTGTGTTATTGTATTTTGTTCCATAGTTGAAAATATAACTAGGAGTGTGAAGTTAGAGAGAAAAATGTATGAAGTTAAGTTTTTATAGCAACCTTACATGCTAAAATTCAGTAGCTAACTCTAGAGCATGTTTACATTTTAGTGTTGTTTTTCTCCCATAAGGATTTCCTAGGGAAAAAGGAGTCTAGAGCATCATTACTTTTTAGGGTTGCTTGTCTCCCATAAGGATTCATATGAAAATAATTGTATTGATTGTCTAGAGATATATGTATGTGTTTGTTTCATTATGTTCTCTATTTCTTACGTTGTGTTTAATTATGTTTTATATTTCTTACATTTCTGCCCTCCTATTTTTCTTTCCAATCAAGGTTTATAAAATAACATGAGAAGCAACATGAGACTTGGAAAAATCATTTTCATTATCTATATGGAAGGCAAGAAGGATTATATACCCTTAAGCTTAAACTTACGTAGTTTGTCAATTTTTATCATATATTTTTTGGTAAGGGTAAATGCTTTTTATCTATAGTACAAGTCATGAGTTCCCCAATTTTACCTTATATGTAAAGCATGATTCTAGGATTACTACAATTTTTACTTGGTTTTTTATTGTGATGATGCCCTGTCTCAATCTAGACATAAGTGATGATGGTCTTCTCCAAATCAACTCATGTATCCTCATTAAATTTATACAAACATTTCAAATTCATATTTTCTTTCATAAAATTCTAGGAATATTAGAAGAATCAGTAAAAAGTGAGATAACCATCTCAATATGCCCCCCATAATTCATTTTATAAAAGATAAATTTGTAAAATCCCTTTCGGTAATAATGGTCGTTATTAATTAATTAAAAAACATATAATATATAATATATAATTGAGAAATAAATTTTTTGATGAAAATGTGCTATGAAAGTAAAGGTTTAAAGGAAAACATGTACAAGGCATAGTTGAGTACAAGGCATAGTTGAGCCAAATTATTATCTATTTATTGAACTAGAAAGGACATATAATTATTACACATGTTTAATTTACATTCAAATGCTTATTTGATTTATCTCCTATAGCTTAATGTATTATGCTAGATATATAATTTAAGTTGAAGACCCATGAGATAAATATGACTTCTATGTGACATTTGTATTGAATCATCTATTTGTTGTGTTATATGAACATAATTGGTACGCATATCTAAAGAGTCAAAATGCTCATTCAAGACCATATGTAATCCTCATCTAACTTAGCCAGGGATTTGCAATACTATATTTGAGTTGGCTAGCTCCATTTCAAGATATTATGGTTATCCAAGAAGGGATATAAAAAATGAAAAGAAGGATGTTGTTGTAGGTTATCCAAGTCGGACATAGAACCAGTGGAGAAACCTAAGGAAAACCTATGTTTCCAGGTCGAACCTTTGTAGAGGTTCCAGTACCTGAGACTAAAATCCAGTTTAGGGCTATTAAATTCTAACTGTACTGGTAATTGTGCTAGGGGGGAGAAATAGGATGTCATTTCCTCTTCTCACGGTTGGGAGTCTTGTTTTTCATGTGGATTCAACCAAACATATTGTACATATTAAATGAGGACATAATTATTACACATTTTTAATTTACATTCAAATGCTTCTTTGATTTATCTCCTATAGCTTAATGTATTATGCTAGATATATAATTTAAGTTGAAGGCCCATGAGATAAATATGACTTCTATGTGAAATTTGTATTGAATCATTTATTTGTTGTGTTATATGAACATAATTGGTACGCATATCTAATTTACATTACTTTAATATGTCATGCTTCTTTAATTTATCTTTTATAGATGACCGGAGCATCCCTTTTTTATCTAGATCCCTTTTGACTTGGAATATGTGGGCAATATTCATCTGCATATTTTTCTATCATAAAGCAGTGAGTAAAATTGTATTCCATTTGTGTCAATGTTAAGGTTAAGCACATGGATTAAAGTTTTATATATTACATGAGGAGGCTATGTATTACATATGGTCTTGAATGAGCTTTTGGACTCTTTAGATATATATATAAAGAGTCCAAATGCTCATTCAAGACCATATGTAATCCTCATCTAACTTAGCCAGGGATTTGCAATACTATATTTGAGTTGGCTAGCTCCATTTCAAGATATTATGGTTATCCAAGAGGGGATATAAAAAATGAAAAGAAGGATGTTGTTGTAGGTTATCCAAGTCGGACATAGAACCAATGGAGAAACCTAAGGAAAACCTATGTTTCCAGGTCGAACCTTTGTAGAGGTTCCAATACCTGAGAGTAAAATCCAGTTTGGGGCTATTAAATTCTAACTGTACTGATAATTGTGCTAGGGGGGAGAAATATGATGTAATTTCCTCTTCTCACGGTTGGGAGTCTTGTTGTTCATGTGGATTCAACCAAACATATTGTACATGTTAAATGAGGACATAATTATTACACATTTTTAATTTTCATTCAAATGCTTCTTTGATTTATCCCCTATAGCTTAATGTATTATTCTAGATATATAATTTAAGTTGAAGGCCCATGAGATAAATATGACTTCTATGTGACATTTGTATTGAATCATCTATTTGTTGTGTTATATGAACATAATTAGTACGCATATCTAATTTACATTACTTTAATATGTCATGCTTCTTTAATTTATCTTTTATAGATGACCGGAGCATCCCTTTTTAATCTATCCCTTTTGACTTCGGATATGTGGGCAATATTCATCTGCATATTTTTCTATCATAAAGCAGTGAGTAAAATTGTATTCCATTTGTGTCAATGTTAAGGTTAAGAACATGGATTAAAGTTTTATATATTAGATGAGGAGGCTATGTATTACATATGGTCTTGAATGAGCTTTTGGACTCTTTAGATATATATCTAAAGAGTCCAAATGCTCATTCAAGACCATATGTAATCCTCATCTAACTTAGCCAAGGATTTGCAATACTATATTTGAGTTGGCTAGCTCCATTTCAAGATATTATGGTTATCCAAGAGGGGATATAAAAAATGAAAAGAAGGATGTTGTTGTAGGTTATCCAAGTCAGACATAGAACCAGTGGAGAAACCTAAGGAAAACCTATGTTTCTAGGTCGAACCTTTGTAGAGGTTCCAGTACCTGAGAGTAAAATCCAGTTTGGGGCTGTTAAATTCTAACTGTACTGGTAATTGTGCTAGGGGGGAAATAGGATGTAATTTCCTCTTCTCACGGTTGGGAATGCTTGTTTTTCATGTGGATTCAACCAAACATATTGTACATATTAAATGAGGACATAATTATTACACATTTTAATTTACATTCAAATGCTTCTTTGATTTATCTCCTGTAAACTAATGTATTATGCTAGATATATAATTTAAGTTGAAGGCCCATGAGATAAATATGACTTCTATGTGACATTTGTATTGGAATCATCTATTTGTTGTGTTATCTAAACATATTGAATAGCATATCTAATTTACATTACTTTAATATGTCATGCTTCTTTAATTTATCTTTTATAGATGACCGGAGCATCCCTTTTTAATCTATCCCTTTTGACTTAGGATATGTGGGCAATATTCATCTGCATATTTTTCTATCATAAAGCAGTGAGTAAAATTGTATTCCATTTGTGTCAATGTTAAGGTTAAGCACATGGATTAAAGTTTTATATATTAGATGAGGAGGATATGTATTACATATGGTCTTGAATGAGCTTTTGGACTCTTTAGATATATATCTAAAGAGTCCAAATGCTCATTCAAGACCATATGTAATCCTCATCTAACTTAGCCAGGGATTTGCAATACTATATTTGAGTTGTCTAGCTCCATTTCAAGATATTATGGTTATCCAAGAGGGGATATAAAAAATGAAAAGAAGGATGTTGTTGTAGGTTATCCAAGTCGAACATAGAACCAGTGGAGAAACCTAAGGAAAAACTATGTTTCCAGGTCGAACCTTTGCAGAGGTTCCAGTACTTGAGACTAAAATCCAGTTTGGGGCTGTTAAATTCTAACTGTACTGGTAATTGTGCTAGGGGGGAGAAATAGGATGTAATTTTCTCTTCTCACGGTTGGGAGTCTTGTTTTTCATGTGGATTCAACCAAACATATTGTACATATTAAATGAGGACATAATTATTACACAACATTTTAATTTACATTCAAATGCTTTTTTGATTTATCTCCTATAGCTTAATGTATTATGCTAGATATATAATTTAAGTTTAAGGCCCATGAGATAAATATGACTTCTATGTGACATTTGTATTGAATCATCTATTTGTTGTGTTATATGAACATAATTGGTACGCATATCTAATTTACATTACTTTAATATGTCATGCTTCTTTAATTTATCTTTTATAGATGACCGGAGCATCCCTTTTTAATCTATCCCTTTTGACTTCGGATATGTGGGCAATATTTATCTGCATATTTTCCTATCATTAAGCAGTGAGTAAAATTGTATTCCATTTGTGTCAATGTTAAGGTTAAGCACATGGATTAAAGTTTTATATATTAGATGAGGAGGCTATGTATTACATATGGTCTTGAATGAGCTTTTGGACTCTTTAGATATATATCTAAAGAGTCCAAATGCTCATTCAAGACCATATGTAATCCTCATCTAACTTAGCTAGGGATTTGCAATACTATATTTGAGTTGGCTAGCTCCATTTCAAGATATTATGGTTATCCAAGAGGGGATATAAAAAATGAAAAGAAGGATATTGAACTGTAGGTTATCCAAGTTGGACATAGAACCAGTGGAGAAACCTAAGGAAAAAATATGTTTCCAGGTCAAACCTTTGTAGAGGTTCCAGTACCTGAGAGTAAAATCCAGTTTGGGGCTGTTAAATTCTAACTGTACTGGTAATTGTGCTAGGGGGGAGAAATAGGATGTAATTTCCTCTTCTCACGGTTGTGAGTCTTGTTTTTCATGTGGATTCAACCAAACATATTGTACATATTAAATGAGGACATAATTATTACACATGTTTAATTTGCATTCAAATGCTTCTTTGATTTATCTCCTATAGCTTAATGTATTATGCTAGATATACAATTTAAGTTTAAGGCCCATGAGATAAATATGACTTCTATGTGACATTTGTATTGAATCATCTATTTTTTGTGTTATATGAACATAATTGGTACGCATATCTAAAGAGTCCAAATTGACAAATAAAATTTTTGATGAAAATGTGCTATGAAAGTAAAGGTTTAAAGGAAAACATGTACAAGGCATAGTTGAGTACAGGAATAGTTGAGCCAAATTATTATCTAGTTATTGAACTAGAAAGGACATATAATTATTACACATGTTTAATTTACATTCAAATACTTCTTTGATTTATCTCCTATAGCTTAATGTAATGCTAGATATATAATTTAAGTTGAAGGCCCATGAGATAAATATGACTTCTATGTGACATTTGTATTGAATCATCTATTTGTTGTGTTATATGAACATAATTGGTACGCATATCTAAAGAGTCCAAATGCTAATTCAAGACCGTATGTAATCCTCATCTAACCACGGGGGCGTCACTAACAAACCAATATTATATCACGTGCATTCATATTGGGGTAAAAAAAATAAAAAAATAAAAAAACATTATATTGCCTCTATAACTAGAGGGGAGGGGGTTTTTTATTTATTATATAAAATATAAATATTTTGAGTTTTTTTTTTTTTAATTTTTCTGGCCAAGTGGGGTTAGGAAGGTCGTGGGAAGGTGGGAAGGCAAAGAGCGCGGAGGAGGAAAATGTGATTTTGAGGAGTTTTGGTTCGACTGGTGCAGGGTTCGGAGCAGAGCAAGGTGGGAAGGCAAAGAGCGCGGAGGAGCACGGGAGGAGAGGAAAATGTGATTTTGAGCTTTGGTTGGAGTTTTGGTTTGACTGGTGTAGGGTTCGGAGTAGAGCAAGGTGGGAAGGCAAAGAGCGCAGAGGAGCACGGGAGGAGAGGTAGATGCGATTTTGAGTTTTGCTTGAAGTTTTGGTTCAACTGGTCCAGGGTTCCCATCAACCATCAGGAGCAGAGCACATAAGCCATTTCACCATCAATTTCACCATAAGGAGCAGACATTCATGAGCCATTTCACCATCACAGGGAGAAAGCTTCAATCTGGACTTGACGTTGGCCCTAGCTGGGAAATATCGGGCGGAGGACTGGCTTGGACTGGAGGAGCGGGGTTAGGGAGGTAAACACGATTCCAAGTTCTCAGCTGCGATTGCTTCAACTGGTATGTGAGAGTGTTAAGGAAATATTGCGCAGAGGAGAGGGTTGGTCTCTGATCCTTCAGCCAAGGTTCATCAGCGATTATTTCTAAGTATCTTACCCTTTCTGTGAATAATAGAAAGATTGAAAGTTGTGTGGCGTCCCTGCAAGTATAGAGTATGCATCTCCTTTACACTTATTTCGGTCTCTCTCTGTGTAATTTGAACCTTACACATTTTACTCTACATTATCATGCCAAATAATTTTCTGCAAACTTTGTCGAGCAACCTAAATTTGTGAGTTCTTTTTACTAGGTTGAATCTAGGTTTTCTAAGCTTCATTTGCATAATTTTGTACTGGCTTGGAACTTTTATGTGAGAATCCATAACATTTGAAGTAACGTTGTGCTAAATATTAGGTTTCTTTGGTTCCTCTGCGAGAAATACTTCACTG